>JAHREE010000287.1:546769-709895 GCA_033628505.1 Tringa tobata
GGGAGGAGGAAGGTGGCTGCCTTTCCCCCGGGGCGCGGGGGGAGCCCGGCCTGGCTGCGGGCGGTGGCCCGGCGGCCTTCCCGGCTGCTCGGCGGGGGGAGGCCTGCTCGCTTCCCCAGACACGCAGGTTTCCTGGAGAGGCTGCCTCCCCTTTGGGGCTGCGGGCTGCGCTCCGGGGCCTGCCTTTAGCTCCTCGCAGGCGCGGATGGGTAATGCGGGCCCCCGGCTGCCCGGTGTCCTGGAGCGCCGTGCCCGGCACGTCCCTGCCCTGCGCCCAGGAACGGGGAGCTCTCTCTGCTTTTCAGTCAGGGCAGCGTAACTCGCGAAGGAAAAAGGCTAAGGACAAAAATACACATCTTTCTCCGCCTTAGCAAGGCGGGGAGGGTCATAATAGATAAGGGCCTTGTTAGCTGTTGGCTGATCCCCTTTTAGAAAGAAGGAAGTAGGGTCATTCCTGTTTGCTAAAGGTGAAAAAAAAGTAAGCCTGGTCCTTGCTAAACTGCTGTTGCCTCTAGGCTCATCTCTGTTGAAGATTTTTCCGTTATTGATTTCTTTTTTTTTTTTTTTAAAGCAGATGTATCATGGCAGCTGGTATACTGGCAGATACACGTAATCATAAAGTGTCTTTAACGTATATCACAGAAACATTAGTCCCTAATGTTCTTATTTATGGAAAGTTCAAAGAATATGTGACTAAATTGACTTTTGAGGGCCCACCTGAGATTTACACTTGTCTCCGATTGTCCCTTCTTGGGATTTATGTCATACAATTTAAGGTACTCTGGGGGAGTGGAGGCTGAGAGGAAAGCGATGCAATAAGAGTGATTTAGTGATGTCACTGTACACTTGGTTGCTTTATTGGAGTGACAGGATTTTAAATGAAATCCCATTTTTGAGTTATGACATGAGGCTGAACTGCAACAAATGCTATGGCCCTGCTGGGAGTGATCTTGCAAGACAGATTATAAATATACAGTAAATTATTTTGTTTATTTTTGTTTCGTTAGGCTCCCATATTTGGGCCTGATGTTTCCTGTAATGTAGTGGAGAGCAAGTTGCTGTTGCCTCTAATGTAGCATACTGACTTCTGTAACGTGATACTGATGTGACAGGGGAGTTGCAGAAAGTTGGAAGTGAACTTTTTCATTGGGCTGAACTTCTTGGCTAGTTCAGTGTGTTGCGATAATGGAAAGAAAATCTGGTGCTTCGTGTTCAAGGATCTGCTTATGGTGATAGGAGGCTCTCAAGAAAACCTATTGCCTTTAAAGCTGCTACTTTATTATATTATTTATTTATTTTTCAAACATATGTTTCCCTTGCAAAAGCAGCTATCCAAATGGTATTTTTTTTTGCTTCCCCCTCCAGGTTGTTATCCACACAGTAGCGTTTCTTGTAAGACATTTTTGAAAGGCAGCACTGGGAAAAAAAAAGTCACTTTCTTCATCAATACAATGAAGAAATTAATCTGTTTTTCAGTTTCTTTAAGTGTCTGCCAGGGTACATTTGTATACACAGTGCAAACTATGTATCTATTTTTTCACTTTAAAAAATATAAACAAAACCCAACAAAAACCAAAACTCTGCTGTCAGCTTCCAGAGTTTGATGGTTTGTTGTGCTTTTCAGTGCTGAAGAAACTTAAGTGTCTTCTTGTCCTTATTTACCTTGGCCTTGTTAGTGCTTGAAAAGACGTGCCCGGTAAATCTGTGTAGATGTGCCCTTCTAGTGAAGTTGCATTGACGGGAGTGCTTAAGGGGTCATGGTTTTATACCAGCTTTCTGAAGAAAGTAAATCATGATAGCAAAAATACTTATATGCGTCTGAAGTTGGAATTTTGCTGCTCTAGATGTCAGCTAGGGTTACTACCAGCAACATGTTCTAAGACAAGAGTCTCATTTGTCACTTTCATGTCAGTTTTATATGTCAAGTCACATTTTGGAATAACAGGACTGTGTTTGCCCTTTGTCTGCAGGACATTTAAGGCTGTGAAAAGTTCTGAAACTTGTAATTTAATATAGTAGTTTCCGTGAAATTTGTAAATAAAGTAATGTAGAGGAATAGTGTTGCTTTATGTTTCCTGGTCCCCACCGGTCCAATAGTTGAGAATCGTTTTGTGGGTATTCTTGAGTGAGCCCGCACCATGTAGATGGCAGAACAACTTGGTGTCTGTGGGTCAAACAATAGGGTCTAGATTTTGGCAAGTATAAAAGATGGTGATTTTTCTGTTTGTTTTTGATTTTATGTAATGCTTAGCCAGGGCTGTTTGCAGTAAGGTGTGCACTTTCTGCACTCACCCACAAAGATAGGAAACATTAAGGAAAATACTGAAAGAAACATTAAAATTGAAGTAAGCTGTGGGTCTCTGGGCTAAACCTTACCTGTTGGTGAACAATGATAGAAGTAGCTCCTGAGGTGCACGTTGGTAGTGGTGACATGCAAAGAGATTACAGGAGAAGACTACTATGTACTACTGCGTTAAAGGTGGAGGGGTTCTTCTTTTAAAATGCTTGGTTTTATATTAGAAATTCAGATCCTGTAGGTTGTAAGAATCTCTAATGACTGGAAAACTACTAAACTCTTGATGTCTGAAGATCTAAGAGACTGAAAAATGAACAGCTAAAAGAAGGGACTCGAGTGAGACTTCAAAATTTCTGAAACATCTGCTTAAGGTCAACAGCTAACGTTTGCTTACCTTTTGTTGAAGATCACGGAATCCAACCTGAAATCTTCTGCAGACTTGCCCTTCTTTTTAGTATTTCTAGTCTGTCATTTCTGCTCCTGTAAAGTTCAAATGGAGCACTGAGGTGATCTTTATATTTTACAAAATAATTTCAGTTACCCAGATAATCTCAATTGGGAAGCCTCATATGTATTCGTGTTATTTATGAAAAAAATCACATGACTTACTGTTTGGAAATATTTTGCTCCTCTTCCTATTTTTATATCTTTAAGTCCTGTCAGTTGCAAGTATCTCAGTTTTTATTGGAATAGTCTTAGCGTACAAAGTTTGGAAAGGGTGCAGGTGTGCAAATTGGGTGTTTTTAGGTTACTTCATCTAGAGTTTATGCTGTGCTTAACTTTTCATTCTTACAACCTGGAATTTTTTTTTTTTCCTGATTAATAGACCATGTAATGTTGTTTTTTTTTTTCTTAGATTAGTGGATTCCAGAAACCTATTTCACTTTATGGGATGTATAAAATCTTCAGCTCTAAGTTAATAAATACATGAAAATATTACTATATGTATATATCCCAGTTAAGCCATTTCGTTTATTAGAGATGAGGCATAATCCTTTAATGAACTACACGTTGGCAGCTCCCCATTGGCTTTTAAAGGACTCCACAAAGGTTTCACTTGTGTATAGCTCATCAAAGGGCTGGGGCTTTTACTATTAAGTGGTTATAGGCATAGATGAGACTTTAACTAAAATACTATTTGGCTGGTAGAAGCATATACTGTGAATGAGTATGACAGAGAGGGTAGTACTTTTACAATCCTATTTGTACTGTACTGAGTGCTGCTTATTTTTCTTATCATTCAGACTGATACCATACCATTGCATTCAGTGCCTTAGAATCAGAAAAGAAGGAAATATGTTAATGGCCATAAAACAAATGAATTCCATTCTTGAAATGGTGGCAGCCAGCAGGAAGTTGATTGAAAACACAGTATGATGAGTTTCATCTCATCTTATTTCTGGCAACTATAAGGTACTGTAGTCAGCTAAAACTGATGGCAATATTGTTTGAGAACGTGCCAGCGGGGGTTTTGCAGGATGTTACCATTTGTTCTGCCTTTCTCTGACACTGTGTGCATCATATGTGTGATGAGACACTGTGCCCTGAGCATTCTGTGCAGGCCCAATCCAGAGTTTATTTCTGAGTCTGGATTTTCCAGTCACTTATGTATCATCAGGTCCCTTCCATGCCAATCTGGCTCTTTTCTCAATTTTGTTTACTAAAATTAAACATTTGATCAAATGGTGAATCATTTAACATAAGCATGATTAGTTTGTGACTGTATATCACCAAAGCTTGCTTCTAGCTTCTAAACAAATAATGGCACTATATATAGGCCATTAAGAAGCCTCCTCTCTGGCTAGTCTTTTCTTTCCTTTTTTTTTTGGTGGTTTCAGCTGTTCATTCCATATGCACTCTCAGTGACTGTCCTTTTAATAAATATTTTATAATCTCATAGGGTGCATAGGTGATAGTGAATGCATAATGCCTTCATAAACCTAATTTTGCTTTAACCACCACGGAAATCTCGCATAGATGTTTCTAAATGAGGCTTGAGTAAACTGTTGAAATACATACCTTTCCCCCTGAGAATTAGTTTTTATTGGGCTTGTATCATGCAGTTACTTAGACAGGCTTTCACTTACTGGAACTTTGGATCAGATGCTAGAAGCAATGAATTTGTCAGTTTATGCAAGACGGCATATGTGCTACCAAATAGGTTATTGTTTATTAGATTTCAGTATTAAGTGGGGTCTTTGAGTGAATAGTGAGCAGTGAGGATTAAATAAGGTGCTCAGGGACAGCTGTGTGTGGGTAGCGCTGTCTGAGGGGCAGCGTTTCTCTGCAGTTATTGATGATCAGAAATGTCAGTTCTTCCCTCTAAAGTGATAAATTTATTTAAATCAGTAAATTAATGACACTTACGTTTTAGGAAGGCTAATTTTTACTACTTTGTACAAGACCTAAACAAATTTTTGGGGTAAAATAAAAGCTTGTTTGCTTGGTTGCTGTGGTCCTTGTACTCTTTTTTTGTTCTTAGGTTAAGACTAAAATTACTTTAATGTTGTATTTTTTTATATGTTATGCATGAACTTATTTATGGGTAAAAGAACTTGAAGCAGTTTTTAGTTAAAGCCATCGTTAAGTGCTGTAACACATCTACTGGTGTGTTATACAAATAGAAGTGGCATTATTTAACTGACAGAATCAAAGAGTCTGAGGAATTGATTTATTTACAAGTTTTCCTAGGATGTGCTACAGAGAATGATAACAGGCGTTTGAGAGACACTGAAATTCTTCGCTTGGATCTTAATTTTAGAAGCTGTTGAGAATTATGAGACATACAGAAGCTTCTATCTGAGGAGTGAGGGAGGGGATATTGGACTTTTTCATGGTCCCCGCTTGAATAAGAATATGCAAAATAAAGATAAATTGTGAGGTTGTTGCGATTTCCCTCAGTCATAATATAACTGGAAAAGCATCTCAACTGAAGTCAAAAGTTACACATTTTCTTTTACTTTTCAATACAGTGAGCGATTGTCTCTTGCAACTGCAGTTGCAAGGTGACACATTTTGGATCAGAGCTATTTGCTGCAGAAGCTTACCTTTAGGAATAAGGGTTATTGGTGCTCAGAAGTAAAAGCAGATGAACTGGATTTAATACCTTAACTGTAATAAGCTCTTTTCTAGGAATGTGAAAACACTGTTTTCTTTTGCAGTACTTAATAGAATAGACAAAACAGAATGGAGATTTTGTTATTTAATGAAAAACAGATGTTCTGGATCAGACTAAAGATGTATCCAGCCCTGTTTTTGATTTGGGTGATAAGTGATGCTGAAGGAATAACCATAAAGACAGAGTGAGCATACAGTGACGTTTATCTTGGTACACCTCCTTTGCTTCTGGCAATCTGATATAAGGCTGTCTTCTGTTTTATACATTTATGGCTTAGTAGGTCTTATTTTTTCATGAATTTGCATAATGACCTCATGAATCCATATATACTCTTGACCCTCACAACGTCCTGCAGCAAGTAGTTCCATAATTTAACCATTCTCCTTATGAAAAAAAAAAAAGGAAGTAATTGATTTTGTTTCCTTCAGTGTTGCTGTGTGACAATTCTAAGCAGTGAATAAATTCAAACAGCTGCTGTCTGAGGGTGTTTCGTTTAAGAAGATCCAGAAATAGGCCCGCTTGATTAAAAATGTCTGTTCAGATCTTCAGTGAAGCTAGAATTTGAGAAAACAAACACTTGCTTAAACCACGAATTTATTCAAAACTTTTATATAAAATGTTTTAGAAATATTTTCTACTTGTAGATAGATGCAGTGCTAATTAGACAAATGTATCCGGCACTTTTTGATCTAACTGAAACTTCCTCATTGGGCAGAATGAAATTCAATGTCATACCTGCTGTTCCTACAAGGGGAACTGCCAGGAAAGAAGTAGATTGTGTGCTGCTTTTTGAAGCTTGGAGGAGTTAATACAGTGTCTAGGTCACCTCCCAGGTTTCTTTCAATCTTCCTGTCTGTCACTACCTTCTTCATGTCTTTTGTAAACTGTGATTAGTTGAAGATACTGTGATTTGGGCAGTGCTAATGGTTATTCCACAGTCAGTACTATGAAATATCTGTCTTACAATATATCTATGCTACCATAACGCTAATTAGTAAAATGTTCAACTCTTGTGTTTTGTATATTCCTTCATTTATTGAACATGCTTTGGGTTCTCAGAAATAGGTATCGGTTTTCGGGAAATACTGCTGCTGCTGTTCTTAACTGTAAATTTTAACCACTTCAATATCAAACTTCCACAAAAGTGGTAGGGTTGTTGCTGCATGTGGGGCTTGGAGAGCTGTTGAGGTCTCGAAATGATGGAAGCATCATGACCCAGTATTTCCTTTAAGGTGTTGAAATCGGTGCATTAACTTCAGAGAATGATTCTTAATGGGTGTATTAATTGGAAATGTTTGGCTTTGACTTGAATATTTTCACTAATGTGGTATGCCAATTATTACTGGATTTTAAAATTATTTTATATTTGAAGTTTGTGCATATAACTAGATACTAGTTTCTTTAGAGGCAATTGGAGGGAATGATGAATGTGATTTTCTCAGAAAAATATTGCTTATATTCTTTGAAATTTAAAATGTCGCTGTTCTGTGTCTTCCTCAAATATGCAGCCTTGACTGATTAACTTAGTATCTGTTATTTGTGTTATCACAAATGTCTTGTGAATGTTTTTGGACAGTATTTCATCTTGATTATGGTGAAGCCCTTATTTGGATCTCAGAGATAAACTTCGTATTCAGTTTAGGCAGGTAAATTATGTGGATGTGTTCTCTCTGGTCCCCCCCCCCATTCTCTTTTGCTCAAATGGCAAAAAATCTTCCTGTTTATTCAGTACAGTTAGGGCTCATTAGCGTGGAGTCCTTTCTCTGTTTTTGGAAGAAGAATTAAAAATCAAGCAATAGCTGCAGCATGAATTGACTTCTCTAGATGCCACATTTGTGAAGGAACTGAAGATATTAGATATTTGCAGATATTAGAAAGACATCTTCTCAGGACACTGAGAAGGCCACATAAGGAAATACGGGTGAGGACACTATATGCAGGGAATGCAAAATTATTCTGAAAAACACATTCTGAAAATGAAACCTTTGCATGAATGACCATGATCAATGGTTTCAGACTGTAGAAATGATGTTAACATACAGTAGATGTGGGTTGGTATTTTTAGATTCTTGAAAAATGCCCAGCCATTATCTTCTAATTTAAGATTTTGAAGTAACACTGTTTTGTTTTGTTTTTATGATGGGGATGGATTGTTTATTTCAACTGGTGAGAATTTTATATGCTCTATGTGGCGTTTTAACTTAAAAAAACCTTTTTAAAAACACGTTTTCTGAAATCTTTTAACCCAGAAGTCAGTGTGTTGTAATACCTAGACCCATGCACTGTAATGAATTATTCTTTACCTGTACTCAGGAAAATGTGTTACGTGAAGGGTTTTAGTATTCCATGAATTGAAGAAGGAAGACACTTGCAGTTGTGTGGTCAATTTCTCTGTCAGTAGCATCTGAGTAGTAGCATCGTGGTAAGTGCAGTACTTGTCTGTTCAGGGAAGTTGTGTTAGGAAATTGTTGATGGATTTTTACGTTTAACCTGTTCTCTGAGGTCTTCCCTGCAGCACGGACCGCTGCCCCACGTTATTTATGAAAGAATTGTAGGTGTCCTGTTCACTTCCTGCTGTTTAATCTGATCACCATATGCATGTTCTGAACTTGAACAATGTAGGTCAATGGGAGGAAGATAAATTTCAGTTTCTAAATGTTGTAGTATTTTATTAGTGATTTAGGGGAATTTATTTTTAAATTACTTTCACTGGCATTATATCCTTTAGTAAATGCACTTTGGGTAGTGTTGGATTTCCAGTGTTTATTTGGTGTAAATTAAAGAGACTAACTGGAAGTAATGAAAAACTTTGAATGGAGGTAAAAACTCATTTTCCTAAAATAATTTTAATAAGCAGTCAAACTGAGAGAAAAAGAGGTTATTTGATGATTGCTGTCTTTAGTTTCTAGCTCTTTAGTCTTTGTACTATCTGATATTTAATTTAAGGGCCTGTTTTAGTATGTGTCTATTTGAGGGCCACAAAAATGATCAAAAGCTGGAGCACCTCTGCTGTGAGGACAGGCTGAGAGACAGCCTGGAGAAGAGAAGGCTCTGAGGAGACCTTATAGCAGCCTTCCAGTACCTGAAGGGGACCTCCAGGAAAGATGGGGAGGGACTCTTTATCAGGGAGTATAGTGATAGGATGAGGGGTAATTGGTTTTAAACTGAAAGAGGGGAGATTTAGATCAGATATTAGGAAGAAATTCTTCACTGTGAGAATGGTGAAACACTGGAACAGGTTGCCCAGAGAAGTTGTGGGGTCCCCATCCCTGGAGCTGTTCAAGGCCAGGCTGGATGGAGCTTTGAGCAACCTGGTCTAGTGGGAGGTGTCCCTGCCCATGGCAGGGGGGTTGGAACTCGATGGTCTTTAAGGTCCCTTCAACCTGAACCATTCTATCATTCTAACTTCTGCTTATTTGAATGTAGAAGTCCTAGTTAATCCCTAAGCACCTAAAAGGGAGAAGAAGCACAGTACTAGATTGGAAGTGGTGTTGGGTTTTTTTGTTTTGTTTTGGTTTTTTTTTGTTTTTTTTTTTTGTTTTGTTTGTTTTTTTTGTTTTTTTTTTGTTTTTTTTTAAAAAAGCAGGCTGGTTCTATGATAACCTCCTAATTGTGCACTTAAAAAGCAGAATCCAAATTCATGTCCTCATTGACTTAGTTGCTAAAATGTAACCGGCCTTCACAATATGACTGTTACTGAGATCAGCCCTGTCGCCATAACAGCAGCATTTTGATCTCTAATTATATGTTATCAGAGGTGTCTCAGAGGAAGTTGTATGTATAAAGTAGGTAAAATGCTGTCATTTAGCAAGAGTCCCTTAGTATTGGAAGTTGTATTGTTCTTCTAACTGTTGATTAGGTGCTATTTTGGTCCAAGGTACTATCAATATTAAAGACTCTAGCTTTTTCATAAATCAATTATTTGTCTTTGTAACTTTTCTTTAACATATATCCAGTATTACTTGGTGAAAAGCATATTTAGCTGGAGAAAGGTGAATCTTAGGTCAGGTATTGCTGACACCAGTTTGCAAGAAGAGGCATTAGTGTTGGATGCAGTAATGCTTGTTCGTTGTTTAATGTCCTAGTGTTACTTCTTTTTTTAGTAATCTCCTTCAGTGAACTAATGGACAATAATGGTTTCTAAAATTGTCTGTGTGTTAACAAATGTTTGCTTACTCACCCAGATAGGTTTCAGGTGTTCCCTTGAATAGTTAACATATTAATAAATTTAAAATCTGTTAATTTCTATTTTTAGAATCAAGTTTTGACTGGTTAATTCCGTACAGTGAAGTACGGGGTGAGTGAAGGCACTTTTAACATTGTCTGTTTCCATAATAAAGGTTCTCTCCAGTTCTATTTTGCAAGCATGTTAATGCAATTATTCAGTTTTTAATAGGGGGAAAAATTGATATGGAGAGCATCTCAATTTGATTTTTTAAAAATGCTCAAAATTTTAGAAGATTTAAAATACAGTAGTTCTTTGAGGCAGCTGAAGTCTTGGGGAGTTTTATTTATTTATTTTATTTTTACACAGATGTGTGGATGGACAGTCAGCTGTGCTGTAACTGATAAAGGGCTTTTAGGATTAATCCATCTGTACTCAGTAACTTCTCTAGGTATTAACTCATTTTTGAGTTTTCAAAAAAAAGCAATTAACAGTAGTATTTGAACATTTCAAATATCTATTCTTGGCATTGGGGCTATGTGATTACTACCTCATTGCAAAGTAATTGAAATTAAACTTGCCTTAGAAATAATAATTAGCTTAAGATGGAGCAAATTGACTCCTCATTTGATTTGAGGAAGTAGACTAACTCTGCTGCTTGAAACTCTTGTTGCCGTCTAATACACAGAGTGCTTGTGACACTCTTTTCCAGAAGAGTATCTTCTTTTCCAGAATTGGAATGCTACTTCTTTTCCAGAATTAGTTAGAAGTGGAAGTGTTGAATGTCACTATATATTCTTCTCTTCTTTTGTCTGTATTTTTTTTAGCAATTGGTTTTATTGTGAATACCTGGCACGTTCCTGTTTTAATTTTCTGCTTGGATACTGCAATTCCAAATATATAGACATTGTTCCTCTAATGACCCCGTTTGTTGTTTTTTTTTTTAAATACATCTTACATTTATTACAAGAGTTTAGAGACTATAAACCTGTAAACGTAAGGATAGTGGAATGTTCCTTTTTTAAATACAAGTCCCCTTCTTGGCATTTAAGCTCGGAAAGGGTTTATTTTTACTTCAGCCAGTGATGCACTGTGTGACAGTTGGTCCATGCTTTTCCCTCTGTATGTTTTCCTTTATTAGTGAATCATATATCACTCTTCATTTAATTTCGTAGTGCTCTAGGAGCCTTGAATGAAAGACTTAGTAGCAGAGAGTATTTACAGCTTCTCCAGCTCTGTACTTTAAAGAGAGGTGTTTGTTTTAAATCAGAACTTGCTCTAGGACAATATTGACCCATTGACATGTTGTTTCCAAGGATGTTCCCGTACAGGGAAGTGTTTGTGGTGGGTGGAGGAAGTCTCTTTCAATCAGAAGAGTTGCTATGCAATTAGAAGAGCAAGAACCGCCTGCATTACACATCTGCAAGTCTCAGGTGGTTTTGCAGCACTCTCTTGATGAAGATAGGACCCCATTATTATCCATTATTCTGTGATGCAGTCTCTCCTTTGACTATTAATACTCTCGTGTGACTAATTCAGGAAAGACCAGAAATCTTTCTGGTGAATAATTAACACTTCCTGCCCTGCTGAAGTGGCTTGTAAAGACAGATTCAAAACGTAGAAGAAAAACACAGTCATGTATATCATTAAATAGTAAACTAAACTGATGTGTTGCATCATTCTTTCAAAATAAACTAAAATACGGGAAATTCCATCACTTACTGGCGTAACAAGACCTGTAGGATTGCAGGTTAGAATTCAGTTGCCTAAGGTGACTTCTCTTTTTTTTTTTTTTCCCTTCAGATCAGTTTTCCAGCATGTTGCTAGATGCCGTTCAGATGGAAAGGGATTTAGCTGCTTTCTTATTAGCACTCTTTCTGTCCTTATTTCAGTTTGCTGATTTAGTAGAGGGTTTCTGACTTTGGTTAGCCATGTGTTTTGTTGCAAACTTGAATACAGAAATCCTTTTAAGTAGTCTTTATGTTGTGGTTGGAAATGTTGAAATTGTGTGTGTTTATATTTTTGTGTATACATGTATGCACACACACATAACTAATTCTTTTGCACCTTTTGATAGAGAATTATATAAACTGAAATGGCTTCTTCTGCAGCACTCATGTAGATGGATTGTGTAGCTAATGAATTATGGTAGCACAGAGGAATGTTCTTATGTGTGTATCAATTTTCAGGTTGAAAACAGTTGTAAAAGATACATTTTCTGTTTGAACACAACTTTGACTAACTATTCTAATAGTATTTTTCCTCGTATGAATGTCATAAAAATAAAATTGGAGATGATCTTGATTTTTTTAATTATTATTATTTTTCAGGATTACTTAAGGCCACTCAGCTAATAAATACTTTAGTCAATATACGATCCAGATGGATTTTAAGGTTATGTAGTAAGATTGTGACACAAGCAGGAGCTCCAAAGACTTGTATTCTTTGGGTGTCTATGAAGGCAGTTAGAGAAAGGGGTAAGGGAAATGGTGTAGATGATCCTCATCTTGGGGTTTATTATTAGCTGGCTAACCAACAGAGATTTCCTTTCTTTTGCTTGGCTTGCTTATCTGTCATTATCTATGCAGGACAAATTCTGAAGTTTAGATGTTACATTTTTAGTAACAAAACTGAGCACCTAATTTGGAAAGCTACAACAGCTTTTGAAGACACAGGCTTTTCTTCAGTATATGGAGAATCTGGTCTACTTTTTCTAAGTATGTACCTAGATATTACCTCAGTCCCCCAAATCAATCTTGCCTGTATCCTTAGTTCATTATGGGTGCAACAAAATTACTACTAGGTCATGAAAGCCAAGTGTCTTCTACCAGCTAGCTGGACAGGCGCCCTGAGTTAATGTTTCTGTATGTCAGTTGTCAGTTCTTTACTTGTGGATATTGTTCAGAAACTACTGTTTCTGCTAAAATCACATAGCATGATATGCAGCAAATTATATTAATCACAAAGCCCCAATGCCAAGAAAAGATACTTGAGATGTTCAAATACTGTTGTTAATTGCTGTCTTTTGAAAGCTCAAAAATGAGTTAATACCTAGAGAAGTTACTGAATGTGGTATTATCTTTACCACAAAAGATATAAGCTGCTCGTTCAGTTTGTGCTATCTAAAGATAGCCACAGATGTGTTTAATTCACTTTGTTTCTAGTTGAATTAGTTGAATGTAAACATTTTCATTAAAAGAGTACAGATAGCATTTTGCCTTCCCATAACAGAACAAAAACACCTACATAAATTGACTTGAGAAAAAGGATGCTTAGCTAAAAATCCACTTTTTTTTCATCTGCCAGTCTACTGTTTGCAGGGGGTAGGGTGTTAATTAAAAGTATTGGAAAGTAAGGGGGCAAGATATTTTTTTTTTTTAAAGCCTTTTACCTGCCACTTAATTTCCCAGATTGCTTTGGTGAAAGTGAAGAGTGGGTGAAGATGGTGGGTCCCCTTTCAGAAAGGGCCTTCCATGAGTAAAGAATGCATCTGAAGAAGGTTCAGAGATGTGTGATTGAAAGCTTAAGGTCAGGCAGAATCATGGAAACATTATTTTTTTTTCTTTATTTTATTTTTCCTGGAGATTAGAGATGACTGAAGAGTTATGGGCTGATACCACTGATTGTTTACTTAATTTTTACAACTCCGTTTAAGTCCTGCTTCTCTTCAAGATCCAAATTAATTTGATATAGTTAATAAAGCGGTAGAGTTGCATTTTGCACCTGCAGCTTGTTGCAGTGGTTAGAGAGTGAAGACTTGCTTGTTCTCCTTGTGTAGTGAGAAGGTTACGCATAGTTTGGATGAGAGTTCAGGATGAGGTAATGTTATGGTGCTCATTTTTATTACTTACTGTTAATGATCACTCTGTGCTTAGTTTCTGTGCCTTTGCCTAAGATTACCTTTAGAAATGCATAAAAAGCTGATCTAAAGAAAGAGCCTTTGCCGTTTGCTTTGTGTGCAGGCAAATGAAGTATTTAACTTGGCCGTGATTTCCCACTGTCTGAATTAGATGAAATAAGTGTACTGATTGTGATTTATCCCTTCAGTCTCGATTAGCAGAGGAAAATAAGTAGTTGAGGCTTATTTCCCACATTTTTTTCCATGTTATTTCAAAATAGTAAAATGATGAGGATAACATAATGTTTTCTGTGAGTGTTGTGATACTGTTGTTTTTGTTCTTGTAAATGCATCTAGGCTGTCTGCTTTAAACACTTAGCACTAGTAAAAGCTACCTTGTGAAAATGACAGCTGTGAAGATTAGTTTGCATTTGCATTAATCTGGATCACCCAAGATGGAAAAGCCAAAATACCAGTCTGTGCAAGGGTTTCCTTCTCCTGTCACGGGATGAAGGATGTGGGATGAAGGATTGCTTTTTCACTAGATGTTTAAAACCCTTGAACTTTAAAGCAAAATGTGCACGCTGAATTCTTTCTTCACTGGTAATTGAAATGCAGTTGCCTGAGACCTGGGAAGTGTGCTGTGTGAGACAGGAGAACTGCATTAAGTAGGGGGGTCTTATCCCAACCATACATCTGGCACCCTTTCAGGAAAGAGCTATTCCCTGCTCTGTCATCCACTGATCAGCACGGGCAGCAACTCGTTTCTCCTGGCTAGATGACCAGTACTAACTTAGTGGAGGAAAGTGGGCTACCTGTACAGCTGGTCCACACTGCCCTCTGCAGTAGTTGCAGCCCTACATAGGGGTCTTTAACCTGGACAGCAGTGGAATAAGCATTTCGGATGGTGAGCTTTCAAGGCACAACATGAGAAAATCCCGGAGTGTAAACATCTATGATAGCCTAATTTAGACTGTGGCAAAACCTTGAAGGAGGTGGGAAGGGGGGAGGGTTCATGTTCACATTTTGATTATTCCTTTAGTTTCCTTGTTAACTTTTCTTCCAGTGTTCTCACAAGTAGAAAAAAAACTCGGTATTTTTATTTTTGTCAAGAGAATGAAACTTAACAGTTTTGGGTGACCTTGTTCTCTCTGTCCTCCAGACATTAAATTTTAGATCTGCTGTACTTGCATAAAGGCTTTAGTTATAAATTTATAAGGAAAATGTCAAGTGGCTAGGCACAAAATTTGATCTATCTTGTTAATTATGTAGACACTGCAAACTTCTCCAGATACTGCTTAGAACTCTTACTCTTTAAAGAAAAAAAAACTACCTCACTGCCTATGTGCTGTTAGGACAAAGCGAAGCTACACATTGTAAAATGGTAAATACCAATACTTTCTACAATTTTACTTTAGAGGTTGGAGGAGTAGGTAGCATATTGGAGGGTAATGTTTAAGATGTTTGAGAGATCCTAATTATTTACTTAAAACAGGCTGCTAATGGACTTTATGTAGTTCAGAAGCAGCAGCTAGTGCTTGCTTTGAATTAATTGTATGAATTAACAGAACTTGCATGTTTAAAACACAGAAGTGGACTAATGTAGGTCAAGCTAGTTAAATTTGGGGGCTTAGATTTGTGGGTCGCTGATTAACTCAACTTGTTGGTTATGTCAAAGTTGTTTCCAAACAAACTTAGTGCTGTTGATAGCATGTTTGATTATTAAGCTAAACACTTAACTAACCCCCCTGTGATTTAGCATGCATAGTGTTTACTTAGTTGCATTTCTCATTAGTTAGATGCTGAGAGGAGATGAGATTAGCAGGTTTTATTTATGTTTTGGCAGATCATTGTATAACACTTTCTTGTACTGCTGCACTGCTAAGACTATAAAATTAATAGGATTTTTCTTTTTTAGAAAAAGCCTACTTGTTTCTTTCAGCTTTACAAGATTTGTTATTATTTGTGAGTGCTAGTCATGTACACCCTGCTTTGCAGAGCTGCCACTGAGAGACTGAAATATAAGATAAATACATTTTTCATTAAAACTTTGATTTTACTAAACCTAAATTTGGAACAGTAATCATATGAAAATATTTATTTGTACTTTAGAGACACAAAGAGGCCCCTAAACTGGAAAAGTAATTTATCAAGTTGACATTATGCAAAATTGTCAACTGATAGTAAATCAGGGTGTTATGTGCTAGAGTAGTTCAAAATCCTAAAATGGAATTGCTTCCCAAAGTAGTTGGGTAAAAGAAGAGAAGTGTCATACAACATAGACCAGGAAATAGCTGAGGCTAGTAGAGGTACAAATGAGTTCAGCTACAAAACTGTAGTTACAAAGTTGGGGAAAATGCATAGGACATCCAAAACAAGCTATTTGTTTTCTTACTGCAAACATAAAGGGAGATGTATCACTGGAAGGTGCATATGGAGGAAGCTGAATGCTCTCCACTGGCTCCATCACTTGCCACGTACGAGAGCAAAATTAGAGCGGTGCGTGGTGAGAGCAGAGGGCAGGGTTGCCCATACGCTGTACAACCCGCGGGTACTCATTCAAACTAAATTCCAGAGGAAGCACAGAACAGCTTTTTGTTGCAGTGGATGGGTACTGTCAAATTTCAGCTTTGGGGCACAAACAGTAAGAAAGGACTCAAACTTTATTTTACCTCTCGTGTCGTTAAGAGGAGTGATACTGGAATGCATGAGGCTGAAAGAGATTTGTGAGAAAAATAACTAAAACTTGTTTCTACACCTTGGAGCATGAAAATGAAAAAAATTAACTTACGTTGATAGACATCATGAATCAATGGACTTTTTCAGCCTAGTGAATATTACAGTCTTAGCTTCCTTGGTGTCTCTGGCTGAGATTGTTTAGGTTTTTTTTTTGTACGCTTTCAAATATTGAAAGACTGAAATAAACCCAAGTTTTTATTTAGGTACTGGAAGGGCCTAGTTAAAGAAGCCCTGAAAGTAACATGATTGGTTTAAAACCAAAAAGAACTCTTTAACTTTCATGGGTAACAAGGCAAACATAGTTCTTGTAACTGAATGCCCTTCACTGAAAGTCCAAATATAATAAATGATTTCAAAGCATCTAAATGACTTGTATGTCAAATCCCATTGACACTCGGGAGCCTTTGAAAATGTTACATTACTATCCGTGCTTATGTAATGTGATCAAGCAGTGATTGTAGACTTGTAGGACAGAATCCAAAGTCAAAAACGTGGTGAGTGTCTTAGTGGGGTCGTTTAGTTCAGTAGCAGAGTCAGCAATTGATAGGCTTGTGCATGACTTCACTTAAACGCATTTAAAATGTAATTGTGTGGTTCTTTTCTTTTATAAAGCATGTATACATTTAATATTGCAGCAGTTTTTAGCAACTTTGAAATGAGTTACATGTTGTAAAAAATAATATAGTTTTACATTCTAATGTTTTCCCCAACTGACAGGATAACAGAACAAAAACTGTTGTATGTTTATCTGTAGTGTACATTCAGTCTTGTAATATTTGAGAATATTCAAATGAAGAAATGCCACGAAGCAGGATAACTTATTAGTATTTAAATACCAATATGAAATGTTTTTTTCAATGGCTGTGGACAGAAATGGAATTATTTTCATTGTAGATATACGATAATTATTTAATGCCACAAGGCAGTATTTTTTTACTTCTTACTGGTTACTCTTCTGTGCATTAAATTAATGGCAGAAATAATCTTGCATATTTTCAAAAAACATAAATTTTCCCTATTAATAAGATGCATCACTCCCCAGTAACTTATTGTCGTTTCTGCTCACAAACTGTTTTGGGAGAATTATGTTCGCAGCATTGCATTATATTCGCATTCTGCTTATGACAATTTCCTTGACAGGCTCTGTAGCAGTTTACCTATTTTTTTGTATCATTTAACCTCTTTCCAAACAGTTTTGAGTTGGAAATTACTTCAGGTATTTGTTGTGTTTCAAAAAGGTATGCTTATTTTTCTCCATAAAAGAAACAGATCTGTTGCATGAGTGTGTTTAGAGGCTGCAAAATGGTCTTACAAATTTGAGGGAAACATTTGGAAATCCTAAATTGAGTAGGTGTGTTCTCCTGTTGCATATTACCTCCTGTACAAGTTTCTCTGCAGCCTCATCATGCAATATGTTTAAGTATCTCATGAAGACTTTCCCCTTTCCTTGTGCCTTAGAATGAGCCTGTTGGGAGCTCTGGTAGCAATAGGATTTCCCCTGGATAAGGGCAATCAAGTAAATTGCTTGAAGCGGGGAAGAGGACAGGATTACTGAACACATTGACCAGGGTAGGAGGAGCAATTTAGATGATGGTAATGGGAAAAAAAGGTGTTTAAAATACAACTTTAAGTTCAGGTATTCTGAATCAGCAGGTTGTCAAATTCACATACTTTCCTGTTAAATTTGGAGGAGAGGAGGAGGAGCAAAGGGGGAAGGGCCATCATTAGTATGGATGTTTAACACTCAATGCTATGAACTTAAAAGTAGTTTACCACCAGTCTTTGCCATAATAAACAGTTGATATATGTACCCAAAAAAGCCCCTTCAGTTTCAGTGAGTTGTGGATACCTGTGCTGGGTAAGAAATAGTCCTAGAGTCCAGGCAAGCTGTTAAGTTCTAACATTCCAGGATGTGATATTTGATACAGTACAGTTTCAAAAGCCTCAGTAACTTGGAAGATGAGTCAGTAATGAAAAAAATGCATTATTCCATTCCACAAATTCTGCTTTCATAATTACATGTAATATCAGTAGAATGTAAAGCTTTCATATAACATAGCTTTTATGGAGAAGACTAATGTTTTTAGAGGTGTTCTGCTTCCCCCTAACCAACCTTTGAATTATTTGGGACACTTCTATAAAATCATACAGCTTTTTTTGGTATTATATGCTATAAATGCCAGAAATACAGTTACAATCATTGACCTTCAGCTGTGTAACAGTAAGATAAAAATTTTCAAAACCTGTGGGCCTGATATATAAAGGGCATTGCTTTGTGTATCAGGAAAACTTCATTCAATAGTGAAGACCAGAGTATTCATCTGGTTAGTCCAATTCATAGGCCTTTTTTTTTTTTTTTTTTTTTTTAAACCATGTAATACTTTTGTTCCAGCTAAAAGTGATGAGTCAAAATAAGATGCTAACCTTTAGGGAACAAAGAGCTGTACAAGGAAGGACAGATGTGACAGTCTGTCCCATTGGCAGCTGAGAGGAAAGTGACAGTTTGTTCAAAACCTCTTCTTTTTTTTCCTTTAGACCATTCTGTCACTGTTATTAAGGAGGCTTATGGACCTTCTTGTGTGTTCTGGGATGAAATGTTCATGGTGTATTACAGAAGCAAACTCTGCCTGCGTTGTGTGACTGGTTTTAGTATAGCTGTTACAAAGGAAAAATGAAAGCTACTGCAGTGTAGCTGCTGTTCTCTTGCACAATAGCAAAAATACAAAAATGAATATAACTTTTGTTCCTCTGAAACCGCTAACACAGCAATGATTGTATTGCTGTAGCTGGTGGATAAACTATGATAGGTGAATTAGTTAAATGCAAGCTAGAATTGTGTTTGTGTCTTGAAGATTTAGGAAAGTGTTGGTCACCGATTTGCAACTGCTAAGAAAATATGGTTTAATAGCAGAAGTAGTGTGAAATTGTTGGGGAGATGGGAGGACTTGGGTGGGTGGTTTGTTTTGTTTTTTTTGGTGGTTTTTTTCCCCAGAAAGAATATTGTAACAGAGAAGAATTTGTTTTATGATGTTAAAGCCTTTCATTTCAAATGTGAGGATTTAAAGAACCATGTAGTTCATAAGTATGTTTAGAAAGTTGTCCAGAGAAAATTACTATTAAGCAATATATATTTCTATTATTCTGTACTCTTATGTTACCAAAACCAAGAGATGATTGTTGTAGTGCCTTGTCTCTTGTACCATTTCTAGTCAATTTAGGTTTTCCAGAGAGCATGTTTCACAAGCCATAAATTGACGATACTAACAATATCCATATATTGAAGCTGTGGGCCTTAGTACTTTATTAACTCAAACATTTAATCCATGTAGTTGATTTCAGCAAAGAAGCTGTATTAACCTTTTTTTAAACTTTACAATATAGAAAAACCAAATTTGGTACCTTCTTGTGTGATGCATAGCAAATTAAAAGCTTCATCAGCGTTTAGCAATTCTGATAATTCTTATTGTCATGTGATCCACAAATTAAATTTTGAGGAAAATTTAATTGTGAAATCAGAAACTTCAGTCAGTTGAAAACTCTGAGGTCTTCAGTTATGTTTTTTAAAAGGGGCTGCTAAAAGAAAGTGTTTCTCTTGCTTTTTTTTCTGTTGCTGTTCTAACTTTTACAGAGCTTTGAAATTTGTTTTAACAATAGAACTGTTAGGACTGTCAGACTACTTCTTTGCTTCTGTTGAATTTTAATAAAGTCTCAAGAGCAGAAGTGAGAGCTCTTGCAAACCTTTACTGAGGGAGCAGGAAATAAGTTGAAATATATGGTATTGTTCAGTTTAGCATTGCTCAAGCATTTTGTGAATGCCTCTCTTACTCTATTTAAATATAATAAATATTCATGTTTGGTCGCCTGGATTTTGATTTTTTTTTTTTTTTTTTTGGTGATAATAACTCCCAATATGTTTATTCTTTCATCTTATACTGAAAAGAGAAGCAGAAAAAAATTAGCTTACTCATATTTTCTTTTATTTACTGGGGAAATTTTCTGGGTTATTTTGCATACATGATACTGAATCCTGTAATAAGATTTGTCCTGTTTCTCTTAATATAGTATTTCGCATTTCCCCTTCTATGAATAATGCACAAGACCACCACATCACTAAATGCGTTTGGTTACGACATTCTACTGATGGCCTCTTAGTAGTACAGTCCATTTTTTGTGAGTAGTTTTTGTTCCCTATCGATTTATTTGCAGACATTGCAGGCTGAATTATCATATAGTAGGACCTGCTGCAGATGGCATTCACTGCAGCCTTGCAATACAAATGTAAGCAGACTGTGATTTAACTTAGATTTTGTAGAGCTGAAGGATGATCTTTTGGACTTGGTGTAAGCCCCACTGTGAGTTAACCATTGGTACTGGTAACCTGTTTTCTCTAATACATTTCTTTCATGCAGTAAATTCTAATTAGTGTTGCTAGTAGTTCAGCTGATTCAGTGTTTACAACAGCAGGACCCCTTGTGTGCTGATAATTTGGGTTATAAAATGTTTCACAGATGTTAAAGTACCTAGGGAATTAGAAATGTTCAGTGCTAACTGGCAGAGACCCACAGAGCACGGGTTTTGTAACACAACAGAAAGGAAGTTTGCTAACTTCTGTCCTCCGTGGATACTTTTCAGTAATGCCTCATCACCTTAGGGCTTTTGGGTAGAACCTGTTGGGTGGTTATATGTATATTTGAAAGTACAGTGTCATCAGAGTTTTTATTGAATAAGCAATGTTTAATTTTCAGACTTTGGCTGTGTATGAAGGCCAATGGGTGGTGAGCACCACCTACTACAAGATGAGCAGTCGGTCACTAATTTCCTTTGCTGTTTTTCTATTGCCATGTGCAATTTTTCTTTTAAGAATTCTTCAGACTGTTTTTAATGCAAGAGCTAAAATGAAATGTGGAGTCCAGGCCACTTTCCTTGAGAAGGTCGATTAGACACTGGAACAATTTGCCAGTTCTTCATAGGACATGCTGAAGAAAAGATAGGTGGAATAATTACTATTAAATAACCTCCTGTATTGGTGGAGAGCACTGTGGGACACAGCTGGTCTTTCTTAGAAAATCTTTCAGTTTAACCCATACCTAACTCATACCAGAACCACCTTTTGGGAAGTGAAGTGATTTTAAGAATGCATAAGAATTATTTTTAAAAGATATTTTTAAAGTTGGCTGTAGTTGCTTACCTATCACACCACTTGTGTTATTTCTTTTACTCTCAATCGTGTTAATACCTCTAAGAAAATACAGATTTGAGTTCTGATTAGAGAATATTGTCATCGTAGATCTGACTGCCTTCATGGCCAATAATCAAGTAAATAAGCAAGAGGGTTTAATGTTCATGCTTCTAGTTCTAATTTAACAAATTCTGGAGGTCTCCAGGTTCGATAGGTGGTAGCTGGAAGTACCCCTATGGGTAAGTGATTTGAATATGCTTCTAGTATATTGGGAGTAGTGCTAATTGACAGCATAAGGAATTACGTACACTGTTTCTGAGGGATAATAGTAGCAGCATAGAAACTTTTACAGTAATAGGTGTGAGTGACGAGTATTTTCAAATAGTACGTCCTTTAAGCCTGTGAGATAAGCACATGCTAAAATGTCAGATCTCCAGTCTTATAGTTTTTAATGTCCATGTTTTATAACTTTGATTTCCTATGCTGTATTTGAAGGTAACGCCTAAAACTTGAATGCAAAAGTGCGTATCCCAGTGTTAGTCATGACCAAATACATGCTTTGGTTTGCATGATCTCATATGTTAGTAAATAAATTGAGGGCTATGCAATCTGGCATGGGAGCTCACTGAATATTCTTGTGGTTGCTCATTTTTCAGTCCGTTAAACTTCAGCTGGTAGAATGGAGTTTGCCTTGCCTCAGTTTACATTTTCCACCTATACAGACAGGTACCTTTTTTATGTGCCAGACTATTTATGTTTCAAGTTCAATAAAGAAGTTGAGTCTAGACTGAGGGCAAAATCCTTCCCAGTTGTGATGAGGGTGTTAAAAGCAAAATCCTAGTGTTTATCTATAATGATCTGTGTTTAATTTTTAACTTTTAAAATTTTTAAATTTATTTTTTCTCCCCTCAATGTCATTTATTTTAGTAATTGTCCAAAACTGGTGGAGTGGGTGATATTGTTTGCTACTGTTTGTTTGTTTGTTTGTTTTTTTTTCTGTATCTAGTTCAGCATTTTGCCTTGTTCTTTGATATAGGAGATGATTTGGGAGGGTGGGAGTAATGAGTAAAGAACACTGGAGGAGAGCTGTCCCAGTTTGTTTTGGGGTTTTTTTTTGTGTAGTGTTGGTGTGGGTTTTTTTACTTTTTTTTTTTATTTTTAAAGATTTTACTATTATGCAAAAGACAGGCTTTATGGAGAAGGATATCTGAAAGGTATCTGTGGATATGTTCTCTCCTGATCCTTTCTTCCCTTCCCTGGGTACAGGTGCTCCTACTGGAATGTAAGGGATTAATTTTCAGGCATGCTGCACTTGAACATGCAGAAGAGAGAACAGTTCTCGATAACAGTCAGAAACAAAACATTTGAGGCCTCTGACAAAGTCCTTATCTTTTTGAATACTTTAACTACGACTGTTTTATTTGGATAGCTAGATATACTAACTACCCAATCTTGAATATTTGGGAATGAATTGCTGGTGTTTCCTTTTGGTGTTTTGAGAAATAATGGTTTATATATATATATTGAAACCACGAGAGCATGAAAGGTGGAAAAAATAAGATAAATCCAAAATAATCTAGTGTAAAAATACCAGTGCAGCTCCATAAGGAAGAAACTTTTGTCTGCTAGATGCAATTCAGTGCTGCTGCCTTTGGTCTGGGCTGGTTTTTGTGTACTATGTTCATTGTGTTTCAGTGTCTATGGAAGATACCTTGTGCTGTTGACTTCTTGGTCAATGCATTGGCTGTGGTAGTGACCATATAGCTGTGAAAGAGAGATTTTTATTTGAGTATGTAAAAGAAAAAGGGAAAAGCATTTGTATAGTTATTAATGATATTTACATATTATGACTCAAAATAATTTATGACTCAATATAATTTAATTATATCCTTTTATTTTGATTGTTTCATTATTTACATAGAAAGTTAAATACGCAAACATACATAGAGTCAACTTTTCCATTACCGAATGTGATTCTTTTATCAGCTGTTTATTTTTGAAACTTTCAGTTTTCTCTGTGGAAGAAATTAATAAACACAGGCTTGTAAGATGCCATTTTTATTCAGTGAGTCAGATGCCTGTTATCTTGGAATAATGTATGATAAAAGAAAATTCCAAAGACCAGAATACTGTCCACTAAAAGAATGCATAGGATACTCCTGAAGTAGCTTTAGTAATGCTTAGTTGTTCTGTATTTGAACTAATTTGTTAAAATTGCAGAAAGGCAAGCAGCTAGAACTATGGGCTAACTATAGTTAATGAGAAGATTGAAGATAATAAGTTAGTATTTGCTGCTACATCAGAGATGGGCAGATTTCAAATCTGTATTTTGCAAGTAGCTTCCTCCACTGGAATTGGGGTGGAGCATTTAAAGTGCTTTTTCTTCCTGAAAAAACTTGAGGAGTACTACTTCTGTTGTGTTTGCTCTTGGAGATCGGGCATTTGCATTCAGAATACCTGAAAAAGCAAGACGTTGGCACCATGGAACATTACATTATTTTAAAGATGTTTCTTATTTTATGCCACGCAAATTCTGGACACTATAGCTGAAGTGATTTGGGCTTAGGACGTTTATTACAGTAATGTTATATTTGAATGTGTAGTTGTTTAGCCCAGTTGAATGTATTTAAGACATTTTTCTATTCAAAGTAAAATAGAGAAGAGTTTTGAAATAATGTTTAACGTATCTGGATAAAGTGCAAGGTTGGGGCAGCCCTACTGGGCACATGAACTCTGAACCTGCCACATCAGTGAGCCCTTAACTTTCCAGCATCCTTTACTTGGAAAGAGAATGGAGTTGACCAGTATTCCTCAAGTCAAACTCAGGCCTCAGAAATCACATTGAAAATGTAGGGGGCAGTTGAGATTTTCAGATATTAAAGCATCCTTTGTATGCTTAATGCTTTAATCATGGCTTAAAAAAAACCCAAACCACCAAACAGCCAAAAAAAAATGAAAAGAAAAAAAACCTAAAGAAAAATATCCTTTAACTCTCATGAAAAATGTGTTGACTGTACGGATCACAAGTGATAGGGGAGGCAGAGATTCTTCTTGGGGGCAGCAGGAAGAGAAGCAAGCATAATGATGTACTGCATGCTCTCTTGTGTAAAGGGTTCAAAACTTACATGGTTTGCAGCGTTGTAAGTTGCTCTTTCAAGCACTTCAATTTCATTCTGGATTTCTTTACTTAACTGTACAGATTTCCCCCCTTTGGCATTTGTCTTTTAATGGGATGATTTGGGATGGTTTATAGAGCCTAAGTCATTCATAACAAGTGAAGGGACTGAGGGCAGAGATGGTTTTCATGGCCAGCATCCACTGTGTCTTAGAAGCTCCTTAGAAAGCAACTTTACCCTGAACGCTTCTCTGAAAAGAAGATGCTGCTTTGATATAAACTATCAATGGAGCTGGAAGTAACTTCCCATGTCATCTTTCACTGAGCTAATGCTGCTTACTGTTATGGCTTCTTCTCTATTTCTTTACTTGTGTTTGTGCCTAGGGGCACAATTTATGGAAAAAAGCGAATCCCACCTTCTTCTAGGTTCAGATTAATATCTTACTTTGTTTAAGTCTTTCTGTTTATCATTATGAGACTAATTCTTGCTTACAGTGTTTTGTGGGTTTTTTTGAGGCCTTGTTTGCTTTTTTTAAGCTGGCTTGCCAAACATTTACATTTGTATTTGTTTGTTCCTTGAACTCTTTGTTGATGTAAACTTTATCTGATTTATTTAGGGTTTTTCAGACACTTCAGAAGATGGATGTTTAACACAAACATCTTGAAGGAATTGTCTAGAAACAGTTTCCTGCTGCCTGTGCCTTTGTGGTAGAAAAAACAGAAATTACATATAAGAGGAGATTTCAAGTTTAAGTATCCAAAGCGGGCCCGTTCTTCTAGGCCAAAACTTTGTGTAAGATCTTAGTGCAAAGAACATCGCTGCAGTATAGCAAGTGAGTGGCACTCTGTTTTACTCTGGGGTGTTTTTTGAGGCTGGGAGTCTCTGATCATTAGCTGAGAGATGCAAAATCTCGTACAGACTTCTACCTGAGAGTCATTAGGTAGTTGACCAAAATTTCTGCGTAACTAAGACAAGCAGTCAAACCTGGTTGTTCCATCAGCAGGATAGTTTCAGGTCATTGAAATAAAACTGACAGGATTCTGCCAGAAAGGACATTAGTGTTTTTTGCACCAATTATGATGAGTTAACCGTGGCTTATTTTGCTTCTAAAAGCGACTTTTTCTGTATTTTTCTTTTTCTTTCTTTTTTTTTTTTTTTTTCGTTGTACTGTCAGGGTTGAAATGCTTTCTGCTAGTGTAGGAAGATCTGGTTTTAGAGATGTTGTCTTTAAATAGTTAACTGACAGATTGCTCCTAGTGTAGACATATCCTTGATACGATTCATTTCAAATTCCTGAAGGAAGAGCTGAAGTACTGTTACTCTCTAGAACAGTATGATGAGATGTGGCTAAAATTTCCCACCTGAGAACTGAAACTGATTGTGCATAGTCAGGTGTAAAGGCAGCACTGACTGAAGTCAGAGCCGTGTTGCTTTGTGACTGTGCAGTTGGGTCCAAGGCTAGCTGGGATGGAAGAAAGTGAATTTCCCGCAGTGAACCTGCAGCTAGCCTTTTGAAGATTTTACTGAAACCTGTTTTAAATGGGGAGGAGGAAAAATGCCTGCTGACTTACATGCTGGTAGCTTCTTTTAGACATGTGTGTTTATGAACAGTGTAATAAGATAGGATTGTGGGCACCTTGTCAAAATTCTTCAGCTGCTTTTCAAGAAGTGCTACAATTTTACTGTAGCGTGCAGTTCCACCAGCTTTTGATGATTTGATAAGCATCAGATTTGATAAGCAAGAAGTGCAAAAAACTGTAAAAGAGAGATGGTTGCTCATTCATGAAAGCATACAGTTATACTGCTGCTTTTTGGGGTGGCTTAGGGAGACCTAGACAAATGAGAGATCCTATTGGGCAACCTCCTCACTACTGAATAAGACATTGCTCCTTCTCAGCCCTGGAACTGCAATGCTTTCTCGCTTTGTCCAAGGGATACTCTTCCATCTTCTTTCTGGCTGCTTTATTTCTGAACCTAGCTTCCTGTGCTTTAACTCATAGAAATGATAGTAAAAATAATTCTTGGGGTTCTGACTCCTTTGCATATAGTTTACCTTCAGGTGCTTTCTTTCTCCATAGTTGGGATGGCCAACACTTTAAACTCCTTTTTGCTTGTGTAATGTTTGACTTGTTAGATGGGAAAAGTAAATCTCTGCAACAAAGGAGTTTAGCAGAATATTAAAATTTTAAGATAGCCTTTAAGAGAGCACTTGTGGCATGGTACTTAAACCAGACTTTGTTAGTGTGTTTTGTTAATACTACACAACAGCATTTTTTAACTGGTTTATATGTTGTCCTTGTAAATGTTATTTAACATGCATACAACAAACAAGGTCTTTGAAATACTTTGCAAGGCTCTTCTTTTTTTTTTTTTTTTCCCCTATCATTCAAAAGTTCTAACTACTCTAAGCCATTATAATGCCAGTTATTTAAAGTAGGTTTTTTTGCCACAGAAAAATAACTATTATTAAAAAAAAAAAAATTAATGCTTCTCAATGCTGTTGCATAGAGAAAAGACATGCTGGGCTTAAATTGAGCAAGAATTAAAATTTTTCCTATTTTCTAAGCTAAGTCTAGTTGTTCATGTCAGGAAGTGTTGCAGAAAGGTTTCCTGGGAAATACATAATTAACCATGCCTTTAAGCCAGGGTACAAAACCGATACTTTCTTGAAGTTTCTTTCAGCTTTTCTTTTTCTAAGAATGCTTTACTATTTAGTATCTATTACTGACCCTGTGGTAAAAGGAATGGTAAAATGTGTGGTAAAATGGAATAGGTTTTTTGAGTGCCACTTACCAGTGGTGCATTGGAGTGTCTGATCTGAAGAAAAAGGTAACGTTGATAAGATTTCATATTATAAATCTGAAGAACAAGATTGTGTTGTTGTAGGCCAGTGTTAGTTATTACCTGCAATACACGTAAATAAAAAATATCCTTGAGGAATTGGTGGAAGATGGGTAGGTCAGGACTTTCAAATTTTATTCCTACTTTACTAAAGGCCTCTTGGCTACTGTTAATACTTATTATTTCAACTTTTTTTACTGTCCTATAAATAGTTGGCTACACATTTTGTGAAGAAGATTTTGAAGACTTGTAGAGGAATGTTTGGTATAGGATTTTGCTGATGAGATTTTTTTTTTTTTTTTTCTTAAAGCATAGAGACATATTAATGGGAATATAAAGCATTTAGCTTTGACTGGAGGGCAGCAATTTTGTAAGCTGAGCTGGAAAGCCAATTGAATCTGATCTAAGTTTTTACAAACTGTCTTACCTATTTTAGAGGCACTGGATTCTTTGCAGTTTACGGTATGAATTGTTGGAGAAGGCTTTAAATTTAAACTCTTATCAGCGCTTTTGTGTCAGAGCCCTTGATATGTTTTGTAAGAGTAAGGAGCTACTTTGTTGCTCTGTATTTTCCCCATTTTGCCCTCTTACTCTTGTGTGTTTGTGCTCTTCTCTGGCCTTATTGTCCACAAAGCACTTCAGTGTCTTTGTATATTAAAAGTGGTTCAGCCACAGAGTTTTAAAAGAATGCTTTGGTGTAGCCATTGAAAAAAATAATAAATCAGGATCCAGCTACCTCATTGCGATGCATCAGCATATCTCTTGAGTGTGGAAAGCTGCCAGAAGGGCGTTGCACTAGTGCACTGTTCTGTGCATAAAGTTTACCCTCCATTTCATTTCAAATTGAGGTCAGAATGATGAGGTCCTTATGAATGTGTGACTCAGTAACTGAAGCATCATTTCCAGCAGCTTACCAAAAATCTTGACATGATAAGTGACACTTAAGTTGTTTGTGGTGAAAATGAGGAGTCCAAAACTCAAAAGCAGAATACTCATCTATTTTCCAAGCAAAAAACCCTGTAGTATTAGTAATAATAATCTTACTGATAACACTTTTCTAATTGAACTAGAATTCTTATCACTGAGTGTCTGCTTTTAGAACAGCTGATGAAGTAGAGGACATTGACTGCATTTGAGGGATATTTAATTTCAGATTTTAGTTCGCTTAAAAGTCTGTTTCTAAGTGTATGTGAATGTTTCTGATTGCCAAGTTCTCTACAGGTCCACCTGCATTTGACATGCTCCACTTCTTTTATTTGAAAAGAATTTGGCATACATTGTTCTTGAGGAATAACTGAGCTGCCTTAGTCTAAAAATATGAATAATTGTTCAAACTGTCCAAAAAACCTTGCCTGTATCCCCTTAGTAAGATCATAAATTAAGGAAGAACTATAAATATCAAATATGCCGCATATGTGAAATCAATGAGGTGACTTCTGATTTAGCAAAGTAAAATGGCTTTCTTCAGAAGCCGGTATACAGGACCAGAACATTCAAAGGACAATTTAAGGGTCTTATTAACACAATCTAATTAACCTCCTTCCTGTACAAGGTGAAGCGTTATATGCTCTAAGCAAATGATGAAAAGTGTAAGGGAAATACAGTATTGGATCAATTTTCTTTTGATGATAAATAATCCTTTTGGTCTGGTTGAATGAAAGTAAACATATGTAGGCTATGGTTTTGCTGTGTGCCAGGATTCAGCTCAGAGTGAATTCTTCAGCAGAGTTATAAACCTTTGAAAATTGCTTTATAATGGAAATGGTGACAGACCATTAACTACAGTAGTATAAATGCATTGATTTATCCTATGCATAGCTGTCCTAAGTTGCCAAATACATGAAACAATATGTGCTGAGTGTATAGGGAGGAGGCTTCTTTATAGTTTTAACTAATTAATGACATGATTCATATTACGTTAAGGTTTCTCAAACATATGGCACCTGATGCTATTGGACAGGCATCATTCAGGGGCTAAGATATATTTGTACTGTAGTGACATTGCGATCCTGCTCTAATTGCTATATATTGGAAGGGGATCAAGAAGCATTTAACATGATGCGTTTAATCACCAGTGTAATTACAGTGCCACTGAAGCAGATATGTTTTCCTACTAGGAAGCTGTAGTAACTTTTGAATCATAAAGAATCACTACTAGGTATGCTGGCAAAACTTGTTCCCTATAAAAATGCAGAATCTGGGGTTTTACAGGCATACTTAATTAGCATCTGTAGCTTAAATATCTTCTAATTTAAATACCTCATGCATGCATGCTATACAGAAGCATTTTTTTTCTCTAAACTCGTTATTTTTCCATGCTCAAAAGACAGCTGAACAAAAATTATTTGCAAGAATGACTATTATTCTGTTTGTTTTTTTTTCAAGCACTGAGAATATACACCTATACTAGAATCTTTACTTATTTCACTCTGGTGCAGCTGCATGATGCTGCTATTTGTGAACACTTACATTAATAATGCTAGTTCACTATTACCTTAAAAAGTGTAGGAGACATCCGAATTCAGATGAAACTGAGAATTTTATATTGCCCTTTGGCACTTGTGTAGAGTTAATATTAGTCTATAGTGTTTCTGGTTTGGGGTTTTTTCCTCTCCTCTTAAAGACGGAATGGAGAAGCTAGGAAGTGCCTGATGGTCTGCTGGAAAGTGCAAGATTTTCTTAAAAACCTTCAGTAGTTATTAGGTGTGCCTATCTAAGTTTCATGGCAGAAAAATGTTTTAATTAGGGAGACTGAGTATCCTGAGATCAGACAAATTTCCATATACTTTTTTTTAAAATCTCTTTGAATGTGCAAAATTTCCACACGTAACTTGTTCTTCAACCTTCAGATTGAGATCGACATTTTTCAATTCTGGTAATTCTAATCAATTACTGTACATCTAACTATCTTTTCTTTGAGATTTATGGCTAGAATTTCAACTTCATTCTCTAGATTTGGTTTTGTATTGATAAAATCATTTACCGGGAGAGGGGGAAGGAAAAGCAAACTTCCAGTGAAGACAGAGTAGGACGTGCATTGATTTGGATGGTACCTCACAATGGTATACTGCCAAATGGCAAGAAAGAAAAGGAATAATTAGTGTGCATAAATTTGAGTATATAACTTTCATATTCTACTTTTCAGTGGAGTAGATAAGGCAACACCTTCATAAGAATGTACTGGAAGTACCATATGAAAATGGAATCAGGGAAGCAATATCTTCAGTTTTGTTAATTAGTTACATACTAATACACACGATTTGAAGTATGTTATTTTTGATATTTAATGCCTCTTGCTGCCTCTCACCTTGCATTATACACCTTTAAATGGAGAGACAGATGTTGATCTGACTGAAGTTAGGACCTTATGGTGGTCTGCATGTGTGTCTATGTGAAGGCTCAAAGGTTTCTTTTGGAGATCTGTAGGCACAACAGTGCAGGTAAGGGATGATGGTTTGAATAGCCTCAAATGTATCCTTTATTTTTATCCTTACGTACGATTTATTTATTGCTTAAAATATGCTTAAATATGTTATGACTTCCAGGATTTCCCATTTCTGTAAATTTCTTCCTCTTTCAATGTCCCTATGTCATTGTTGCTGCTTTGATGGCTTTTTTGTTAAGAGAGTGTTTTTCCTTTGGCAGTGGAAGCACTTTTAATATCTCCGCTTGTTTCAGACTGAGCTCTGTGGAACTGTTGCATGCAATCATTCTGTAGCCTCTGGGGTTTTCCAGCTGGCTTGAAGTATCCTCTACCTCTAACTTGCTCTGCCACTTGACCTTCCGAGCTTGCTTCACCTTGTGGTTTCCAATCTACATAATAATTTCATATCACCCTTTAGTTAAATGGTTTCTTTTTGACAGATGGAAGTACCTTCAAGTAGGGTTTAACTTTATATTCTGCCTTGGAGATAATACCATTCTATTTGCCATGATTTATCCATAAATATGAATGTCTTTCTGAATACCAGCTTAAATTATGTACAAGTGGAGATTGTAAATTATCAGTATAAAACTGGCTTTCTAGGGATATTATACGTACAGAATGTATACTGTAGTAATTCTGGATGAGATGCTGTTAAGCACGAAGCAGACTTTTATGAGGGAAATCTGGGAGTTGCCTTAGTGTATGTCTGGTTAAAAATGGTGGTGATCAGGTATCTGATTCAGAAGGGTGTTGACTGTCCCCTACCTAACTGTGACAGAAGGGTGTAGAAGTCTTGGGTGTCAGCCTAAAGACTCACGGTCTGAAACATGCAGTTCTCATTGCCAGGACTGGCTGTGAATTCTGGCTTCACTGTGTCTTACTCACCTTTACACTGATAATTTTACTGTATGTTCCTAGAAATCTGAAATGTATTGCTTTCCCTAGAAGCTACCTGCTCTAAGTAGAGTTGGCTGTTGTGACAGTCTCTTTCCTGTGAAGTGGAAACAGGGCTGTATTCTGAGCAGGGCTTTTCAGTATTTCAGAGCTGTGAGTTTTCAAATAAAAATGCCTCTAGAAATAACAGATATCATGGATGTATTATATATTTGAAAAGGCTGTCAGGAGCAAAGAAATTTTATGCTTTGGTGTTCCTGCCTGGCAATATGAGCTTCTGGTGAATGCTGGACTTGTTAGGAAATAATTGATGTAAAACAGCGATGTGTTAACAAGATTTACTTCACAGAGAAAACAGCAATATGCGGGTTTGCTCAATTTTAAGAGTCTGATGAGAGAGCCCCAGCCTGCTGTAAAGAGGAATTCTAGCAACGAGAGGAGGGATTTGCAGTGTAACAAAGAGCTGTCAAACATATTTCATTTGACAGATATTGACATGACTCTCAGATAATACCTAGTAACTTTGAGGTCTGTAAACTGCTTAAGGCATTTTCTTTGTAAAGCTTTTGCTCTAATTAAATATTGCACTTTCAAAACGGGGCTGATTGTTGATCAACACTTACTCTGTCTCTAATAAAAAATGCCATTTGCTTAGTTCTAGCATAATGTTGATGGATCTGCAGTGACACAAGTGACTGTGTAAAAGAAACTAAGACAGAAAAAACTTACTCAAGAGTTTAGATTCTCATGTTACGTAGCAGCCTCAGACTGACTTGGATGCCTTGAAAAATCATATGAAAAGATCAGAGAGAAAGTGATTCTTGAAACTGTAACAGTGAACTGAAGTTATTTATCTCACAAGGTCACTTGTCCAATAGACTGTGCTTTCATAACTTTTTTGTGTGTGTGTTATGAGTAAATGGCAGCTTTTTTCTTTTTTTTCACGTAGTTGTATGTTGTTGTGTTCATTTTCCATTGTTGTGTGCTGATAAGTAAATATTACATGAGGCTTTGGATTGATATTTAACAGCTGAGATGGTTGATTATACCACTGAAAACATTTATCGTTGCCCGTTCCAATGTCATCAATATGAACCATCTGAACTCTGCCTTTCTTTTTCTTTGCTGCCCCTGGGGTTTAATGGCTTTGCAGAGAAGCTCCTGCCTGGCATATTGAGCTGCTCCAGAAGGTCTAACCCATAAGCAGTGAGTACTGAACTGCAGCACACTAATGCTGTAGGTGTTGACTCACCACGCTGTTTTTAATTGCAGTTCTTTTGAAGATAGATAATCTGTGCAGACTGTCAACATAGATATTGAATCTTTGAGTATATACCAATTTGACGATGTATTTGTATGGCTACAAATGCTGTTCTGCTTTTCTTTTCCTGGGAATTAACTTTTCTTTTGTGCACATACTGTTTGCATTTAAAACTAGCTTTCATGTGTCTGTGGCTCTTGCTATAGCTGGCAAATGCTTATGTCTCATATCTGCAGTGAACTGTGTTCTAGAATTCTTGAGCCTGATGTAAACCAGCTTTCAAATGTGCATGAATTGAAAAACATCTGTAATGTTTTGATGTGACTAATACTAAGATACGATTGACCAAGTCTGGATTTACTTTGTTACTGGAAAGTCATTCAAAATACCCATTTGCAAACTCTGGGGGTGGGGGAGGGAAATATCTATAATTCTGATAGGTGTGTTCATTTGTGATAGAATTGCTCCGAAAAATTTTTGAAATTTTTTGTCTCAATAAGCAGGTTTGACTTCTATAATTTGTATATTGTAAGATGGAGATCTCATTTCAAAAATCCATCCATGTTTGGCTGGAAATAGAAAACAACTGTTTTGGTAGTCTCAATTGGTTTTGTGTTTGCATATTTCTGAAGATAAAGGTGCAATTAATTTGCCTAAATGGGGTGTTCCAGCTAGAGGCTGCCCTGAGGGGATGCAAGAGGATCTTGTGGGCACTGACGGTTTTGTTATACAGTTGCTTGCTTGTCAGTAGGTACTTTCAGACCTTCTCAGGATGGTGTTAATGCTTATACATAATGCTGGAGCTGATGCAGGAATGCTGAACAAATCAATTATTGGGCAACGTGCACAGAAACTGGGTTGCTCTTACCTAAAGACATTTTGACGGAGACCTTTTGAGAATATTCTCCAGCTCACTTTGTAAAGGAGATTTTGTGATGTTAGAAGAGAACTTCTTGTAAACTGGGAAAAACTTGTTCTCCCATAGCATATTGCCTTGAGTAGTTCCATGGTAGCCCTAGAGAGGTCTATAATCTTAATTTATTATTTTTTTTTTGGTGAGCCTACTGACTTTATTTATAAGGGTGAATATTGTGGCATAATTGCACAAACGCTTCAGAGACATCTGGGAGGCTTAAGATATTGCTGTCGTTCTCCAGCTGTTTTTCTGTCAGCTGAAGGTTGCTGCCCTCGAAGTTGAGCTGCGCTAATGGATCATGTGAACTATCCTAGTCCATGTCCGTGCAAAGTCAGCCAGGTTATTTTAAATTACTGCTGGATGCAGCTGAGGGTAGAAATGAACAGCTTGAGGTAATAACTTCTTAAGCCATTCCAGCTAGACTTCCAAGAGCACATCTGTTTGTGTCCTTATAAGTGCAATACTTTAATCTCTCTGTTGCTGTACTGTATTCAGGATTTGTCAGCACTGCAGAGCTGTTGCCAAGGAGAGTCTAATATTCAAGTGGAATGTATTGGCTCTTCCTGTCTATCATTATTATCATATTGCAATAGAAAGATATGAACGATGAGTATGTAACATGTACTTTGAATGGTAAAGTAAGCTTATTTTCATATATGAGCTAAATGTGTGGAAGACATATTTTGGAAGCTCTTTAAATTGGAAAGAGATTGCCAGATGAAGTCTCTTCCCCCGTCTCTGTTCCTAGTTCAGCCACTTAGGTTTGTTTCCTAGCCATTTAAGTTCTTACTCTCCCTATACCCTTGCTTCATTCCCCAGAAGACTTCCCTGTATTGATTAGAATTACTATGAATTTTTTAGCTTTTTTTTTTTTTATTTTTGCCTCAGGTCCAGCAAGACTATGAATCTCTGTTCCAAATGCTTTGCTGGTAAGTGCAGTAAAAGGTTTTGTGTTTTTGTTAGATTATCGAAACCACATTGTTGGCATCTCCGTTAGGATTTGTGCATGGGTTTCTCCTCCTTCAGTGTGTGTATGTAATCAGATTTTCCTCACTTTGGTGCTTCATTTATTTGTTAATTAAGAACCTCTTGTGTAAATGTACTAATCAAACCTTGTTTTTGAAGTTTGTGTAATTCTGGAACACCCTTGAACTACAGAGTTGTGCTGTCAGCACAGCTCCTATACAGATGATGTGGCTTTCAAAATGCATAAGACTGAACTGTAATTAGAAATTTTGTAGCATTTATTTGGTTATAACCTCTGAAATATGGTATGTATAAAAAATGAAGAGTTGCTATAGAACACTTCTTGTTCCATTTCTTTTTAACTTACAGCCCTTGAACATTAAATCATCAGTAATTCATTGTTACGCTAATTCTAATTACTACATATTATTTTCTTATTGCCAGGTCATTGATACTGTGTAAAATTTAGGAATTGCTATTGACCTTTTCCTGTTAGCATCTTCTAGCTTTGCCTTTCTGGTTATTTTTTTATGTATTACTTAGTATTGTAATCTATTGTAATCTTATTGTTCATTGTAATTAAAGTGCTGTCATAGTCCCTGATTTTTAATTTCTCTTGGGGCAATAGACACAATATTTAAAAGTTCAGCATTTTTTTTTAAATTTCAGTCATTGGCTTGTCTATGAAACATTAATATTGAGCTTGCAGACTTTTTTTTAAGGTCATTAGTTTCCAAGGAAAAATCAGAGAATCTTTGAAAATTAGGGTAAAATGTACCCTCCAAAAATGTATTTGAAGCTTTTTCTGAATTTTTTACAAGAAACAAATTTTGATTTGTAGATTTCAGATCTTGGGCTCAGCTCCATTAAACAAACACATGGAAAATAAAGATAGTCAAAGGCTGCTCAGCAAAATGATGCGTGTATTTCTCTGACTGTTTTTGAAAGCTGTGGATCATTGGAAAGGGTATATTGAAGGAAGTTCAAGTCCTTTCTTGTACTTTTTCCCTGCTGACCGCAGTCAGAAACAAGCTACTAGGTCTTTGATTTGATTCAGTACAACTGTTACATTCATATTAGCACTTTAAACAGCTTCTGTCTGTATACTTCAGAAATATGGACTTTCTGATTCTGAGATATCAAAACAGCCCATCCCTCATATTCTGAGATTAACAGAGTACCCAAAACTTCGCAGCCATCAGACCAGGCAATTTTCAAGACTTTCCTTCCAGCCTGTTTATTTTAATTAAATACAACTTTTGAAGAGTTTGGGTAACTTAAAAAGCTACGGCTAGTTGGAACAAAACCAAGTATTGTAGAAAAAAGTAAAGTTACTCTATCTTTTTAGCTTTTTAGGTCTTAACTATGGTTCCTTCAACAGTTCTGTTTGAGTAGTAATTCAAAACCTCTTAATGTCATCATTCGAACATAACAGTCTTTTTCTTTCTTTCTTTTTTTTTGTGATGTTACTGAAATATTTTTCGCATATTTTTTTATATGGGGTTTCCAGCCACAGTATTGAAAGAGAAAAAAGTATACTCTTTTTTCTGTAAATTTAACCACCACAGATAGCAAGACTTTAGGCAAGTAAGGTGTTGAAATATGTTGTTCACCATATTTTCACCATTCCAGGCACTCCACAGATAGAATGTTAAAAAAGTTCCTCTTGTTTCTCTTTTAATATTGCAAATTATTTATTCAAATATACTGAAGCAGATTTGTATGCGAGAGAAAATTGGGAATTACTGTTTCTCTTGACCATCATTTCCTTTCTGTTTTATTTTAGAAAAAAGAAATCCACACAACGAAAAAGGTTAGTAACTTTGTTAAATGACTGGGTTGGTTGTTGTTTGGTTTTTTTCCAGAGGGAAGGGATAGAATCCAGTCTTCCTACTTTCTTTTTTTTTAAATTAATTTCAGACACACTCAGCACCAAAGCCCCTTACATTTGTGTAAGTATTACCTTTTTATATAGATCAGGGGAGATGGGCAACAAGGCAATAAGAGATGAAAACATTGCTTGGTTTGCTTTGCAATATTAGTTATTATGGGGAACTTTCCTATCTTTACTGGTTTTTTAGACTTTCAGAACTATGTACAAGTTTGTAAATACATGGTTGTGAGCTCTTCTTTGCTTCCTCTCCTCCCCATTCTTTCGTCATAGTTTGATGTCTGTGATGTTAATTAGCACAGAAATGGAGCAAAGGGCAATCAATGGTCAGGGCCTGTTATTTTGCTTTCTTTTTTGACCAAATACTTGTGATTTCTGAGTTTATTATCAAGATAAACTCACTGGATTTTCACTCCCATGTGTCCAAAGGTGAAACAAACAGCAAAAGCAACCAGATTCTGTAGCAGGGAGACTGGAATTCCTTGTTTTGGTTTTCTTTGTATGGGAATACTTCTCACAGGTTATTCTAGAGATTAAGTTGTTCAGCTTTGTATGGCAAGATACTGCACAGATACATGCAACCGTTTGCCTAGAAGAGTCCCATGTTTTGACCTAGATCTAGAAGGTTCACTAAGCTCTTCTGTACAACCACAAATCTGCTGTTCATTTGCCACAGACTAGTTCCTGGCTTGCACGTAAAGGTTGATGAATACTGGAGAGGAGCTTGAAGTTAGCTATCCTCTTCAGCCCTCTTTGCCTCCTCTTCACCCCATCTGCCTGTTCCAAGAAGAAATACCTGACTTGTTTTATTTAAGCCCTGTAGAAGTAGCAGACTCTGAAACGTTCAAGAGTCTCTCTGAAATCTTTTCAAGTTAATTGTACTTCTGCAAAGTACTTTCCAACATTCTGTCTCCAATTCAGTGCTGACCACATGCTATCAATGCCTCAGCGTCTCCAGATACAGTACAAGTGTAATCCTACATATCAAATTGCTTCATATAAATTTACTCTTCAGATGGTTAAGGGATAGTTGCCTCAGACTTCCTGCACGTCCAGAATACAAATGCAATAAAGTGTGGGTTTTTTTAATCAGAATATAGGCTGGTAAGTGAAAAAATGCAAATTACGGCCAGAGTATCTCCCTTAGTGCACCATATCTTTTGCTAATACTGCAACCTCTCTTCTTTCAATATGGTAAATTGTGGAATCTGAATTATTAAAATACAGAATAGTGATGAGTGATATTTTTCAAAAGTGTTTTTTATTAATCTATCTTTGCTCCCATTAGGTTTATGGAAATTTTAATATCAACTTCAGGTAGGGACATTGAGTGCTTTTGAAAAACCACTTTTACAAAGTAGGCTCTTTCAGGCAGGAATTCTGCAAACATTCATGGAAACACTACCTGGTACATCAAGAACTCAATTTTAATTGAAACCTCTGGGAACAGTCACAGAACAAACTATTACAGAGTAAGAACAAATATTTAAATACAGAAAATGGTAAAACTAGACTTTCTACTTAAATCACCCCAAGAAATGCAGTCTGCTTTTCATCCATTCCATTGTGAGTCTAGAAAGTTTAATTTGTGTTATGATGCAATCAGCATTGGAAAGAAGGGTGCAGGAAGTGGATTTCAGCTTGTTCAATAATATGTGAAGCTGAAGGTAAGTATAGCACTGGGTGGTTTGGTGAAGAGATGCACTCGGAAAATTGAAAGAAGATAAAACGATGATTAGAGTATTCATGGATTTGTAAATCAATTTAATAGTCCTTCTGTCTGAAGGTGTAATTGAAACTTTTAGAGGCGGGTGTCCATGTCTTTTCTTAATCCAACTATGTAAAATTTATGTTCGTGTTCTGTGAAGCAGTAGATCAGCATCACTGAATTTGAGAAAATACTTCAACCACGTAATCCAAGAATTCTCTGAATTTTAGGGGCCTCAACTCTTAGTTCAGTTTTATTTTTAGTTTGAAATCAAACATTTTTTGACATACTGGTGTCTTGATGAGTAAAAATCATAGTTTTTTAGTCTCCATCTATTAAGTAGGAAATCAATATTGCTGGAACCACATAGGCATTTTCAGTATATATGCATAACTCTATGCCAGATTATGAAATTTTGTAACTTCAATAGTATCTTTTATTCTCCTGAATTTGAAAGATCTGGTAAGGGGGGAGAAGGGGGACGACACTAATATAATCTATATATCATCCAATTCTAGAAGTATCAGATTATTCGCTATTCTTTCTGTTTTCTGAACTCACTCAGATGTCTATGGAGTTATTTCATGTTTTTGTGTGTCTTAGCCTTTCTGCTTTGTTGAGCAGACCTTTATTTTGTCATGCCTAAGTCACACAGAGTTTTCAGAGCTCATAAGATTGGGGGCTTTATGTGACTCAGAGTCACTTGAGTAACACAGTTTCCTCTTCTCTCAGTCTTCGCAAATCCTGGGAGCTATTTTGGATGCTGCCTTGTCTGACAGTAATAACACCTATTGTAAGCTTGAGCTGGCAAAAATTAGTGTTCTTGCCTAAATAGATTTTGCTGTTAATCAACTGCTAATTTGATTCTCAGTCAAGCTTTCAGCTTGCTGACTGGAAACCATTTCAACAGGTCCATCTTGCATGTTGCTAGTTCAAATTCTGTAATTTTTGCTGTATCCTATTGTATGATAAATGATAAATTATACTTTATTCAGCCCTTCTCTTCATGAAGTTTTTATTCCTAAGTGAATGATTAAAAATCTGCTTTGTTTGCATTTTCCATATCCGTGTAATTTCTGAAGTGAATCCACATGTTTTAGTACTAGAAAAACAGCAAGCGTTTTCAGAATTTCTGATAACAGCACTAAGTACTGGTTTTCTTTCTCTGTACACAAAATGTTTCTTTTCCAGTATGGTGTTCCCTTTGTTGGCTTCTAATGGAAACCGGTGCCTCAATTTATTGCTTCATTAGGCTAGAATTTGTTGTTGTATTCATGTCTGTCTTTGTATTTTGAAGTACGTGGACTGCTTGCTGCAAAAAAACAGTGCTCACTGGTTAGCACTTGAAAGTAGTCAAGCTTCATCTTCAACTTTTATTACACAGCCAGGCTTGAAACTTAATAATTCTTTGGAAAATTGTACAGCTGGTTACAATGGCAACAAAGATATTTCCCATTTCTAGTGCACCTAATAATAAAGAACTATAACATTCCAGATACAGACATAGATATTGTTTGCCATACATTTAATTTCTTTTACTCTGTGCCCAAAGAATTTTTAAAAAGGGAAGGCTGGTAGGGAAAAGATGTCAGAATAATTGGTAAACTTGGAAGAGGTGAGATGTATGCTAAGCTTGTGAAAGAGAATCACCATGAAATGGAATTAAGGGTGAAAAATGGGTAAATTACTTTAGTTGGGCTTCACTTATTTATAAGCTTGATTTACACTGCTGGCCCAAAGATTCTTTTTACTCCATTAGTATGCATTATTCTGTGGCTTCAAAAAAGTGTAAAGATCTCTGAGTAGAAGCTCTGTTTGGGTTGTTAGAATAGGGCAATATTTTGTGGCAGATTGTGAAAGGATTTATTTATTAGTTTTTTATTTATTAGTTATTTATTAGTTTACTCCTTTTCCCCTAGCCTGTCTTAAAGTTTTGGAGGGGAAATACAAATTAATAGAAAATTAGTTTATTCAAATGCAGTTGTATTACCTAAGCTTAGGACTAATTGTTCTACTTCTGTCAAAAATAGTACCATCAACCAAATTATCCAACACAATTATGCTATGTGTTCCTAGTACTCAGTGTATACAGGAGAATTGGAAATACGGGAAAGAAAGATACCTGAAGCTTTCTAGGCTTGCTGGAGTTTCGAGGGGTAACTAGAGATCACATTTTGAGTGAAGTTAGTATAATATTACTTGAGGGGTCTCCTTCTCTGTCTAAACTATCGTGGCATGGAAGTTGTGGAGTACAGGGCTCCTGTGTTGCTTTGTGGCAATACTGAGAAGATTTTGCTATGCATTATATAGAAGGGTGTTAAAGATGCTGAATTTAAGACAGCCCTTGTCTGCTTGGGGCCCGGCTGTGTGAAGGTGTTGTATGCACAGCAATGCAGCCCAGGGTGTCAGTACGGCCAGCAGCTCAGCTGCTCATTAGATTTGGTCAGTCCTTCATCTTTTTCCTCCTCCTTCATCTTCCCCCATATAAAATAGTGGGAAGGGGCAAGCACTGACAGATGACAGACCCGTGAAGTACTTTGATACAATTATTAGGGGAAGAAAGAGAATTTGTTTCACAGCTGGCACTCATGTTGTGTATTGAGGTAGGAGGCATTCTTTTTTTTTATATTTTTCTTTTTCTGGCTACTAGTAACTTTGAGTTGGTAGAGCTTTTTCCAGTCACAATTGAAAGTGTCTTTTCAGCAACACAGTCTAGGAAACTTGAATGCCTTTTAATTAAGAAATTTAACATTTTACAGTCGGTCAATCCTATCAGAAAACTACCCTGTAGGACATTAGTGACTGTTTCATTGGCTTGCATCTTGCTAAATTCACAGTCTAGTAGTCTGGAGCTCGTTTGTTAAAAATATAAATTACACTCAAAAAGAAATATGACCTCTTCTCAATACTGGCTACCTGAAAAGACTGCCAGATAGTCTTAATTAAATTTTTTCTTCTCTCTTGACAAGACATAACTGATACTTTCCATGTGTTTCCTTTTTCTTATGTTAGGGGATTGGCAGTCCCGTTGTACAAATTGATCTACAAGCAAAGAAAAGAGCTCAGCCCTTTTTTTGTCTCAGACTTGCGTTATTTTTAGTTTTTCATAGCTCATTTTTCTGGTATGTTTTCTTCCTTATGTTGAAGACAGTTTCTTTTTGCTTCGTTAATATCTTGTTCACCTTCTAACTTGTAACCTTTCCAAATGACTCGTTGAAACACCAGCTGTAATTTATTCTCCTGTGTAGAGGTTCTCTGATGATGTAAAAAAAAAAGTTTAGAAATATGACTTAATTGCCATGATGTTTGCACATTGCCAGCATGAAAGCACAGTAACCTATTTAGAAAGTGCACAGCTTTAATTTATTAAAGTTTGTTGTAACTCCATTCTCCTGTAAATGCGTGCATAAGATAGGAGAAGGAACGTTTTTCTTTTTTTCCCATTTTGCAATTTGCTTGAGTTATAGAAAAGTCTGTGCCCTTTTTTTTTTGTGTATTTGCTCATTTGGAAACCTTCTATAGTTTATAGAGACACTAGTGATTTGTTCCTTAGCCTCCCTGTGGAGTTTGTTCCATATTACAATCTAATTCCATGTCCGTGTCGTGCACTCCTGAGCTGTTAATTTGTACATTTTGATGCAGTTTGTTTCATCGTGTTTTTGTAATCCAAACTGAATGTAACGAGCTGTGTGCTTTGGGGACCCAGCCTTGCCTTGCCAATTAGAACAAGTGGTTACTGAGAGAGAGCATGTTTTAAATAAAACATGGCACCTCTGCGCAGGATCAGCAGCATTCAGGGAATAAAAGAGGATATTTAACTCTTTCTCTCTGAAAAGACAGGTCAGCAACAGTAAGCACATATCAGAAACCTTCAACTTATTCCTTTGAGAAGTGTGATGCGGATACGTGTTTCATCTTGCAAACAAAATTTAGTTTGTCATTGGAGATATGTTACACAGTACCGCGTGTGGAGTGTTTAGGAATGCACAAGGATAACTGTTGAGTTGACTGCATATTTTCTAGGATTCTAATGGCTAATGCCAGATTAAAATAGTACAGGATGAGCAGCTAACCTTTCTCTTCCCACTTGTCCTGCTACACAAAAGGCTGAGATAGGAGAGGAAGAGTGGCAGGTGGTAAAAGAGCTAGTTTCAAAATGTATTTTACAAGGGAAGGAATGTAGAAGCAGTTCTCATCAAATAGGTGTACTATGGTTATGTGCAAGGTGACCATAAGGAAGGACTCATTGTTACTCTGTCATTTTGAGGGAACTGGGAAGGGGAACCTCTGTGACCATCGATATTTGTGATTGTTGCAGAAATTATCCAGTGTTCTACTGGTTTTTAAACTAACTGAACTTTGTGGTGAATTCAAGCAGACACAAAAACTATTTTAGAAGTCAACTCTATTTTGCATTTCTTTCTTGCATTCCAGCCCCAACATTTCCTTTCATCTCCTCTCTTTTCCCTCTTAACTTGCACATTCTATGTGCTTGTGTGTCCCCTCTTTAAAGGGAGAAAGTTGCTGTTCACCAATAACCTTCAGCTACGGAATCTGAGAGAGCAGTGAACAGTCATGGCAATTGATTCAGAAAAATTTCAGCAGTCCTTGCATACACAAGCAAGGCAAAACCAAGCAAAACCTTTCTTTTGAAAACCTAGCTCAGCAGCTATCTATAAGGGAACTATAGCTGTTTGCTGAGGTGATTTAAGCTGTTAGATAAGCAGGTGTCCAGGACAAACGTGATCTGGATAATAGAACAAAATGTATCTGATGACTTTTCAATTGCTTGTCTATTTTATATTAAAGGAATGTGATCTGGCAGCTAGACAGCTAGGAGCTCAAGAGCAGCGACCATTTCTTTGTGATACTAGACAAGTCACTTTTTTTTTTTTGCTTCCTCTTGTTTCTCATGAGAGATGATAATATTTCCCTGCTTTACTGGAATGTCTGTGAAGATAAAATATATATGTTGTTCAGTACAGTAACAGCGGTCCTCTAAGGAACTGAAATAAATCTAAAGCCCAAACTTGGGAAAATAAAGGTTGTTTTGAGGAACAGTATCTGTACTTTCCTCTTCCAAATTAGCTTGAAGTAAGCATGCCATTAGCACATACTAGATTAAAATGCAAATTGGCTGTATTCAAAGTTAGTCAAGGCTCTCAGGCTGAGTAAATTACCCAAACTCTGGGTTAGGTGCTTTATACTTTGGTTGCAAATTCACACCCACCCCCCAACTCTAGCACACTGTCAGTGATAGTGCAGGAAATTAGTGTAACAAATTACTATCAGATCTTATGGAGGAGGAAGTCAGTCTTATTTCACAAAATCTGTAATTAAGTTGAGTTTTCTATTTATACTTTTGCACCCTTATACTCACAATCCCCAAGATGCATTTCCAAGTAGTGTGGCCAACATCACCTGTGTGCAACATGGAGAACAAGGAGTTCTGGCTATTGGGCCCTCACTATGAGGACAAGCTGATTTTGGACTTGCCTTTTATACCCTTGAGGAATGGATGTTGTGAGGGATCTTTTGCTTCTTTATTTTGTCTTAGCCCTCATAAATCTTAGGCAAAATTCTGGAATTTCAGTTCTCTTCTTTCCTATATGTGGCTATTCTACAGTTGCAGTTCTGTTCTTTATGTTCCTGACTCTTTATTTAGTTGTTTGTTTCTCTTCTTAATTTGAATGAAATGATATTGCATTGTTGGAATTAATGGATACAATTTCTTTTAACTCTTTTAATGCTGTTTCTTGTGGAGCCTGCAGAAGTTCCAGTTATTCTTTATTCATGCCAGTCTTCATATATCTATTACAAATCCTGTATGTTCTCACAAAGTTAGTCACCAGAGGGCAAACTGCTCATGCAGATTTAGTCAATACAACTATAACTTTGCTGGGTTTTTTGTTCGTTTCGTTTTGTTTTTTTTTTAAATTGTCTATGAATGAGTTTACATGTAGTATTAATTAGATGAAAAGTGAAATGTATAATGACTGTTTTCTTTGGAGATATAGAAGTTAGTACTTTATGTTGAATGAAAGGGAATTTTTAAAAGTTAACATCCAAACTGTTGGACTAAATTGTGACCTTTTGGGGGGGTGTAAAATTCCCCTTTAGATAAAATTTTTTCTTTTGATCACATTGAAATATCACTTAATTATTATTCAGCGAGAATAATAGTAGGTTAAAGTAGCTTCCAGCAGGAATCTGGCTTTAACCTTAATTGTGAGTAGGTGGGTCTCCATAATGGGGCTGGAGGGTGGAAATCTTATCCTGGAGATCTCTAAGCCTGCGGGGCTGTAGATAAGGCCTTTGTTGAAAGATATCAAAAAATAATTGCATCTCTAGTAACTGACTGTCTAAGATTTCTGTTCCTTTCCTTTGCAGAAAGCATAGACGGTTGACTGAATCTGGCACTGAAGACTTACAGGTTACGGTGCCATAATTAATCCAATCTGTGTGTATACATTTTAACTGTCTTTTAACTGTGCTAAAAGGATAAAAGATTAGCCCAGTAATCTCATGCTTTCTTGTAATCTCCTAGTTTAAATCAAAGGTCATTAAATATCATCTAGGTAAGCTCTGTTTGCTGAAAATGTCGTCTTTAAACAGATACCCTGTCCTTATGTGAAGACAGTGGGGAGTTCAGCATGCACCATGGGTGCTAGTCTAATGAATAACATCCCTCACTGTTAAGTGAGAAATAAGGTACACGTTTTTAATTGCAACACTATAGGGACGTTTCCACACAATTGTACTTTCATTCATTGTACTAAATAGGAAGCAATATAAGACATTCTGTCATGCCCTATATCTTCTTACTACAGCATTTGCACATTGACCTGAATGGAGAATAATTATTTTCTTTACAGAATTTCTTTAGATAACTAATTAGCCCCCCAGTGCTTCAAGACAATAAGTAATTTACATCTTGACATTTCTGTGAGTTGAGGTGGTGAGGTTCTTGTTCATGATACACAGATGAGAATCTAAAGCACAAATGTCAGACATCCACAGATATTGGATATCAACTTTGAGAAGCCTTGGGACTGTGGTCCTTTCTTAATCTCCCTCCCCCAAAGCATGCAATTTTATGATGCTTTAAACATTGAAAGTATCTTCCCTGCCTTTATGGAATTGTAAAGGGTATTGAATGTTTCTGCTGGTGGACCTAAGAATACCTATTTGAACATCCTGAAAAGAAATACGAGTAAGAGGAAGAAAAGTCATGTAGGAATTCTGTAGCAGAGACTGGGTAGAACTGAGTTCTCTTTGATTTCTCTTCAGAATTTTCTGGGGTGTTAAAGTGAAGTCCAGAGTCTAGCAGAAAAGAGCTTTGCTTTCTGTAAAATTCTGATTGCACATTTTGAACTTCTTTCTATTTCAGTAAGCAAGTTAATGGTCTTCTAAAAGAGAAGTTCTGTGACTGTTTGCGTGTATTATAAAATAATTTAAATAAAGAGGTCAGATCACAAGTGTACAAAAATTATTAGGTCAGGCACTTCCTGATTTCAGGCTGTTTGACTTTCCAAGCTTAGTGTAGGATTTTGCCATCCTGGAATGCCACCTGCCATCCTTTTGGTATAAATAAATTCAGTTGTGTGGAGTTGTGACTGTTACTGGGCAAAAGCATTTGGAAACCATGAGTCAAGAGTGTAGCTTCTGAGCTGTTTGGCTGTAATAAAGTCACAAGTTGGACCCAAATGCTTTGTCTCAGTTGACATCAGAAGTATTGAAGCTGTATGAGCAGTCCAGTGGTAGCCTTCTGAGATTGCTCTTTTCCTGCTGCAGCAGGAAAAGAGCAAAGCAGCTCTAGTAATGGTCTTTGGAGCATAATACCAGACTTTTTTTCTTTCCATTGCATTAAGACTTGTCATTTGGAGGGAGGCTCTAGTTTGTATGTTGTTAACTGCTAATGTTACCCACAGCATAGCTGTTTCTTACTTGAATAAGTCAACACATAAATTTCATGATGAACAAAGTTAATGAATTTAGTGTACAAGGAGGAAACCTTGGAGCTTCCTAAACTTTGTTTTGTATTTATGTACGTTTATATACATTAGCAGTTCAGCAAAATTGGTAGCATTTTTATTTGATCTCAGTTCCTAAATAACAGGAGCTTTAATATTTTGGGGGGAAGCTCTATGGAAAAGGTCCCATATAAGTGGAGAGCAAGTTGCAAACAGCCAATACATGTTTTGGGGGATTGTAACCATTAGAAATGACCAAAAGTAAACTTGAGCATATCAAATGCTTCAGGATTGCTCAAAGTGGACTTGCTTCCAGCTAAATGCTCTTTAGCTGAAGAGAAAGTTGTTTGCAGTGAGCTTAAATCAGCAATAAAAGATGCGTTTCTGTATTGTTAAACATATAACTTGGTCGTTGCTCTCTTAACCAAAGATAGTGGGTTTTTACCTTCTGTTTGTTTTTTTTTCTTCACAGTAGGGAAAAAACCCTCCAACACTTTAGATAGTGTCTGTGGTGGTAAATACCAGTCTGGTTCATTTCTAGGCTGAAAATGAAATATGTTGTGCTATTTATCATTGTGTTTTAGTGATGTTTACTATAGTGTTACTGCTCTTAATAGAAAAGCTTTCGTTCATCTTTGTTGGCATGTCCTGCCCTGTAATATGTGAAGAAATAGAAAGCTGATCCCAGTGTAAGTGAGTGCACTCTTTCACTATGACATTTTCTGTGCCTAAGCAAAATCTGTGCATCACTTCAAATCCTCAGTGGAACTCCTGTCTGCTGAAAAGCTTTGAGCAGCAATTTAAAAGCTAGGCTTTAACAATGCTGGCTCTTTTTTTTTTTTTTTTTTTTTTTTTTTTGGTATTTATTTATGTAATGAGACTCACTAGTATCTAGAGAAAACTGTGATAAATATAAATAGTCCTAGAAATGCATAAGCCTATAATGGGTGTTGACATCTACCCAGTTGACAAAGGTAAGTTAATGTTTAGAAATACCTCAAATATTAATCTCTATTCTACACCATTTCTGTTAGTGTCTGTAATCATAATTTTAAGAGTTAAAATGATTGTATAACTGGAAACTTTTAACTGTAGGGGTTTAATTTAACATAGGCATAGAAGTCACTCGTTTTGATAATCAGCCCATAAAAATCATAGCTGATAGGTGACTGCTGCTAATCAGAGGTAACTGCATTGGTTTCAATATGAATAACTTTCTGGACTTTTTTTTTGCTAATTGGACTCTTCGATCTATGAACAACTCAACTGACAAATTTGAATTCAAAATCAAGATGGCTGGCAATATTGTCCAATTCAATCCAATACAATCAGTGTATCTGCTGTGGATAGCAATAGGTCTCCAGTGCATTTCAGTCCGTTTTTTTTTCTCTTCCCCCCCCCTTTCTTTGAAAGGGTCTTGGTGTGTCTCAGATAGGGGGAAATATATAGGAATATTCATCAAACAGGTTTAGAAATGCAGAGTGCTGGAAGCTTTTTGTAACAGAACCTGTTTTTCTTGGTGGTAACCAAAAGAGGTTTTTTTTTGATGTAAAGGTCAGATTTCATGTATTTGTTCCCACTTGATCTCTTTTTGACAGAATGAAAGCTATTTTGCCCTTGATTTTTAAGATATTTACTGTGAGTTAGTACTGCATAAACATCTGACATGGTGAGCAGCTCCGTGTTCTGACTGTGCCGTAGTAAATGGTGAAAGGAATTTTAAGATATTGATTGGGGCCTTTTCTGTAGGTACTGTAGCATAGTACAGTATGTCCATTTACAGGAGAGCAGAAGTAATTGTTTTGTTTTTAACTTGAAACAGTTTTCTCTTCCACACAGCAAGCTGCAATAAGTAACTCCCTGTAGAGAAAGAATGAATAGTCAGTTGTGACTCTTTCCATACACGCACCTGAGCCTGGGAAATTAAATTGTGCCTTAACCTACAGGGAAGGAAAACTTACAGCTTGCTCACTTTTGACTTCTGAAGATGTTGTCAGTAGGACTTGAAAGTGTGTCTCCTTTTAGGAGGCTTCAGAAAATAATCAAAGTACTAAACCTTGTGCGCTATTATGGCAGCTTGTTCTATAGTTAGGCTTACCAAGATATTTAAATGAGAGTCTAGCTCCTTTAAAAAAAACAAAGTTAAGCAGATAATCTTAGTGGTGTGATGACACATAATTTATATAAATTCAAGTTGAAAATTATTCCTGTGAAGAACAAAACCAGTTTGTAACCCTTTCTGCACTCTAGTAAAATTGATCAGAATCCATTTTATGGATTTTATAAGGTTTTAGTTAAGAAGAAAACTTTGAAGCCATTCTAGAGGTTTCAGAATTTTAAAGAGATTTTTACTCTCTTTACCCATATAAATGTGTGTTAGGGTGGCATTTCGAGGCTTGTGTTATCAAGCAGAAATGTTGCATCTTCTTAAAATATGCTTAAGTAATGACAGATTAAATGCTCTTTTCTACATAAGTTTTTAAATATTCTTCAGTGTGTGGATAAATACTGAAGTTCTTTAGCATTTTCTCTTCCCTATGGTGTTGTTCAGTGACAGTCAGGAATAAAGTAGAGATCTCTTAGTCTGGACCTTATTTTTCATGTGTCTACATATTTAGTGGGGAAATAAGCTAAAATATTGGTCTGTGTTTATATGAACATATACACAAGTACTTATACATTCTTTATAAATTAAAGTATATACGTTCTCTTTAGATATGTGCTCTATTTTTTTCTGAAAAGGCTGTGAAGTGACTTTTTGCTCTGAATTGTATGTTAAATATTTCCCGTTATGAAGATACTTCCCTTTTTAGAATTTTATATTGTCACATTCCCAAACAAAATAATCCTTCAGCAATTGGAAGACCTCAGGGATGTGCCAGACCCCATGTACGTTCTTTTGAATCAACTCACTTTTACCTGCTGGATGCTCCAAAGGCGCAGACGAGGCATGAAGTTATAGAAGTGACTGGCTAAGCACTTTCATGGAAATACTAAACTACCTCTTGTTATAGTAACCTCTTCTGGAAGTGCAGAGAAAGTATTTTATTAATTTTAGTTTCTTTTAATTATTTCAATGATTAACATGAAATTGTGAAACAGTAAGAATGAAAACCAGCTTCCTGGCGCCTCTGTATTAATCTGTGAACAGGGGTGTTGGGATGGAATATTATGCAGGATTCCTGAAGCAGTCATTTTTACTAACAGAAGTAGTTCTTCTAAATAAATACAAAGCATGTTTTAAACTTAAAATAATAATCCAAAGCATTTGAGGTGATTTCTTATTTAACCAAGTAATCCATTTTAAATTCTTCGTAAGCTTTCTATTTAATTCCAGTTTGCATTCAGCTGTATAAACTGGCAAACAAGAAATGTCCAACAAAACAGGACAAATACTAAGCTTAATTATTTGTAAATGCATGTAGATATCTTTTAGGTTTTTAGGTTTTTTTAGTCAACAAAAACAAGTGCTAAATTTCATGTAAAACCATCTTTTATTGCAAGTTGGTATGTTTAAATGTGAACAGTAACGGAGAATCAGTCTCTGATCACCAATTTATAAAACATTTGGGTCTAAATCAGTCCTTTGTGAAATAGGATTGGAATAACACTAAGTTTGATATCTGACAATTCTGTCTAGAGCTGCCAGGTTAGAATGACACTGTTCCGTTTCTCCTTTCCTAGTGAAATTCTAGGGAATTCAGGGCCTGAAAATTGAAGAAATGCATAAACAAGTGTGAAATTTTATTACTGAGCAGGTGAAGAAATGCCACGTTCTATTTTGCATTCTCCACTAAGTCTGAGGCTGTGTAAGCATCTAACTGTAAGGGTTGAGATGTTTGCTGGTTTCTACCCAACCTTCCTCTTTGGTTCCCCATTCTCTGATAGGCTTAGAGTTGGGTGGGGGAAGAAGTTACAGTGGTGTGGCCTTTATTGTGTCCAAAATGTTAACCTTTTTTTTTTTTCCTCCCCACCTTGTATTAGAAAACTCTTCTTTCCTTTTGGATTGTGTCTTATATTGCATACAGCAAAAGGCTGTACTCTGGCAAGGACGTGGGCACCTTTGGAAAAGCTAATTCATGCGTAATGGGATAAATGAAGGGAAAGTTTCCTGAGTTTTGACTGCAGCGCAGCTTCCAGTTGGAGGGTGATTGAGTGAAACTAGTAGCAAATTACTGTCATGGCTTTTTTGGTCTGTTCTGTTCTGGCTCTCTAGTTACAACTTTCTTTGCTAAAACCTTTCAATGGTGCTATTTAGTGTCATTTATTAAATAGAGGCTTAATATGGAGTTGAATTTTGTGGTTAAGTGCACCTCATTTTCTGCCCTTTGCTCAAGGGAAAGCAAGTAGAAGTCTTCCTGCTTCTTTTCCCTGTTTTACTGCTGATTAGGGAAACTGAGACTATAAAAGTTGGCTTTTCTTTCTGCTGTATGAGTTTGTGCAGCAAGGTATTAACAATCTTTCAGTTGTGCCCTTGTCTATTAGCAGGAATATACAGTGGTACACAAATGAATTTGTTGAAAATTTTATGCCTCCATGGCCTATTGTAGAAAATTATCCTGCTGCAGTGTTATTAAGTCATTTTTCATCTCCTCTTAAATTAACGTTGATGTTCTATTACTGGATTTGTTCATGTCTTCAGATTGGAACATAAAGGAAAAAATCTTATTGCTGGAATATTAAAATTAATTGTTCGATAAGCAGTTCCTTGCTTGAAGTAGAATTCTTCTAGAAGGATTATAATGTAAGATCAATCTCTGCTTTGGATTTGCTTTCATGTGTGAAACAGTGCTTTTGGAGCCTTTGGGGTTCACAGTGAGAAAGGGCAAAGTGCAAAAAAAGAGATACCCGTGTCCGTCCATGCCAGTATTGTAAGGGATAGTAACTCTTCAGAGAGTTCTGCCTTTGGTGAGCATTATAATGCCTTTTCAATAACTGCCTTATGACACTGCTTGTTATTTGGAGATGTGAATTTCATGTGATGTACAGAGAGGTGAGAAAGCTGTTTGAAATTGAATATCAGTCTTCCTGGTTGTGGCTTGTTTGGGATTTTTTGTGTTTGCTTTGAAAAGAGACTTTTTGCAAAACTGGGTGCAGGTTTGGAGCTGGCATTTTACAAATGCTTGCACTATAGATTTTCTGCTCTGATTCAACTTGGGTCAACCCTAACTAGAAGTTATTGATAGGGAATTTTTGTTTGCCTGTGGAAGACAAATTTGCTTTATAATTCAGTTTCTATTTAATACTTTTATCAAAATTTCAGAATATTCCAGATGAGGCATTTGCTTTTAACTTTTACGAAAGAGGTAGATCTCAAAAGAGATAGCGCTGGAGTGCTCAGCATAACCAGTAGGAAGTTGAGGTTGGAGAAGTGGAAAGAAATTCTTTGTTTGGCTTTTAAGATAATTTCACCACACTACTTAGAGGCTTACGGTCCTTCAGACAAAGCTTAGGCATGAATGTAGGTGACCTGGTATTTGACAGAAGTGGTGAAGTACAGACTTCTGCCAAGTGGGATGACGTGTGCAAGGAAAACATTCAACACTTTCACACAAAAAAAAAATGAATGGCAAATAATTCACTAATTAACAGGCCTGGACAGAAGCATTCAGTTTTCTGAGAGTGAGTTTTTAAATTGGTTATTTCAGAACCTGCTACATTCATTAGGCAAGTGATGATTCGCTTTTACTGTTTTGTGTTTGTTTTGTTTTTCTTCTGGTGGGATAGCCAGCAATGCATGATAGCTGAGGAAGAAGAAAATTATCTTAATTTTGTTCTGTGGGACAATTGTGCCTTTCTAGGAGTTTTTGTAATGTCTTGTCTTCTACTTACTGTCTTGTAGAGTGGCATCAGAATCCCATAATGCATATTTTTAACGCATTTGGTTAATGTATTCAAATTATGTTCATCTGGCTCAGATATAAAAATGAAACTAATGTAAAGTAAATTTCAATAGTTTTATGCCTAAAACAGTATAAATTGCTGGTAACTACTGGTTAAACTGGAGTCATGCACTGACTGGAGAGGTATATGAAAGTTAGCATTAGAGTTGGCTTCTTTCTTCTGATGTGTTGCTGAAATTTAGATCGCAAAAGGGATAGTTGGAAAATTTTCCCACAAAAGTCTGAATTGTGTGTCTTGTGGTAGGAGAGACTCTTACTGTAATGGCATTTGTGAAGGGAAAGCTTTGGTTTGTTGGAAGCCATAAACTAGTGAATTAAAGCCAGTTTGATCACCTCATCCGTCTGTAGGCAATACAGGTTTTCTGATCTGCTTTTGGCATGTGATAGGCTACAGAAATTATTTTGAGTATAAAAGGGAAATAAGTTAATGGGATTGCTTCATATCTGCCAAAGGAGATATTAAGAGGAACTGAAATACATATACTTAAAATCTGAGTATTGTTCTGCAAGAAAATAGCATTTTTTTCTATATTTTCATGTCAAACACCATGATGTTTTTGCACTTGAGCTAGATTTGGTCCTAAAGGCTTTTAGAGAGTTTGTAAAATAACAAAAAAAAAAAAAAGTAGGTATGTGCTTAGCTTAGTTTACCAAAAAAAAAGTGCCAGACATGAGTGTGAGCTTTCAAGTGTTAAAATAAGTGAAGGGGTAACATTGATATTTTAAATTTTTTTAAATCATCTTCCTTCTGAGAAGCAAGGCCTTCACAGGATGTCATGTGTAGCTTGGCTCCGAATAGACATAAAGAATCTGAGGCATACCTTACTCTGGAGCTGCCTCTTTTCAAATATTCTTACAGTGCTGTCAGTCTAACTTAGCTTTTCTAACTTGGCCACATGGGCTACAGCTCCTGCCTCAGGCAGAGCATACTCATGATTGGTCCCAACTCAGAATGCATCATTATTATATTTTTTTTTTTTAAAGATTTGTATGAAAACTCAAATTATTCAATTTGATCTACAGAAATGCACAAAAGAAAATGGGGAATCTGTTTCAACAGAAAAACTTATTAAATGGGGGACTGAGTTTGGGTTCTTTGTGTTGCAAGTGGCGATGGTTTGTGATGCCACCCACCGGGTCTACATGTGTCTGCTGGAAACAGCTCCCTTATACTGGACAGTTCTCTGTCCTGTGCCCCCACTTTTTTTTTGTTTTCTGGTTTGATTCGGAAGATGAGTGATAGATACACATCTGTCTGGTATTACCACATTACTGACGTGGTAATAACTTACAGAGTGCAGTACAAGAAGGTTAAAGGAAAGCATCTGCGTCTCTGATAGCTTTCTGAGAAGCAGTTTTAATCCCTAAGGTGTGATACATTGCCTGTCTTATATGATCAGTGATAAGTGTTCCTTACAAATCAGGCGTTCTGTGGCAGCCTCTTTAAATTCTTGAAATCAAACTTACAGTGTTCAAGAATTGTAAAACCAGTATTATGAAGCTTCTCTAAGAAGCGGATGTACATTAAAATGTTAAGGAGCGTGCTCCTTCTGTTTTTCACTGGGAGAAAATAAGTGAAGCATTAACAGTTCTTACTCTTTGTTAATGTGATAAGTCATTTGTGATAATGCTTCTCCCTTCCCCTTGTCGTCGTCTTCTGTGGAAGTATAAATGGTAAATATGAGCTGCATTTTTTGAAGCAGTTTTCTGCATCTGTGCTGTCTGGTGTTTAAATTGATTGGGCCTTTTCTTTTAACTCTTATAATGAGGTTTCAAAACTGTTTTAGTTTCTGATCAAGGCTTTCAGATATGTTCATGCTTGAAAGGTACTGGGCTATGAGTAGAATAAATATGTTTTTCTATATGTATGCTTGTTACTTTTCCAAAGGAACTGTAAATGAATCTTAACTCTAACCTGGCAGTATTGTATGTGTGTAATATTGAACTCTTCCATGATTAAAAACTTAAGGCTAAATTACTAGGTACTGACAGATTATGAAAGGTGTAGTAGCTAACCGGAAGAGAATCCGTAGAAAAACTATGCTTACTTTGAAAATTCTTAATATTTAATTCTTCTTTTTGTTTGGTAGCTTGTGTCTGACTCCCCCATACAGTTGGGGGAATTGCAGCTGTAGTTTCTCTTTTGCGGTAGCCGGTGAGGTGGATATGCAGACCTTCATTTGTAGGGCAGAAGAGATGAGAAATGTGTGTAAAATAGAGGAAAAGTTTGAGAATTCCGTTTGAATCCTAGAATTCAGTCTAAACATCTTAACAAAAATCTGAATTGCTGTTTATTTACAGTATGGCAGTATGTCATGCCACTCCTGTCAAATTTCTTGAAAGCCCTAAACAATAGCACTGCACTCACTCATGTAGGGTTGGCAGCTGGGTTGGAAAATTGCACTGCTCATTCAGAACCCATCAAAGCTATTCAGTAATTAGTAAATTTAAAAATAATTGAATCTGCACCGGTTGGTGGTACTATGTAATACCACTGGTGATGAAAAGTTATTTGCAAGCCTGAAAAAATTCTTTACTCCCTAGTGCTCTATAGTCACTATAAAAAATATTCTAAATGGTCTTCAGTAAAAACTGGATGCTAATTTCATTTTTGTTTTATGATGACAGTAGTGTTTATGGAATTTTCTTGTGTGGATTTTCTACTGCTTAAGCAATTGGATTTGTCATTTCTGTGTGCTTCAGTCAAAAATAGAGCTGTGTACTGTACGTGTAAAAGTGATGATTCACAGCCTGAGCTCAAGTGTGACAGCCAGGACATTGGCAGTGCACTGGGGAAGCAGAGGCCACTGGTAGGAGGAACACACAGGCATGACTCTTGCAGTGGGAAAAGTCCTCTACTTCTTGAAATTTTGTTCTATGTCAGTGGCAAAAACTTCCATGCATAATAAAATTCTCAGTGTTGCATTTTGAGTTGAATTTTTAAAATCTTATTTGTTAAAAATTAGTATATTTGTGACTAGTGTATCAAAGCTACATTTGCATTTTTAGTGGAAAAACATCCTTATAAGAAATTTTTGTCTATCTCTTGTCTGCTGTGGTACATAAATAACTGAATTATGTTGATTTTTGGGGTTCAGAGGCACAGAGTAACTTCCTTAACATTGAAAGGTAGAGAGAGGACAAATCACAGAATCACAGAATGATATGGGGTTGGAAGGAACCTCTGGAGATCATCTAGTCCAACCCCCCTGCCAAAGCAGGTCCACCTAGAGCAGGTTGCACAGGAACCTCCAGAGAAGGAGACTCCACCACCTCTCTGGGCAGCCTGTTCCAGTGCTCTGCCACCTTTGAAGTAAAGAAGTTCCTCTGCTGAAGATACTTCAAAGAGCTCAGTGTGTGTAGTCACCTTGCTTACAGGCTGTTCTTTTCATTGGCATAGTTCAATAACCGTTGACCTTCTCTTAGACTGTGATCCTGAACAAGTAGCATGGAGAAGGGAAATAAATAAATGAATAGACTGTACAAAAAAAGAGTTCTTTTTGAAATGGTGAGTTCTGTTTCTTCCTCTTAAGGTGGAGCTCGTGGGCTTTTAAGAGGACTTTCCTGCTGGAGAGCAAAATGAGTTTTGATCACAAATTTATGCTTGGTTTGGACTGCCACCTTACAAAGAAATGTCTCTTTATAAATGGCGGTAGTGTTTTCTCTTTTCCTTTTTAACTTCTGCTGTCATACAGAAGAGCAATTTATGGAAAAAATAAATGCAGGTTAAAGTAAGGCACAGAACTCATTTAAGACTCTGTAATGGACATAGGATTTTTACTCATGAGGTAAAACCTGGAATGTTGTGAGCAAAAGAAGTCAGCTAATGCTGCTGAAGTACATAGGCATGTGCACATCGGATTTTTTCTTTTTATTGATCAGATGACCCCATATATAGCATATTTGGGATTTATTAAAGTAAGCCACTTTAAAAAGAAATGTTCCTTAGCTTGCTTTCTGAACAATAGGTCCTTTAGTACACGTTCAAATTTTCTTGTATTCACCAAAGCAAGGAATTGCCAGAGAAATGGAAGTGCAGGACTTAGTATAGGTGGCACTGGGGAAGGGTGCTCTGCCTGAGGCTGTAAAAAGCTTGTCCTGTGAAACTGTGTAGGTTGTAATAGCTTCTGAAAACAGGGAAGGCAGCAAACCATTGAAACTGTTGCCCCTTTTTTTTTCTCTTCCTAGGGCATGGTGTATTGTTTTTTAACTCTGAGAGCAACTCCTTTCCAAGGACCCTTCATTTGTCATGATTTGATGTAATAAATTTCTTTCTGTTTTTCAAGTGATATTAGACCATTGGGGCTGACTTAGGATAGATAAGGAAGAGCATGGGCATACACACATTTATTTATATTTGTTTCCCTCACAATTATATAGAGATGTTTCTCAGGCTCTCTTTTTCCCCTCTGTTTCAGCTATGTTTTCATAGAAATAAACGACAATTATCCCAATTTTAGTAGGAGGATGCAATACTCCTCATTTCAAGTTTCATTCCTTGACTGAAGATACTCTCCTTTCTAGGACTATGTACTGATACACTTTCTTCTTGTTACCTGTCATTGTGCTTTGCAGTAATGAGAATGTTTTATCAGTAAAATGCCACTTCATGTGCTTTCTAACTTACTTCTAAGAACATTTATGAAACACTTCACAGAATAACAGAACGTGTTTGTAGTTAGCTCTTACTGGCGTTCTGGATGGACATTTTCAAGAGGACATTCTCTAATTTATGCATATTCTGTGCTATATGTTAATACGTTGGTGTTTGTTTTTTTTTTCCCTGACAAAAGGCTCATCAAGCACGTTTGTATGTCATGTAGCTGTTTAAAAAGGGCGGGGAAAATGTGTTGAGTGTGGCCTGAAGTGTGCCCTCTACGACATCAACATTTCTAAGTAGAAAGTGTCTCTCTTGCTGTTAGTGAAATAATAATTGATCAGCTACATTGGATGTGACAGTGAATGAATGGGAGAGAGAGAGAGGTGAAAACAGAAAAAGGAAGGTGACAGCATTGTAATCCTGCAGACATTTGTAAAAGAATGTTAGGCCTATTGATGCACTGTCCTGTATCAGGGCCATAGCAGAAGCTATTGATGCTTGCACAGATTCCATTAACCAGATTTTTCTCAATTTAGGAAGCTTCTCAGTAGAAATTTAATTTGTAAATCTGTCACAGACCTTTCCCTCTTCCTCTGTTGAATTGGTGTAGGGAAATTAATTTGTATCAGATGCTTTTATTCAGAGTTTGAGTTCAAGTTCTTGGAAATAAATCTCTATTTCAGTTGCCGTAGGCAAATCAAACTGAAAATTTCTTCATTGACTTATGTTTGGTGCTGTCTCTAGCATGGGTTTATTCTGCTGTGTGTGAATGTACATCCTACCTGCAAACAGGTTTTCTTTTCTGGAAGGTATGATTCAGATGTTGAATGTAGAAAGTGTACCTTACAGAATTGTTTAGTGAAACAGTAAGGAGAAGAAAAAAAGAATCCCTGTTTGCATAAGAACCTCAGCATACAATATTAAGCTGGACTTTGATCCTTCTTTGTGACAATCTCCTATCTGCAGACATAAACAGGCATAATTCAAAGCAGTTTTCCTGGTGATGATATTATAATTAAAACTGTGCATTTTACTTTTTGGTTTTGAACAGTAAATTAAAAGATAAGCTTACACTACTTTTATAGCATTTAAATCTATTTCACGGTACTTCAGTTTTCACATATACATAGTAAACATTTATTTTTTGCATCCTTCTTTTACTGTCCTGTGAATTTCTCACTTAAATCGTCTATCATTTTTCCTTCAATTCATATAAGACCCTTGTCATTGCTATATAGAGTGAGCAATACAAAAATTTTAACATACAAGAGTTGCTAAAAGAAGCTAAGAATTATTAAAACTGTACAGTTATAAAGTCTTATTACAAAAGTGAAATTTTCATTAGCTGAAAGATGAGAATAGTGGTGGAGAAGATGGCATCAGTCATTGTCACCACAGATGCAGTAAATTCCAAAGCAAGACAGTAGCTCCAAGGAGTAATTAATAACAGAGTTGAGTTTTGCTCTTAACTGTGCTAAACGAAATGAATATGTGGTTAAATATAACTATAAAATATTTTTGTATGAAGAGAAGAAAACAAATGTTTTTGCCCATTTTGAAGACCAGAGAGTCTTATGCATACATTGCTTTAATTTATCAGTTGCCATACCCTAACATTGAATGTAGAATATGGGATAAGAATGCCTTTTGACACGAAGTGTAAACATGCAAATCATTTGCTTTGGTGAAGACCCGCCAATTCTACACTTACACTCTATACTTTTAGGGCTTGTCAATATTACAAGACAAAAATGAGTTAGTTTCCAGTGTAATGAACGTGAAACAAAAAAAAAACAACCAACACATAAAATCTGTTTTAACAGGAAAGTATGTAAACAAAAGGGGATCAAGTTAAAATACATGAGAGAAATTAAACAATTATACGTGATGTCTTTGAGAAGAATCCAGAGACGTTCTTTAAAATGAATGATCTGTCAATACTAAAGTATTTGGATTTTTTTTTGTTCCTGGTACTGTTCTCTTTTATTATGGAATATTTTAAGAATTACAAATACTCTTGCCTGAAGTGTTTAAAGTGTGTCTATCTGTATGTAAATGTCTACAGAATAATGCTTTCAAGCCATTGGCAGCCCTTCACGTTAATGTTCTACCCAGCAAGAGCACAGATGCTCTACTAATTCTCTGTGGCTTTGCATGATCTTCGAGAGGATATTGTGTTCCAGCATAGCTACTTGTCTCCCTCAGATGTAGTGTTTTCATAGTGTCCTGGACTCCTAATTGTGTTGACTCAAATGTGGCGTTTTCTAATGAATTTACCTCCCTGGTATGGGTTTTTATTTCATATATAGTTCTCCTTATTGTAATGCCTGAAATTAATTAAGCAATGTGATTAACATCTGTTATGGGTGGTTTGTTTTTTCTTTCCCCAGGGTAAATCCCGTAGGGCTGTTAGTAAACGCGTTATTTTGTTCTCTGCTCTGTGTTTCTGTTAGTGAAAGCCAGATCGCCAAAATATACATTGCCTGTAGAGAAGATACCGATAATATTTGCAGTGGTTTTAGTTTTTGGAGGAATTCATTACTCAGACTTGAATTGACTGCGGGGAAGTCTGTGCTGTGCAGGGGAGCTTCACCCTCGTTTTAGGCAATTTGTGTTGGTTCACTGCATGGTTCTCTTCAGATGCCTTCTAGTATCTCTGTTGGCATACAACTGGGTTTCACAAAGGTAAGATCTGCGATCTCACCTGAATTTCCTCTCTGAGAAGCCAGTACAGAGGTTTCATGTGCTACTTGCATGATGACGACTGCTGTGTTCAGCACTAGTTGTAGTTCCCTGAGGGTTTGGGCTATCAGCATTGCTATAGAGCATCCAGGGTGTAACAAAGCTGAATGTAGTTGAGGCCGCATCATCACCATTAGATGGGATGCAGCTTCCCCTAATGCAGCCATTTCTTAGAGAGCATTTTTACTTATAAATATTAGTGTATAGATCATTGTCTCCTGTAAGCTGACAATAAGACATCATCCATGGTTTACATGGGTGCTGTTGATTTGATGCTCCACACGCCGTCCAAATCTTTTGTTTGTTTCTATTTTCAAACAGTAGCATCAGAAATACAGTCTTAGTAATGGCAGATAGCTCTTTTTGCAATTAACAAGAATGACTTTACACAGAAAGGGATTTTTCATCATTGGTCAGACTGCTACATATTTCAGAGTGGTGGAGGGTGGAAGGGACCTCTGAAGGTCATCTGATCCTACCCTCCCCCCTTAAGCAGGACGACCTACGGCTGGTTGACCAGGACCACATCCAGAAGGCTTTTGAGTATCTACAAGGATGGAGACTTTGCAACCTGCCTGGGCAACCTGTGCCAGTGCTCAGTCACCATCACAGTAAAAGAAGTGTTTCTTGATATTCAGTTGAAGCCTCCTGTGTTTCAGTCTGTGCCTGTTGCCCACATTTGAAGGAATGTAGTTTTCACAGAAAGAGCAGGATGAGCACGTGGTCTAAATAAGTATCTTTGCTATATCAAAATAAGTATTTGCGAAGGAGGAAATGCATAGTTAGATTCTTAATCGTTCAGGTTGCTTCAAGGAATATTTATTGCTTCCTTGGGCTCTTGTGTGTTGAAGCCATTATGTGGAAAGAACAGTGTTTTCAAAGTTCTGTTTGCTTTGACACCGCCATATATGTGAATGCATAATGGTAAACTAACCAAATATATGCCTGAATCCTCTTTGTATGCTGCACAGCAATATTCCTTTTCTCCTAACTTTTTGTGTCTTAGAGCTCAGTCAAGCGAAAGTGTAGTTGCCGATTAAAGAGTTTGTTGTTTCTTCAGAGTTCAGGTGTTAAAGGCCACATGATAGAAAGCATGGGAAAACTTGCCTTCATACTTCCCAAAATGCAGTCATTTGAAGTAGGAGTAATTTTACTTGAGCTTTTAATAGTAATGAGTGGCTTTTAATCCTCTATACTATTTACAGTGATCTGAATACATTAAATCAAATAATTAAATGAGCTGTAATTATGGATTTCAGAAGTCACATTAATTTACATACAATTATTGTGATATACATAGTTAATAATTTGTAGCTTGCCATAAGGCAAGCAGTTACTTTGGTAAAATCAGTATTTGATCAAGTTATCAGTATTTTAATTTTTCCAGGCAGAGGATTAAAAGCAGTGGCCCAGTATTGTTTGTATTGTCATTTTCAGAATCTATTGAAGCGTATTTATAAGAAGAGGCAAAAGTTGTTGTGTAAACTGCACACAACAGGCACAGATAGCAACAGTGTAAAACAGTACTTCAGCCTTTTTTCTCTCCTCCTTATGCTGACCAAGATTTTCAATTCCTGGGTTCACACAACTGTTTTGTAGTACCTCAATCTATCACTGCTTTTTTCTAGTACCCATTAACTCGATGGTGTTTGTCATAAAGAAACAATAAGGTGGATGACTGACACTCTCCAGCTCACCTACTGAAGATGTAACTGTAAAATTTGACACTAGAAGAACAGCTAATATCTTTTTAGTTCTGTATTTGAATGGCTTTGAGCAGGCATGTATCACACCATAGAGAAAGGTCAAGTTAATCCTCTGCATTGTGGGTACTAAGTAATTTATATAGTGCTTCCAGTAGAAAAGCAGTTTAATGGACCTGCAGGTAATGTTTAATAACTGAGAATGTAAGTTAAATTGACCATCTGTTACATGTCTCTGTGCTTGCTGCAGTGGCATGTGAGATTGTGGAGAAATTTCACACTTGTTTTGTTTCAGATTGTTCTAATTGTTTCTTTTTCATGCAAAGCATGAAAAGGCTCTTGCAATTAAGAGAATATCCCTCTCTAAATTAAATGTAAACTCAGAGATTTAATCAAACTAATTTCCAAAGTATATTCACTCCTCCAGTGATATGCCTTGAAGGGACCGTTTGTAACTTGTTAAGTGAGTTGAAACAGGACTTCATTGCAAATTGTGCTGCTGAGTTACCTCTCTCTCATTTCTTGACTGTAGCAGACTACAGTTTGTCCTGGATTGTTTTACTTTGGATAGTTGCATAATAACTTACATAGTTTTTCAAAATCCTGGTAATTTGCCTTTAAATGTGATTTTTTTGTTGGTTTTTTTTGCTCCTGTGCTTGAGGTCACAGGGATAGCTAGTGATTCTCAGGAAGAAATCAGCAGGAATGGAATTCAGAAACATTTTGTTGGTATACAAAATATGGTGATGAAGGTCTTAATTTCAGAGACTCTAAATAATTAGGAAGTTGTACCATCCCTTGGTAACTCTTGTATTCCTCGATGGACAGCAGAAAAGGTTGGACCATATACTAACAGAATAAATAGTACTTCCTCATTATGAGAAGCTGTAGCATCTTAATGTCAGCTAATTTGAAGAATGTCCAGAATAAAGTCATGCAGCATAAATGCTGCTCAAGAGAGACCTCTTGAGAAGGTGATTGCTATCTGTAATACAAGAACACTTCTTAAAAATCAGAGTTACTTCAGGGATCAACATGTTAGTGGAAGAGTGCCTGCAAGCTGAGATGTATTGGAGGGGAAATCAATGTTTTAGCTGCAAAGTCTCTTTGGAAGTGTTATAATCAAAATAGTGTTCATTTATTCAGTGTACCTAGAATTAAATGGAAACCTGTCCATATATATGCTAGGAACGTAGTTTTCTTATCCAGTCTTGAGCCTGAGATATTAATGGTTCAAACACATGCAAATGAACTATATAAGGAATTATTATGTACAGAAGCTAGCCTTGGCATAAATGTGAATTGAATTTTCAGTAATGTTTCTCTTTTGTTTTAACTATCTACATGGTTTTAAGTGCTCTGTAACTGAGAAAATGACATTCTATTAGGAAGTAAGCATGCATTTTTCTTTTTTTTCTGTATCAAGGAATTAGGAAGGGGGAAAATCAAAAAAGCCAAAGCCCGTATTCCTGATTGAAGCATTCAATAATTTTTACGAACTGTTTTAACCTAGTGTTAAGTTGATCAGATGATGAGTAAACTGGCTGTATGATACAGAAAACAGCTCTTAAATCAATTAAATGTCATCAGTATTTGGTTCAAAAGCATTGAAATTGCAAGAAGGAAATATTTTTAAAGCATATTCCTGGTTTTGGGTGAGCAAAATAAATCCTTCATTTAAGGATATAAATTACTACATGTGTTTATATAAACATAATTTTATTGCTGTTGCCCCTTCCCTGACCCCCACCACAACAGCCTGTCCACGTGATGAGTGGCAGAAGTCTTAATCTTTTGCTGCCTTGCTGCATAGCTTTAACAATACTAAATCCTGGCTATTGTGCATTATGCACTGGAAGGTACTTCAAGTGGTGAGGAATAGCTGTGCCACTAAACCATTGATCATGGATGGTGTGAAATGTTTGTCTTGTCTGTTTCTAATGGAACGCTGATGGGACATATCCATACTACGTTTCTTAAGCTGGACCCTGGTGGTCCGTACCTATTTTGTCTTCTGACTGAGCAGAATTACAGTACAAAAGCATCTTAAATGTATTGGACTTTAAATATTTTAAGAACAGAAATACTTATCAAGAAGCTCAGAAGACATCTGTCAATCCTTTATTTTGAATTATCTTTTTGTGATAGGAATAAATTCTCAAGTGTGTTTGCATTATCAATCCCTTAAGGTAAATTTCTGTTTATTGTTTCACACTTGTTATTGAAAGTTTCCTTTACTGTATATTAATGTCATTCTAACAGAAATGGTGAAGTAGCTGCATCTGTTCCTTCCAAAACGATGAACAACTGTCTTTGGTATGATAATTCTTACTGTTTATTTGAATGTCTTTATATAATGCCATGGGGAAAATATTTGCCAACGTTCGGTGTGCAAACGACAAAAGCAGCGCCCTATATAATCTCTCTTGCACACACTATTATTTGTTAGTTATAGGTGATATTTCATAATTCATCTCTGTGGAACAGTATCCTTTCCAAAATACAGCCTTGTATCTGCTGAGAACAGTATTTATCTACCAGCTCACCAAATGCAATTCAAATACACTGCAATTTGTAATAACAGATTAAACAATACAACATTTTTAAATCTCTATTTTATATCTGTTGATTTTGCAGCAACCTGCCAAAGCAGATTTCTGTACTTTAGGACCTCTGCTGTCGTCCTGCAAGCTCATAATTCCTTTTAGGAAACCCCAGCTTTCTCATCTGGCACCATGCTTCCTAATACTAATGGGATAAATATTTGGATGGTTAACCAAAGCTTGTAAGCCACACTGCTTTCCTTACTTGAATTTTAAATTTTGCATTGTGCCGGTTGCCAATACGATTCACCAACTATAAATAATAACAATGAATCCTATAATTCCTATTGCTGCTAAAGATCTTGTGTCCTATATATATCCCAAAATGTTCTCCCAGAAAACATAGTTTATACCTTGAGTGACAGCCAGCACTGGACTTTGTTCTAGTGTGTTAATTAATATTCACATGGTCAAGAGATTATTATGTTGTTTTCACTGCTAGCTGCTAATTCTCTTGCTTCTCATGTGTCTTCTCATGGCTTTACCTTGTTTTTGGGCAGTGTGGGAGTTTTTTGAGAGCAGGGGTGACTTTCCAGTTCAGGAGCCGAGATACGTATCTTGGGTTCTGCTGTAATCTACACAGTGTTACATCTCATAATTCCCACTACTCTGCTGTAATGGTATAAAAATACTTTTTGTTGACCATATATGTTAGACTTTTCATTGATACCTATGGGTTGATTCTGACTTGCATCATGTAAGATAGTCAGGATTGTGCGTTGAGCTCAAATAAAAAGTAGCTGTAATATGGAAGTGCTGCACCATGCCTAGTGAGAACATGCCAGGTTGCTCTTCGGAAAATTAAATGAGGACTGCTGTTGTAGTTTATAATTCATGTGCACACAGAAAAGAGAGGGAAGTCATTCTTGCTATTCTGGATATAAGGAAAATGAAAAGCAAATGTTGACTATAGTGCTCCTAAATCTAAAGAAAAAAGATTTTTCCAGATTCAGAATATTTCAACAATTGTGACTTAATTTTTAGAACAGTGGGTAACACTTTCTAAAGCAACCAAAACAGTAGAGTACTTTTGAGCAATATAACCCAAGTCATTAGCCTTCTACACAAAATAGTTCTGAAGTTCCACTTACTCAAGTTTGTGTCTGTTGGTTTTCAATACGATAACCTAGGTAGAGGGCAAATATTAGCCTTCTGTTGTGGGGTTTTTGGGCAAGCAAATAGAAGTAATGGAAAAATAAGCTGTTTTTCCTGCTTGGCATTCATTTAGTTAGGCTGTCTTTCCATTATAGAGCTGCTTCAGCTGGTATTTGAAGTTGGTTATTAGTGTGCCCAGCCAGCCATGTATTCAGTGCTTTTAAAATACAGTCTAAAAGCCTGATCTGCTTAGTTCCACTATATCAATGTTGCTGTTTTTGAAAACACTTTACTGCATCTCTTTGCTTTGTCATACAGGGATTCAAGATAAATTCTGAAATGTATATTTATTCTTAAAGCTTTTTCTACTGTCTGTTGAGAGTGTGGAAGCAATAGGAGGAAAACAAAATTCCACAGCTCTGTAGCTATTGCCTAACCTGAAGGGAAGAACAGAAAGTCCCATAACCTCTCAGAACCGGGGAGCTCACTGCTCAGATTTCTCCTCGTGTTGCCCTTTGAGTTGGGCAGGTGAGAGGACACAGATTTCTTAGCAGATAGCAAAGAGACACTATGATCTGTTCAATTTGTTTACCTCAAAGATAAAACCATCCCCTAGAGACATCATGTTATGTTTCAGGTTTTTAATAAGCTGCTTTTCACAGAATCACAGAAAATCTGCTGTTATCTAATATCTTTCCACTCTAAACTTCATCTTTTTAATTTTGTTTTAATTTTGGAGATCATCTTATAAGTGATGTAGAATTAGACAAATGATGGTATCAAGTGTTTTGTTAGACTATGTATTTCATTGCTCTTTCCCATTCTTACCTACTGAACAGTAATGTGCCTCAAAGAAGTGCTTAAGCTATCAAGTTGTCCAGTTTGCTCTTTACACTTGTCAACTTTGTTTTTATTTTGTCAAGTTTGTTTGTCTTCACCAATCTTGCTCCCCCTCTCAGTACCTGGTTCCAGGCTCAGTGCTGGGGAGTTTCATCTGAAGCTGTACATGACTAAGCTTTCTATGTTTAGGTGATTGAAGTCAAGCTAGCTCAAATTTAACTCAAAATTTAAGTCGCACTTTATATTGTTCCACCAGTGATATGAAACAGTATAAGTAAACCAAACAGGACGCCTGACTTGCTGTTTCTCTCTGCTGGTAGGGCTGTTTTGGCCACACAGCAGACTGTGCTAGCACAAAAATAACCCATCAAAATGCAAACACATGGATGACTTCTGTGTTTTAGTGTATTTTGCCACCTCACAAATAGCTTTGAGACTGCAAGGAAGAAGGCAGTTACACGTGGGTCAGAATGATGGCTAGTGGAAATTAATAAGCTAATTAAGTAAGGGATATATTGTCAAATGGTCTGAAAGTCAGTTTAGGAATAACTGGAGATGCCTTGATTTTGTCATCTCGACAACCTAGAAAATGGGAATCGATGCTAATGACATGTTGTAACATGATTTGGACAGGGCATTGCTTAGAGGTGCTTTCCAGCCAAAGTAATACACTCATGAAAGCCAAAATATAAAAATTAATTCATAAATTTCCTTCATTATTGCTGAGAGAAATTACAGAATGTCATGGAAATTACTGCACTGAGTCAGATTGCATTTAAAACCTTGTCTGAGTGGGAAATATCCAGGGCTTTTCCTAAGAAAGGAGCAAAAAAAAAATCTAGAGCTCAAAATGCATAACTGTCTAATAACTGATAGCAAAAGGAGACTTATTTTTGACCCTTGTTGGCAGCTGATTTCCCTTTGGAGCAGGAGGGTTTAATTTATAATTTATTTATTCTTTCAGATAGAAGCATCGACAATGTTGCCTCTCTTAAATCTGTCTAAAATGCTAGCTCCCATGATACCACTGGCGAAGACATTCATGGTTACAAAGAAAGGAATTTTGTCCTTTAGCTAAAAAATAAAAGAATAGGTATTTGTGGAAGATGCGTGGCTGATTTTAGAATGTTTGTTACAAATACGTAATTCTGTCAGAGAAAAATAGGGTTTGTAGAGTTACTTCTAGATGAAAAGTACATTAAAAGTCTTATTTGAGACTGTCATACCAAAGGATAAAGGAATGTATTCTAAAGTGTTGCTATTAGAAACTTGATTGAGCTGCATGGGGAAGGAGGGAGAGAGAGGTGAAGGGTGTTGATGTACTATTTCCATATTATAACACTGTTCAAGGATATTAAAGCATGTCTGCCTCCATAGGAAGAGGAGGCATATAAGAAAACTTCACCATAAAGCTACTGAAGCAAAGATAACTAAGTTACTGGATTTTGCAAACAGCTTCAAACAGTCAAAACATGACTGCTCTGAAGATTGTGGCAGTGCTCACTCTGGATATATGAAACTAAAGCCAGGGCTTCAAGCATGTTTCTTCTGCGATTGACAGAATTTCAAGGACTCCCTGTTGTTTATTGCCTCTTTAGTGTTGCCCCACTAGGTCTGTTGAGTAACTGGTGTGGGAACTATGTGATGCTGACCAGAGTTAAAAAAAAACAAAAAACAACTGACAGTACAAATGTTCTGGTGTTTGTGGTTCTTTGGGATGAGAGGAGGTGGTGTATTTTTTTCGACATTCAGATCAGTTTTCTGGTGTGGTTCATCACACCGTAATGTTAGCACAGCTGAAGCCACGGTGTCGGATGGTTGGCTGAGAAACATGCAGGGAGAGACGCTTCAAATGCCTCAGCTGTTAAAAGAAATGTTTTCTGAACTGTGGTGTCTTTCTCTCTTCAAGATGAGATTTTTGAATGATGCAGTCATCTTCTTTTGGATACAATTGGAAAGTGCTTAGTGTATCTTTGCATTGGACAAAATTTAAGACTTTTGGCTCATTTAGATAATTGGGTGGGATAGGTTTAGGTTTTGGGTTTTTTTCCAGTTTGAGGACTAAAATAACCCTCAACTAGAGATTAGATGAACTGTATTTGAAAAATTGTTTTTAAAAAGTGAAGGGAGGTTTATTTATGCTAAGGGTAAAAACTATTTTTTACTACTGCAGCATGTAAAACTTTTTTTTTTTCCTCTTAATATTGCATAAGAATGGAGGATGACAAGGCTTACCATTAGCTGCATAATTCTAAAACTTCAGGGAATGTTGGCTATTTATAGACTTTTTGGCGATTTATAGACTTTTTTTTCTAGCTCTTGGTACACAGATGTTTCAGAGAGAAAGTCTGGAGGAAGAGATCGAGTAATGGATTTACAGGTCACTTCAGGATTGTGTGTTCTGTGTCGCAGAGTGCCAGATCCCAGAAAACAGAGCGCCTGACATTTTCCTCATTTTAATTTTTGCAAAGGATTCATGGACTTGAAATTTCATTACTCTGCAATAAGAAGCATGCTTTCAGTGCCACAGAAAGTTGCTTAAAAGTACTAATTAGTAGGATGATTGCCCTTTATAATAGATCACAAACCAGTGTGGTTTGCTCTTTTATCTTAGTCACCACAAAGACGGAATCCCGCAGAAATGTTACAGAAGGCTTTGATCTTGTGATTTCTTTATAATATTTGAAGTATGCTGTAATATCTCAAATAGACTTTTTGCAGTCTTGCCTCTGCACGTTCTCTTTTGTTTACGTTGTACCTTGTGTGGTAGATCAGCAACCCTGCACTGTTTGGGTGGCTGGTTGTTATCAGCATGAATAGATAAAGAATTGGGTTTTTTCTTATTTAAGCATGTAGTACAGTTTTTTTGTTTTGTTTTTTAGTCAGTGTTGGTAGGTCTTTCTCTTTATTTCCCAATGCCCTTAGTTGGCACAAGTCAATATACTGGTGTGCTTTTCTGTCAGTAATTATGATAAGTCTGACAGTGGTTGAGGTTTGAGTTTTGAAATGGTCATAATGTGAGAGGGATTTCTATTACAGCCACGTTCTGAAGTGTCTGAAGAAAACATGATATGGTGGCAGTGTTATTAACATGAAAATCTCCTTTTAACTCAAGCAAGTCTGTGACATGCTCTATCCAGGGAGCTTACAGATCTGTACAAAAGCATTTGCTTTGCAAAGCAGAGGCGACGGTTTGTGCACTGAAGGAACAAGGCTAAATAAAATGACTGGTGAAATTAAAGACTGCCATCTCAAAGAAATGCATCTTCTCGTTTTCCTTCTCCTAACCTTTACACAGTCTTATATTGTCCAGATTGCTGTGGGTCTCTTTGTTAAATGAGCTTTGTATCTCTCAGTTAATTTTCTGCCAGCATCACTTTAGGCTGACGACTGTGGGTGTTTGTGTATCCATTAAGCACACTGCCAGGACATGTCCACCACTTGCCACCTCTCCCATTAAACGGCTGTCAGCAGGTTTACAGAGCTGCTTTCTTGCTTTGCATTAATTGCTGCAACTCACTAAATGCAGTGAAAAGCACCTATAAAGAGAGAACAAGAGGGTTTGCCTTGAAATTTCTAAAGGTAAATGGAAATGCCGTGAGCAGTTAAGTCAGATTTTGTGTATACTCATATCAATATGATTAGAAGGAAATTGTAACTTCTTTTTAAATTTTCTATTTTCAACTAACCTTTCTCCTTCAGCTCCCACCCCTATAAGGAAAATACTGCAAATCTAAACAAGTGCATGTCAGCAGATTCTTGGATGAGACTTTCCCATTGAAGTTGTATATAACCCCATGCTGAGATTTACAATTGGTTCTGAAATGAAAATCTCTTAGAATTACATCAAACATTATCCTAGAGATAAGCAGTGTGGGGAAGATTAATGGTTTGTCCATGAAAGTCAGTTTATATAGTAGGGTTATTGGTGTAAGGCTTTCTAAGAGGTGTACTAAAGTGGAAAAGGAGTGCTAGGTTAATTTGGTGGGCTGCAGCTAGTTTGCTGCATATTATTATGGTTTATTTTTGCAAATGGAAAATCCTGATTCTAGTTCTTAAAACAAAGAAGCTCTTTTTGGGTAGAAATTTTAGTACTACTTGAAGCAGTAAAGGCAATAATAAATAAAGTAGTAACTTTATACATCTGGGCTTGTATTAAAAACATTCAGTGTGGAAATCTGCTGGTGAACATGCATAGAAGGCCAACAGAAGGCATGAGAAAACTTAAGTGTCTTGACTGGAGGTATGAAGATGAATCTAAATATTTGGTATCTCAGAAATTTATGTGAGGCTTTACTATACTTAACTGTATGCTCAGAGACTTTAATTTGAGTTATCTTTCCTGAACATCCCTTTTAGGTGAATTTTAAGCAAATCATTCTGTTGATGAGTTGCAAGCTAATTTGACAAGATCAGGAAATGGAGAAAGTGAAAAGACACCCAGCTGAAGTGACTTGTGCAACATCACCCAGAAAGTCAGTGTTGGAGCAGAATAGCTCTTAAATGCTTTGATACAAAAACATATCCTCTACACTCAACAGTGCAGCCTTCTAAAAATGACTGCAATAAATGTTCTTCTATTCATTCCACTTTCTCTGTCTTCTCACATTCTGCAAGACCATGAATTTTTCACCCAGTGGTGTTCTCTTCAGAATCTGTGTTCTTTATACTCCTTGCTGAGTATCGTTGAATTTGTCTTTTGAGGACTGTTCTGTGTTGCTTTTCAAGCTGCCATTTAAGGGTCCTATTGAATGATCAGATCCTTACCTCTCCTGCCAAACCTGCTGGGGATAAGCTTTCTACTTCCACTAATCACAGGATATTGGGGAAATAAGCAATTTTTAAAGATGATTAAGATCTTTAATACCTTCTCTCATCGTAATTCGTGTGTTCTGTGTTTTATCCCTATGCAGTATTTCTTTCTACCCAAAATCTCTATGCTATATACAAATATAGGGATATAAACCTAATCCTTGTGTAGGACTAAAATCAGCTATGTTACCAGGCATGTTATATTCTTACTAGTTTCTAGGCTTCTTGAAGGTACCAGCATAAAACCATGTTCATCATCTGACTTAAATATTTGGAGTTCTTTTCTTGCTCTTTAGTAATCATTGCATTTTTGCTCATAAAATGCTTTGATGAAAATTCACATAATTGCCCTCACTGTGTTGTAAGATGCATTTAATTTCCAGGGTAACTGTCACTTTCATAGAGGAAAAAAAAAAACAACCACCCCTACCTTTTAAAGCTATAATTGCTCCTAAAAAAATCTGGTGTGTTCTTTATCCATCTACTCCCATTCTAGTGGGACTTGCTCTCTTAAGAGAACATAAATACTGTCTCTTGGGTTTTCTGTAGTTTTCATAATTATTCTTGGTGTTTTTGCACATTAAACATGGCTTGTGATTTGTTTCTAGCCTCTGAGAAAGCTCGTAGTTTAATGGGTGAAACATGATAGGTAATGAAGAAAAATGTTTTACTGCATGCACCGGTTTTGAGAAATGAGTCTTATGAATGTTATATAGTCAGATTTTGATCATGGCAAAAAAGGTCCACTCAAGTTTCTAAATTTTGTTAGACATGCTTAAAAATTCTGTTGCGCTCTAGTTCCATATAGTTTAAAAAACAACCAACAAAAAAAAATCCAAAAAACCTTTTAAAAAATGCTAACTTTCAACTTTTCCATGTTCTGCTTCAAATTTTCTTGTAAACTTGTAACTTCTTGCTCTTGTAACTTCTTGTAAACTTCTTGTAAACTGCCGCAACTTTTTCATAGTTTATATTGCCTCTCAAAATCTTTGGGGTGCCTACTACTCCATCTTGTTCAGCATTAGTTAGAATCTAAGGCACATTTGTATGACATCTTATTTTATACATGCTTCTTTACTGTGTATTACTGTATATTTTGAGCATTTTCCAATAGTGCTAAAAAGTACGATATTTTCATGCAGATAATTCCCTTGTCCTTTTAGAATCATAGAATGGGAAGGAACTTTAAAGATCATTGAGTTCCAAACCCCTTGCTATGGGCAGAGACACCTTCCACTAGACCAGGTTGCTCACAGTTTGCCTTTTAAATGGCACAATCAGTGCCATTTAAATATCTGAGATAGAAATTCAGGTCTGAATACCATGTAAACAAAAAATGGTGATCTTTGCACTAGCTTGTATACCAGCTCAACAAACAGGAAAATTTTTTTTTAATATTTTCTTTTATTCCAAACCTGTACTCCTGACCCTGTACACTGAAGGTTAATATATATTCAGCTGTGTGGAGATTGCATCATATGTTCAGAATGTCATTGGGGCTTGAGGAAAATTTTGAACTGTGGCAGCTTTATGCAGGAGGGGTTAAGATTAAGACTTTCTGCCACTGATTTATAGATAGCAAACCATCAAATTACAAGTATGTTAATGAAAGATCTTTAAGACTCTAGCACAGGGAAGCAAGACACTTCACAAGTACAAGGACTTGCGGCGAAGTTGAAAAGTACTAATTCAAGTAAAACCTGTCTTCGTTTAGGTGCTTGTAACTGAAATCTAATGAATGTTTAACTGATGTCTGACAGATCCATATATTTACTGATTGCTGATTGTAACTTGTAAATTGATGGTCAGATTTAAAGCAAAGTATTGACTCCAAATGTCAGACACGTTCAGTAACTTGCCAGTTCTGAGGATTTTATCAGTATAATCACAATTGCGTGCTTTCCAACTTGCTTTTCTTCCGCTTTCCTCCTTTTTTTTTTATCAGACCATAACTCACTGATTGCTGTTAGCCTGTTAAGGCTATATTAAATGTAAATGTCAGAAGATGTTCTGAATAGTTAATTTGCTTTCAAATTCCAAAAATCTGCAAGTGAATCCTGTACCTAACTCAATTTATGCAATACTGGGTGGAGGCACAGAAAATCAAAGTTTTGGAGAAAAAACTGTTTTCCACAGCTGATTGTAGGTGTTTTTTCCACAGCCTTTGTAGGTGTAAAACATTAATATTTATACAAAAGTCTGCTCTTCTCAGTGGAGTCTTTCCAACCAGTATAGATACCTGATGGGAAAGGTTCTTAATCAGTAAGAGTAAGATGCCATGAAGTCAGAAAAAACAATTAAAGTAGTAGATGCTTCTGAAGCCAAATGATAGTTGCTGCTCTTTTGGACTTCTTCATTGCTCTGGCTTCTTTTCAGTTCTGGAGAAATTCAAGTGTTACATTTGAGTGTGGACTTGGATTTTAAAAAGGGAAGAGTACCATCTCTTGTAATTCTAGCTCGTGCATTTACTAAGAATATGGTTTGACAGTATAGTGTGTATCACTATTTCTGATAATAACTGCCTGTCATGGTACTGTGTTAAAATAGTTTGGTGGTTTTAGGTTTCAGGGGTTTTTTTGGTTGGGTGGTCTGTTTGGTTTTTTGATCTTTTTACAACATGCTGATTAGAAGAAGCAATGTTATACTGGCTAGAGAGTCCAGTAATTGTTACGTTCTTGCTCAGTAAAGCCCTAATTAGGGTGAATGAGCATGGAAAATAGATACTGAAATACAGTAGATAAAGGTAATACTGTGCCACAAGAGAAAAGCTTTCTTCATTGTGACCAAATTCTGGCATATTCAAAATATTAAGAAGATTAAGTGGGCAAATTAAATAGTTCTGCTCTCACGTACCATTTACATTTGAAAAGGAGGACTATGGTAGAGTTTAGATGAGGAGATGTGTCCCAGCCTACTCAAAATCTCTGCAGAGACAACAGAGAACGGACCTATTGGATTTCATCACAAAAATTTTACTTGCCAAATCATTTTTAGGAGAGCAGCAAGTATGCATAAAATTCATTAAACTTGAGAGATTTGTTGATGCATTTTTCATTAAAGTGATCTAACCAAACTAAATGGCTTTTTGGGTAGTTTAGTGAGTGCTTGGTATATATATACTTCTCTACTAATTTTGAATCTTAATTACCCTAGGAATATTTAGTGCTTATTAAAGATGTCACATGTTATTTTTTTAAATAAAAGCAATATGTAAATTGCATGCTGTTATTGCAGTGTCTCATTGTGAGACCCATTCTGATTTATTTTTTTTCTCCAATAAAATTACTTTCAGGTGCATGATGCCTCAGGAGCATCTTTTCTCTCTTGGTATAGCTAATTACTCTCTATTTATTCTCTCTGCTCTCATTATATTTAGTTGCTGAATGGAATTTTAAGTAAAAATAATATTTAGGACAGTTTTAGTTGGAAAAATACTTGAAGTTGCTATCACATGGCTGCTTTTCCATTTGCACGTACAGATTTCTAATAGAATAATTGAATTATGGAGTAAACCGATGTGTGTTTTTTTAAAGAAACTACATAAGGTATTGGTGCATGCTCTGGACATTTTCAAGAAATAGTGACTGTTCTTAAGTGGATGTGTATATATTCTTGTGTTCCTTATTTTTTGGATGTGATTTCTAGTTCTTTAGCTTAGCTGATATTTCCAAAAATCTGTCACTTGCAGCTGCATACGGAATAGATGTTGGCTTTTGCTTAAATAAGGCATGTAATCTCTGTTTAAAAATTTCGGAAATTTCCGGTTTTGCACTTCAGGCTCCTTCTGGAAAACTGAGCAAGTGTAGGTCATGAGCACAAGAGCTTGGAGGAACTTCTAGGCATCAGTGACATAACCCTCTGTAGAAAGTTTTTCTCTTCTTGTGAAAAATTGCAATGTTAATATAACTTGTAACTTTGTCAGTAAGAAAAAATTTGCAAAGTAGTTGTAGCTTGGCAGTTTTGGATCAGTTTCATTTTAACTTCAATTAGACAGTCATTTTGTCTTAAAGTAGGGAGCTGTGCTTCCAACTTCTCTTTTTAAAAGCAGGTGTTTTTGAAGATATTTTCATACTACTCAGGCATCCAGGTGGAAAGCTACAGCTTTCTCTTCTTCACACATGATGTTTGATGAAAGCCTGCTGTCATTGAGCAGGTAATGAAGATAATAGAAACTCTACTTTCTCAGCATCAGAATAGCAGGCTAAGATTTGTTTCCTTAACGAAGCTATGGAAATGAGTTTGAAATAGCAGAGGGGTAGCTCTGTACATTGACTGAACTTCCAGATCTTCTTAAGCGTGATACTGTCAGCATGCTCTGCTTCTGACAGGATTTAGGTGCGTTGGGACTGCATATTTTGCTGACACAGCATGTTAAGAATAAAATCGCTCTTACTTGCTGCTAGCCTTGTTTTTTTTCCCTTGTGCTCGATAGCAGAAGTAAGAGAATCACTGAAGAAAAAGAAAGTAGAATTACACTCAAGTGAGAAGACAATTCAAATATGGCCAAGAGTAGTCTTAACTTCCTTTTTGTAGAATATTTTAAGATATCATTTGCTTGAGGATATTATCAAAAGGAAGGAAAAAAGTTGCAGGAAGTGTCCATCAGTGTAAGATCTGATACTGGCTCACAAAAATAAGTGATGAAATCTATCATTAAGATAAAATACCTTTGACAGCACAGAAAGAAGTCTAACAGGCAGGTAAGGCACAAAATCATAAACATGAGTCTTGAGTCTAGAAGCTGATGACACATTGTTCATGGACATGTACAATTACCACTGAACAACGCCTGCCTCAGTCTTTAGCATGAATTAAACAGAAGGCCTGAGAATCTGGCATTGCGGTGCTTTTGACAAACAAACCTATTCCTTGTGACTGTAACACTATTTAAAAAATCATTACTCTTCTGCTACTTAATTTTGATGGGAAGACCAGTCTGAAAATTCTTAAGAGTAGTGCCATGTATTCAACATGAAGGACTGCTGCAGATTTTCAGATGGATGCAGTTATTCTCATGGCATTGCAAATCAATATCATTGTGCAGTTTTCTTGTAAAGCAAGTTTGATGGGAAATACAGAATGTGTAAATAATCTTTAAATTGAACAGAGAACATACAGTTCATGGTTCTAGAACTACTTGGTTTTGAGGAACTGTGGAGAAGGGAAGAGATTTCAAGTTTCATGAGTAAGAATAAGAAGCTCTAGAACCAGAAAGTCATAATTTTTCCATACATCGTGATGAGCTACTTCAGGGTCCTCTGGAAAAGGGGAGCAAAATTCAGGGACTGAAAAGGTCTTGATGTCAGCCGTGGCACTACTATATTTGAATTCATGCGAGTCACTTTGCTATTTGCAAAATAATAGGCTTAGGTATTGTGTAATGGTATTGTGTAATGTTTATAAAGATGTTATAAGTGTTGTTTCTTTTCAGAAGGACTGGATGAGTGCTTTTTCAGAAATAATTTTTAAAGATGGGCTTTGTTTGTCTAGAAGGGTCTGCATGATTAAGCAAGATATAAAGGGCAAGCCTTACAAATTGCAAGCAAAATGGCTAATATCAGAATATTTATATTAATTGATTTGTGTCATTGAGTTCTGCACACAGTATACTCTTAACTATATTCTTTCTTTGCTGATTTCTCTTCTTTCCTCAGCTCCATGCTCTTTACAGCATTGCTTACTCTCTTCAAACTGTTTCCTGTGCACAAGTGAACAATTCCTAAATAATTCATGAAATTTGAATAAAAGATTGTCTGTACAGGGCCAGCCAGAGCTATGACTAGCCAGCACCCTGTCACCAGTAGTGGCCAAGAGTGCCAGACTAAGAAAACAGGGCAAACTGTTCTTGAAACTTCTAAAAATAGTCACAAAAAAAAAACCCTTCCTAAACTTGAAATGGATGTAGACTTCCTGACTTTGTAATGCATCTCCAGCGTGAAATTGGGCAAGTGGCTTAATTTTCTTCATGCACAGCTTTTCCCTATCTCTAAAAGCAGTTGGATACCCTTACAAAATGGTTATGAAAATGTAGCTAACAGCACTGCAAGTGTATTTGCAAATACTGAAAAGATCACTCAACAATAAACACAAACTTTACCTTCAAACATATAAGATGGATCATTTTTCACTCTAAATGGTGTAAAGTTCAATATAAAGCAGCTTGAAATAATCCAGTTGAACATACTACAGAAGCTTGGGTTTTTGTATGTTGCCTCTACCACCATGGTCTCTTTTGGGGCACTGATTTATTAGTCTTTGTTCTCCAAAAAATTCTTTAAAATGTGCAAATTTAAAGCTACTGTTTCAAGCAGCATCGCAACTTGGTTTGGTGGTAGTTTAATAAAGCAGAATTTGACTCAGGACAGACTAGGCAAAGCAGAAGTAGCACAGCTATTAGTGTAAATGTCTGCAAAATTTAAAAATGAGTGTTCTTCCTAAAATTAAATATGAGGTATTGAAATCTTGTAATTGAAAGTTGAGCTTCTGTAATCACCCTGTTTATCCCAGATGCAGCTGACACAGTCTAATATAGCCTGGGGAACTTGGAAATGGTGAAAGAAGCAGGAAGCCAGACCAGCGTTGCAGTCAAGATTGAATTATGTTCTGAACTGGGAACTGGAGGAGATTGTAGATTGAAGTCCCAGAGTGTGTTGCAGAGGTCACAAATTAATTAGCAAGGGAGTATCCTGATGGAACTGAATACATGGGTTTAATATCAGAGTTTTTGTAGTGCTAATGTGTTCTTAGTCATTGCTGAGCTTGGCAGGAAAAAGATAGAAGACGGGGCAAGACCAGGAATGCTCTTGGGTCTTTGTGAAATCAAATGGAGGAGACTTGCAGAAGACTTGCCTTTATGAAACAAGATTTAAGACTCAAATTTTGAGTTCCTGTGGAATATCAATGCAGTTTGCATGCAAGTCTAAAAGTTAAGTTCTTGGTTAAAAGCTTGAGGAAGACACGCCTCAACTTGGACTTCAGTTCTAGGAAAAAAACCCTCAAACATTAGGCTGTGGGTTGATGTAATCACCTGAAATGCCTTAATTTTACTCCTGTTTTTAGTTGAGCTGCCACTATTATTTGCTGGGAATTTTAATGTATTAATGTTTACAGAAACCTTGGACGAGTAAGAGAAAGACAAATCTTCCCTGAAGTTGACTTTTCTAATATCTAGGGCAGCCCATTTTTTATTTCAATAGACATATAAAACATCTCTGTGTAGAAGTAGTGTTTCTAGAGGTAATCCAAGACTGGAGTATGAATAAAAGTAATGGTTCTACTGTTCCTCTCCCATATAGGAAGAAATTCCTTTTTCTTCCATTTTGACCGGCATTAAATATATAGCTTTTGTTGAAATTTAATTTATATATAGGCATAAAAATGTATCTGGTGGTATATCTGTCACTATGGTCCTACTATATGATTATGAGAATAAAATCCATCCTTCAGAAGAACGCCTTCTGAAGTTGTTTGCCTCAGAGATATTTTGATGTACAATTAGGCAGCATTAAAATATTACCTTACAGCATTTTAGATGAGTAAGAACAGTGGAAAATCAGCCAGGGTATTGCCTGTTAAATTTACTGTCACTGTTTCCAAGCAAAACCCATTATAATACAGAAAACTTTACTCCCCTTTTTTTGTTATGCGTATTTCTGTTTCTCCAGCAAAATCAGATTTAACATTGGAGAGTCTCCTGATAAAAGCTACCATCTAATGTTCATGTATTGAAGAACTTGCAGATTTTAATTGGAAATACCCAATGCAGTGGATGACAGGTTTCTTTTCCTAAAGACTGGAGTTGCTGTACCCTGTATTTGAGGTGATGCACACAGGAAAACCTAATCCTCTCTTTTTCATCTGTATTTGTATTTGCTGTTGGTTTGAGTCTTGCAGGTATTAGTTGTTCAGCTCTGTAGGAAGCATGTAATGCACTTTTTTCAAACACAAGGAGTTTGCTTTTACTCATTGCTTGTGCTGATTAGGTGGAACCATTGTAAAGCAAGATGGCTGGGTTGTGGGATTATTTTTTGTCCCCATGCATAACTGAGTGACCCACTGTGGTCAATAGAGGCAAGCACTTCAAGAGAGCATTTCAGGCGCTTTATATTGCAGTAGTTTTTCTCCTCATGTAGGCACTTTGAATCTTTTTCCAGAGGTGTCTGCCACTGTCCATTCACACTTGTGCACAAATTAAATGCTTGCAGTTAGACATTGGCGCTGCTCCTTTGTCTTTTAGGAAACTGTACTACTGGGTATTCCCACAAATTTGTACAGCAGAATTTACCAAAGATGGAATTACATCAGTTTTGCTTCTGCAGTTCTCTCTTTTTCTCCTGTTTAATTTATATATCTTTCAAGTTTGATGATTTGCTGAACTGATTTGTAGCAAGGTGATGCTGCTTCACGCTACTTTTTTTTTTTCTCCCCACTAAAGAAAGTAGTAGTTGTTTCTGTTTTGGAAAAAATTCTCTAATGGTCCCCGGTCATATGAAAGATGAGCATTTCTATTGTATTTGTGTTATGGGTTGGAAAGAGACGATAAGCAGCGTTTTTGTTGATTGTTTGAGATGGAAATGATGGATTAGAGTTACCAAGTTGCTTCTGTTAAATAGAAAATCACATGTGCCATAACAGTAATTAGTCTAAAGTGGATATACGTAAAAAGAGACTCTTCAAAGTATCTTTACAGAAAGAAGGAAGCTTGTTTCCTACTGATGGTGATTAAATAGAATAGAAATCAATGTGCAGGGAAGGAATTTTTTGGAAAACGCAATATAATAGAACACCTCCCTCTGGTGGTAGACATTACATAGTTTAATCTGCTGTTTCACACACTGTACTGGAAACTTCATGGTGGGGGATGTCTCTCAGACTGCCCCTGGAGAACTAGTCGAACTTTTTTTAAAGATAATTGAATTGCATATACGGTTTCTTGCCACTCTAGCTCTTCGGGTATGATGGGGGAGGGTTGGGCTGCTTGACCCAGTTTGTTCTAAGTTTGTCAGTTAATTAAATTTTTCTGCTCCCCTCTTGCTGCTGGGATCGGTTGCGTTTTGCTGTAAGGATAGGCTCCTTGGATGTTTGTGCTTTAAGCAGGTAATCAGAACAGCATGCACCAAACAGCTAATAGCTTCTAGCAATCATTCGGCTCTTTCTGAAAATGTATTCATCCTTTAGTTTATTCATATTTAGCTGTTTGATCTGAATTTTACATGCCATTCCTCAGTTAGTTTCCAAAGTAATGCCTGTAATTACTTGTACTTGAAACGCAATTAGCCACCCTAACTGGAGGAGAAAGGTTGTTGTTAACTGTTATCTTGTAGTTTATTAACACCAAAAAATAGATAATTTCAAAGATTTTCTCTGTAAACTTTTCAGGAATGGGTTCAATCTATCAATGTAGAATGTAAGCCCCTGAAGAGGTAGGAGGTAATTGTTACTTCTAGTTCTGCTTAGGCATAACAAAGAATGCTTGGAAGAATGCTTTCAAACACTTCTTAAAAGCATATTTTGGTTCCTTGCATTTCATGGCCATTGCACTTCAGAAAGTGTAACAAACTAGCTGAATGTGTGAGAATAACATTTTTCATCCTTATTTTCCTTTCTATTTAGTAAGCATTTTAGGGTGATTTTTTTTCCTGTTGTTCTTTCAGAGCATAATGAAACCTGCTGTTCTCCCTCAACCCCCCTGCCCTAGGTTGAACACTTGAAATAGTTTTTGCTTTTTTTTATGTCGCTTACAGAAAAACCTGCAAAACCTTATAAATCTTCTCTAAGGCTCTAGATGAAAAGTGAAAGGGCTGGGGCCTTTCTGTGAGTCGGAGTCCTAATTCCATGGCTCTGACACTTCAACTCATAGAAACAAAATTTGTAACTTGGAGGACTGGCCACAGAATCTATTTTCATGTTCAAGATCCCAACGTTACTGACATTTAATTAATGTATTGTTCAAGGTTGGCAGAGATTTAGAGATTTATGCTTTGTTAGTGAATACTGCCATTTAAGGGATTCCAGTTCTCTTACGGTCAATAACAACCATTTGCAACCCAGAGCTCTGGAAACAGCACTGGTGAAGGCTAATTTTCTTATCTCCAGTAGCTTGCAAGTGATCGCACAAGAAGTCAGATCACAAATCATGGATATGAGAAGCAAAAGGATAAGTTTCTTTTCATGCTTTTTTTCTTTATTGCACTTTCTCTTTATTTCCATATTAAGACATAGCCAAGAGTATGTATTTTAGCCAGTTTCAGCAGCAATTCTCCAGAATTGACAGGCAGAAGGATCACTTCTTCATCACAAGGAATGCTTTAAGTTCACATGTATTTGTTGTATGAAAATAAGTGAATTGAGAAGTGTATTTATCTGCCTTTTCCACTGGGCAGACAGGAGGAGGAAGAGAGTAGCTTTTCCATTCCTTTTATTTTTCTATACTTATTTTAATATAAAGAAACCAGAGAAGCATCTAAATATTGAAATAGTCAGCTTCTGTAAGAAAAAATATTTTAAAAATCCATAAGCTTTAGATATAAACTCACTAGATGACTTGTTTTTGCAGCCATTTTATACTGATTTCAAATTTTGAGATGTACTTCAGCTATTTTCTTTGGGATTAATTGGCTAATAATGGAAATGCATGTTGTCATTGACTTGAATTCAACATCCCTACTATCTTATTCTAGAAGACGATTATAATAAATAGGAAGAAAAATAAAAAAGGTTTTATTAATTCAAAATTTCAGCATGTCTTGTTGCTCACAGAGAGGCCTAAACAATATTTATTTTATCTAGGCAGTTCTTTGATAGCTGCACATATTCATATTTTTGCTCCTAAAAGACTGGAAAATAAGTATGTATATTTCAGGTTTGTTTCAAATAAGCAAGGGGTGCTTAAGTTGGGGTTGGGTTTCTGAGCCATAGTGTTCCATAGTCAGAATTTAATGTAACGTGGTGGTTTGCAACAACTGCATCTAGTGAGAGTTTGCTGTGTTTGACCTTTCGGATTCATAAATCTAGATCAATTTTCCTTTCCTTGGTCCTTGATCTTCTGCAGTTGTTTTGTTTGTAGGTTGAACACTGTGATCTTGTGCATTTCTGAGTGATTACAGAATAGGATGGAAGGGATGGTCAGTGGGAGAGTACAGCTACTCCCTTGGGAAACTCTTTGGGAAGTTAGTGAAATGTGGAGCTTGAAGCTAAGGCACAAAGGTTTCAGGTGAGTTTCCAATGAGCTTTGTCACTTGTGTGACTAAAACATGACCTGTTCTGGGTTTTTTTCATATTATTGTAGATTGTTGCAGTCACAAATTGCTCATATAAACTCCAGCCATTGCAAAGTTTTTACCCCCCCCAAAACAGAGGACTGTCAGATGTGGAGTTTCCTCTCCACACCTTTTTCTAGCTAAGGCATATGAAAGGCAGATACTAATTACAACAAGAAGCATCAGATTCCAAAAAGATTGAGAAGAGTGAGTTCACCCCTTATACTTTATCTTGCCATTCGTTGCTTTGGTGGTTAAACTTGAGTAATGATAAAATACTAAATCTTCTTCACAGGCACACATTTCAAAGGGTAGGGTTGGCTGTGGGGAAGTGAGGCCAGAAAATGAGAGTGCCTGCTCTTCCAGAAGGGTCTTCAGCTTGTCTCTTGGCTGTTCAGATGAGATTGGGGGGGGGAAATCTGATAAATGAGTAGTTCTGAGGGATGTTTTGAGAGTTTTGGTAATGGTAGTTATTCAGGTGCCTTAACTGGAGACGAGGGAGAGGAAACTGATGAGGGGTTTGTGAGTTAGCACTAGAAAGGTTAAAGTTAATTTACTGTAGAGGCCTTTTATCCCTGGAGGAAATCTTGACAATTTATAGCGTAGTCAAATATTTGGGAATTCTTAAACTATAAATGTGATTATTATTGACAGAAAATGAGGCAAACGTTCACTTTAATTGGAACCACATAAATTAGACTGGAAGAATTAATTAAGAAATGATAGACATGCATTTTGAAATTGGAGGGTTCTCTCTAGATATTGGAAAGGGCATGATAAGGTGATTTAAAAGATAGCTCCGGTACAAGAAAAGCTAATTGAAACATTTCTTTTATTAAAACAATATTAGTTCCTACGTGCCTGGTGAATAAGTGTCCAGAATAAATATGATTGGTAATTAAATTCTATTTCTGTTGGTTAACAGTCCCATTTTCAAGATCTGTCACTTACTACAAAAGCATCTCGAGAAGTTCACTTCATTAGTTTATTTCGTATGACTTGCTTCTTTTGCTAAGTGCTTGGCTTATAGGTTTATGGAACAGATTCTTTTAATCAAAATTAATATTTCTCCCCCTTTAGGTGCATAGGTTTTGATGTATCATCACTCTGAATTTAATCTGAAATGGGACATTTCGTACTAATTTGTTGTGCTTCGTTAAGGGGTACTAGTACTAAAAGAATTCTAGAGATAGAGGTGTTTAAGGGAGTGTTTTTTATAGGTTGTGTGCTGCTCTTAGTCAATTCTAAACTTATACTTTTGAGTATTTTCTAGAATTTTGTGTTGTCCATTTTTAAATACTTGTGTTATATGTTTTCCAAGTCGTCTTTGAGAATAAACTCTGTAGGCCACAGCTGCTTAGATGTTTTCCCCAGGTACTCTTTTTTAAAACTCTCCTTTGTTTAATATCTCAACTGTTGCATTACCCTCAGATCACATTAAATGGTTGTTCTCTGTAAGTGCCAAATGGATCCTTTGAATAGCTACAGCCAGTTAGATTTACAGACTAATTCTATTACCTTATATTAGTTAACTTTTTCCGGCTGTTGGATACTGGAGTTTCTTTTCTTGTTTCTCACTAGTTGGTCAAATTATTGTCACTGCTATCTTTTGCAGTGGCAGCCTGTAAGAGTCCATGGCAAAGCTGCCCACTCGGTGTTTTACTAGTAGTCAGTTTTGGTAGACGTTCTTCCTAATGAGTTCCCACTCCATTTATCATTGAAAAATAAAATATTTCTTGCTGTCATGCTCAAGGAGTGGCCACTTCGTTTTCCACAGTTTTATTTTAAAGTTCATTCTTCCCCTTGGGTTGGATTGTTACCAGTATCCTTTCATACAGATTCAAAAATCCATACAGTCTCAATTAGTTGGGTCATAAATTGTCTTAATTTACTAGTTCCACTGTCAGATGCAGGTACTATATCGCTAACCCCTCACTGGTTTTAGGTTTTACAGTGTAATAGTAGCTTTATATAGAACTTTCTCACCGGACGTGCTCTGTAATGAACTAACTGCAGACCCGAGGGATTCTCTAACAGGAGATTTCAAGTGGATTGTTATGACAGGCAGGAATATTTATTCTTCTTTGTGTTGGTGAGTTTTATGGAATAATGACATTTTAGTTGAAATAATATAAGCATGCTGCTTTAAATAACAAAAGGAAATGTGACACAAGGGTTTTTAAAATGTGATTTACAGGGGTTTTCAGTGACCTTATTCCTGGGCAATACTGAAATAGGTACAGTAAGCAAATTGTTACTATCAGGCAGAGCACAGCGTGTTTACTCTGTGGGGAAGCCGCTCTCAGAGGATACTTCTATAGATGATAATGAAATTCCTTTTTCATCAATTCAGGATGTCACAAGTGCTTTGGAGATGGTGGAATCATGTGCTGTAAAAATAGCAACTTTTTTCATGGCAGTCATGTACAGCGTTACAAGCCTGGTTAATAGAGTTACTGTAGACTCTTCTACTCAATTTTATACAAATATGCATTTCTTTTCTTAAGAAGGTATCTCCATATATATTTATTGATGACCTGGGTCTTAAGTTGAAGATCATCTATAATAATGTTATGCTTGTTGTCTTGTTAGCCTTTGTTTATTAGTTATTCATAAATTTTCTTACTAAATAATAGGCAAAATCTGGTAGTTAAATCTGGAGCTTCCTGTGTAGCTTTGGGGGAGAATCACTTTGTAGAGCCAGGAGAAGGCAGCCTATTATGGAATGTCACCTTTAAGCAGGAGGCATCTTTTTTTTTAGAGAAAAATACCTCAAAACACAATGTCATCAGAATTCCTGAAAAAAAAAACCAAAACAAAAACCAAAATAGCCCACTGCGCCCCCACCAAAACCACCAAAACTTGATCATGTTAAACATCCCAGTAATTTTACAAATATGATGAACTTGTTGTATGACTCGATCATAATTCTTAAATGATAAATACATTTAATTACAGCCATGTTCTCACTATTTGTTTACCACCCTTGCAGATCCATAATTTTTTATTTTATGTTTATTTTGCCCATTTTCCAGTGTTTTTCCTGCTTATTTGAAACGAAAATGAAATATATTTGAAAAGCTCAGTATATGCAACATGCAAATCATAATGTTATTTGAAACTCTAAATAATATGTTGCCATTTAAAAAAGTATAGCAATCATGAACAATAACTAAGCATAAAGAACTCATTTCAGCTCCTCATAAATATGAAGAAAAAAAAAAAAAGATTAATAAAAACCCCAAGAGCTGAATGACTTTCCTGTACCACATGTGCTCACAATTCTAAATAAAGTTCAGTTGTATAGAAAATAATCTTTCTAATATTTTTCCCGGTTTGTTAATTCTCCCTGTACTTTATGCTTAACTGTGACAGTGATGAGCTCTGCTGATAGCTCATGCAAGAGTATACTGTGATAATTATTTCATACTCTCCAGTCTAATTTTCAATTCATCCACCTATTGTTGCTATTAGTATTGTGGATGTATTAGAGAAGAAATATATAGCATATACACATACGATAAAAGATACACAATATATTTTAAATATATAAGCAGTATATTTTTATAAGTATGATTTTGTAGAGTACTTACCTCTGATTCCATTTTATGACTTTGGTTGTCTTCCGCTAATATAAATGCTTATGCAAATTTTATGGTGCATTCCCCTTAGGGCAGGATATCTGTGTTTATTCTGCTTATGGGCTAGTGCATCTCTCTGTCTGTGTGTTATTTAAAAAGAAAAAAAAAATCTTCTCCTCCCAAGTAGAATTTTATTGCCAGCCATTATTGGAGTTTTAGATTGCATTCAGATATGCACTTGAATAAAAAGTTTTATCCATTTCGCATTAATTTATTATGCAAAATGTAGTTATATATGAATGACACTTGAAATGCCTTCAGTAAGCTATGAACCAGAAAAGTCCAGAGAAGAGTTCTCAATAAATAAGTAAACTAGAACTTGCAGTACTATTCCATGGTCATATATGAACAGGTTTTCTAGGTACGTGATGAAAAAAAATAAAATGATGCAATAGCTTAAAGTAAACATTTCATTGCAGCAGTTTCAATGTCATAATCTTTGTGTTACTTCCTCTAAAGTACTTTCAAAATGCATTTTCTTGTAAGTGTGGAACTGTTTGCTGGTTAGACTACAGTAAGTTAAAACACTGTTGTGTATATTGGGATACTAGTGAACTAGTAGACATTTGATGTGACACACGTTAATTTATTCTCTGTAAAAGAACAAGATGCTCTGGTAATAAAAAATGTGCGCATTGCACATTTAATGCAGTGTAAGAAACACTCTCCAAATAACTTTTTTGCTAGTTCACACTGCTAAGTTATGGGAACTGTAGGACTGAAGAATAGAGAAGTGGTATAATATTGCCTACCAACCAAAATAATTACGTTAAAGACTCTAATTTTCTCCTCTCAGCAGGCTGTTTACTCTGACGCTTCTTGCAACATCCATAATTTATTTGAATGAACCCATTTCTTATTAATGAAAACATCTGTTGTAGACCAACAAATTTGTAGCTTTGACCCTTAAAATAAGCCAAAAAGGAGGGCTTAAGTTTAAGACCCTTGGGAAGTTTCATAAACTTTGATTTCTTATTTTACCATAGCTTGAGTACAAATGAGAAAAAGCTCTGGCTTAATATTGTTATTTCATGTAATATTTTGATACGCCTGTCTTTTTCAGGATAAAATGTTTCATGACACACTGATATTGCTTGTATTTGCCTTTCCCTCAAGTTTCAAGTGACTGTTATCACAGAATTTACTTACCAGAAACAGAAGGGTTGTTCCCTGCTTAGTTACAGACCCCTTAGAGTTAAGCAAAAGTTGAGGACTCAGTATTTCCTTAGGTATTTGGTTGGATACTGATGGTTAAGGTAAACTAAATAGTGTAATTGGGACTGTTTGATTCTTTGTGTCACAGAACCGGGAGTACTTTGTGTGATGAAAAAGGCTGAATGTTCTAAATATTTGTTAGTTTGATCTTGAGGTAATAGGTGAAATGAACATACTGGGAAGACAGGCTCTTTCTTACCCTCACTTGGTAACAATAACTGGACAAATGTACGAAGGAGTTTTGGTCCTGTGCAGATGATGTGATTTTGTGTGACACCTGTGGTTTTATGGGTTAGATTTGGAAACTGTGAAGGTAATGGCTTTCATTCTTGGTGTTATTTTGTGAATATAAATGGGCAAAAGATTTCCTTGCAAAGGTACTTGTCTTCTGAAGTCTGGAAACAAATCTGGCTTCTTTTAGTCTAAACTCTTTGAATTCATTGTATGTGTAGAATATGAAGTGTTTGTGTCATGTCTGTATATGCACATAGTCATTTTGTTTACAAAGAAATCCTAAGTACAAACGAAAAATATAATTATTAGTATTAACAGCCAGTGTGTGAGAGCCCTGCCTGAGATTTTCTGCTCCTGCTCAGCTAGTTGAGAAGCTGGGGGCTACCCTTAAACTCAAAAAGGCAAAAAGATTTTGGAGCTAGAACACTGGCAGTGTAGCTGCTTATAATTAGCAGTGTCTCTGCCATGCACTAATGGTTTATTGAATGTATTTCTTGCATTTTGTTGGTACGTCTTTCCTTCTGTTATTCTCCTGTGCAAGGAATGGCTAATTTTCACATTTTATTTTGGCCCTGTCTGCACCTTGTAACTAACACCAGGGTATCTTGCACTTAAAAAACAAATAAACAAACAAACAAAAAAAACAACAAAAAAACCCCAACCACCCAGCACCACGACAAAATAAAACCCCACCAAGCCTGAAGGCAGTGAAGAAAAGGGGACAATGTTGAGAAGAAAATGCATTTTCTGAAAAATTGAGAACGTTTGTTTCCACTAAATCTTGGTGAAAAGTTACCAAGTTGCATTTCACTAACTAGGAAAGGGAATGTAGATTAGATGGAATTTCAGTCAGTCATTATGCAATTTGGCATGGATTTTGCTAGCATAGTGAAAGTCCTAGTAAAGATGAAGGAAAAAAATAATTTAAATGAAAGTGTTTCGTATGCATCTCTAGTTAAATAGAAACTTCTGGAAATCATGATTAATATCTTGCCAACTCTTGTTCTGTGTTTTCCTCATTTAGACTATTAGGAGAGGTCGTTGTTCTGTCAACAGAATTACATTCTGATTTTAATCGGACTAAAGCCTCCCCTTCAGAACTTGCCAGGGTCTTGCCTGTATTGTGTGTGTATTTTCATTTTGTTTTATTTGTCAAGCAGTTAAGGCTTAACTGGATTAATACATGGCTCTCCTGTAATTGTTGCCAGCCTTTATTGTGCTTGGGGGGAGATGAAGGTGATCTGCGAGTTATTTGTGTTAACGAGAGTCCTGGTTAACAGAAGCCAAATGCTGTGCACTGATACACAGAAGAAATACAATACAGCTCATCCAGTATGTCGTTAGATACGTATTGGTACCGGGTAAATACTGGACCACAAATCATAAAGCAGTATTTCAGAAATCTGTCGATAATTTAGGTCAAATTTATTATATAAACTTATGTTAATGAATAGGTCCTGCATTGCTGTTGACATCACGTTACGAAGGCAACTGTTAGTAATTTGCTGTAGTGTGAATAAGCACAACTTCAGTTACAGTTAGCGTGTCTCGGGCGCTGCAAGCAACCAGTCTCAACACTTCCCTCAGGTGGTCTTGTTCTGCAGTGAAAAAGTGGTTAAAAAGGGGAGAGAGGAGACATTCTCAAGTTCCACACAGCTGAGCAAGATTAAGGCTTTTTTGAAAGTGAATTGATTTTCAGTCTGAATAAAAGTTGGTTCTGAACACAAAGTCCTAGATTCATGAAGGCAAAAGAGCATTTAACTGCCGTGGTGGATTTTGCTGCTGTGTGACAGCTCTGAACTGTTTCACTAGTGAGCTTCTTGGGAAACGCTGTCACTGAATAACCATTTTAGACAGATTTTTATGCTCACTTTGAAGTTAGAGAATCTATCAATAGGTCGCAAAAGTGAATAGTTTTACAGGAAAAAAAAAAAAAAAACACCAAAAACCCACCTTGGTCAATGTGCTCTTAAACTTGCAGATTTGGGAGACATGGTGGAGCACTAGCACTTACCATACTATCATGAAAGGACCATCAGGACTTTTATTATATAGACCATTTTGTAAAAATGTTTTACATTTCTCTGTAAATGCCTTTTGTGGATGACACTGAGCTAGTGCAGCCTGAGCAAAGTATTTGCAGCTATCTAGCAAAAAACCCCAAAATAATAAAATAAATGGCCGAGAATTTTTAACTTGCTGAATTTTAATGTATTTCATAGTATCTGTTGCTGTTCTGTAACTCTACACTTTCTTTTTAAATGCATTTTATAGATTCCTCACAGTATATAGTTTTGAGCATAACCATTGGTTTTGCTCTGCTCCTTGAAGATGGAGTTGCTCCCGTTTCTGATACATGGACACAACGCAGCTGTACTTCTGTGCACTACGTTGGATGCAATCTCACATAAAACACAATCTTTATAGTCGCTTTATATTTGCAGGCAGGATGTGAGAGTTTCATTGATTTTATTTTTTTGTACTGGCTATTTATAGACTGGTGGTTCCCAAAACGTCTCCAGCTGTGAGCCACCCTTCTGTAGGACTGTGGCCTTGGTAGAGGCATGAAGAGCTGGATGTCTTCTGCGGTGGTGACTTCAGTTCTGATTGCTGCAGCTGTCTGATTGTGGCTCGTGCAGAATCCCAAGCACTTGAAGCTTTCTTTATTGAACAAACGCACTAATAATATCCAGGAACCCAACTTGGGTGAGGCTTTGTTGATAATTAGTGAGGGCTGAGGAGGGCATCTTCCTGGGTCCAGTAACTCATCCCTGACAAAAAGCATCCCACCAGTTTTTCAGAGCTGTGTTGTAAAGGTGGATGATTTTCTGTCTGTCTGGCTGACTCTTCCACAGCAGAAGTTACAGCTTAATTTCTCTGGCAAATCACTTAAGTACTAAATCAACATTTGGGGACTGTTTGACTGTAGTGCTTCCTAATCCCAGTGAGTCATCTTGATGACCCGTGTTTCTAACACGTCATCGTCTGCAAATATTTATGGATTGCTCTGTTTTCTTCTCTGTCATGACACAGTAATGAGCAACCGATACTGATTTATGTATGTGTTTGCATAATGAATAAATTCTGCCTTTGTATGCCGTTTTTTAGAAAGATGTGTTTAGGGATACCGAGAGGTGGTACGCTTCATCTTCAGCTGTCTCTTTACCTCTTCGGAAGAGGTGCCTTTGCATTGTGAGAGTAACTAGATGTTAAGCAAACCAAAATCTGCTTGGCTGGGAGGGGTGTTCCTGGGATGCATCCAGTGGGAGAGTTGTGCCGGACTGCAATCCAGTAGCATAGCTGGTAGGAATGGAGACCAGTGCTGTAATTAATCACATATCAGGACTGTGAGTTTGGGAAAGCTCGTGAGGGAGGATTTGCACATAAAAAGGAAAACAGTATTTCCCCTCAAACTGAATCTGGTTTGGAGGCAAAGCAAGCCTGACAATGGCATCTGTAAAAGACATGGAATTTGAACTTTGCGTGATTTGGCACTTGCTGACCAAAAAGAAAACAAAAGGCAAACTTAAAGCCAAATCATTTGTCCATAGCTTTACTGTATTGTAGTGATTTATTTCCCATATCTAATTCTATGGTCATAAATCAATGACCAACTTTTAATACCAATGTTGGAGTAAGTGAAGGAAAGAGGAAGAAAAAACCAAAACACTGACACACACTCCACAGACACCAAACCCCCATCAAAAGTGTGATGCAAGTCCCTCCCCAGCTTCTCCATGCTAACTTGGAACCATAGCTTTCTGCACTAGCTTTGCCAAAACCCTTACAGGTGGGATTTCATAAAACAGCAGTGAGAAGTATTGTTTTTAGAGAAGTGTAACGTGTCCTTATACTTGTATTACATGCCTTAGTTCTTCCCTCATCCGATGTTTGCTCCTTTATGGCTTTGTACATGCTCTGTGTGAACTATTTTTAAAAGGATGTTATGTGCTGTGTACCAATATACGCATTGGTAAGCTTTGGATGCTCTTGAACAACTGTGGAAACAAGAACTGTGTGTAGTTCCAAAATTGTTTGTTGTTGTTCAATAGCAAATAATTTTTAAGATACGATACATCTGAAATAAAAACTTGAAGGCTGCTCTAACTTTGTGTTGTATGAGATATACAAGTGATCAGAGTGAGGATACCTCTGGCAATGTTCTGGGGTTCTTTTTGTTATGCTCAGGTTTTTTGCTAACATCAGACGATTAGATTGAGCAAGTGGGATGACGTATGAAATCTTGGTTTTGGTAGATTTCCAGAAGAAGCAGCCAGACGATGACTCTACTCCCAGCACAAGCAACAACCAGTCAGATTTGTACTCTGGAGAAACGAACAGTGACAACAGCAATACCTCTCTAACCACGCAGGCCGCTAACTCCAACCAGCAACTTTTGACAGAACTGAATGTAACTTCACCGAGCAAAGAGGAATGTAAGTGAACAAGTCCTCAGTGACAGCAAAGGAGACGTAAACATTTTGTTTTGTTCTCAGGCTTATGTTTCACTGACTCCCTTTGGAACTAAATGTCCCATCTTCTGGGGCAAAGGGGAAAGGTTAGAAGTTATTCCCAAAATAGTCATTGATGGCTTTAACTGAAGAACAAGTTAAAAGGGGTCGCAGGAGTTTCTAACTAACTTTACAGCTGTTTGACCTGCAGCATACAATTTAATTAAAATTTTGAGGCACTCTCATTTTGAGAAACTTTTTTGCATTGCTGGTAAATTAATATATATATTCTAGGATAAACACCAATATTTTGTAAATTTTTACTTTAAAAGCTTTTGGGTTTTAATAATTGCAATTATTAAATTGCAGATAACACTGACTGTGATGCATGTTTGTCTAGACTGCTGCTAGGTTACGTGCATAAAACTTAAGTTTCATGTGGTAATCCATCTCTTCTTTCATGAACCATCTTTCTTCTTTATTGAACTAAGGCAAAAATTCTCCCTGAAGGTAAGCTAAGGTGTTAAAGACTAGTAAATATAGTGAAATAAAGTCATGTTTTAAGTTAATCTAAATCAATATATATGGTCTGTGTTTAATATATGGAGTTTTAAAACCTGCATTCTACAACTTAAGCTCAGCTGTGTAATTTGTAGTTTCATTTTCCTCCAACTGTAGCCTTATTTTGGAAGATGCTTGATGGAGAGAATCCTTTGTGAGCTGAGTTTGCTTGTGCCCCATGGCTGGTAAATAGATGTACACATCACAAGAAAAACATGCTTGTTTTTCAGTAGGGAATCCACACTGGTTCTTGAACATTGAGGCAATTGCTGGAATTAACAAGGCTGAAAAAGCACTAGGACTAAAAAAAAAAATCTTTGATATGTTACATTTGTTTTCAGTTGTGTTAACTGTTTACATAGAGTGGTTTTCTTATGTTTCTGCAGTATTTATTCTGTTACAGATATGTGGACTTTGCATATATATTATTTTTACTTCCACAGGTTGGCTGTAGACAAAGCACAAAGTGTCATTTTGGAATTGTGGTAGTTTATTAGACTAACTAAAATAACATTTTAAAATCTAATTCTTGTTTTTCTATCTGTATGTGGGAATATTGTCAGAAATACAGTAGGGTTCAAATCTGAATGTTCTGGTAGCAGCTCTTGTAACAAGAGTATACTTGCTGCGTAACTCTCGTCTCTCCTTCGCGTACACGGTTGCTGCTGACCACCCATCATCTCTTCCTTCTGTCCATGCTTCTTCAGGGGAAACCTGTAGTTTGCTGTCAAAACAAGGCCTTAGAACAACCTTCCTGGATAATTCAGCAAAACATTATGCTTTAGCAACACATTTGAGCCTTCACAGGGCAGGGGGCTTCAGCACCTCTGATGGCTTATTAGCCAGGATCCACTATTTGTTTGTTATTTTGTGCTTCTCCAGTACTTACTGTGTCAGGTTTTCTGAAAATTTGTACAGTTAAATTGCATTACAACAAAGTGTTTCTGTTGTGGCTGAGGAGGACTTGGGGGTAAGTGAGAGGGTGATTACGGGCATGGGAAAGAGGGAAGGAAATTAAATAGTGTCCTTCATCCTGAATTGCTGTAAGCTTGTGAACATATACTGAAAGTGATGGATATTAGACAGCATAGCCTGCAGAGTATTTGAAAATATTACCATTTAAAAAATTCTTTATGACTTCCTGCTGGGGTGAAATACAGTGGAGAAATTTATTTACAGCTTGAGCTTTCTCTGTCTTCTCTCACATCCCCACTACCTCTTTAATGAAGCTTAATATCATTTGTCAGAAATAATTATATACAGACAGAGCTTTTCTGATGGATAATGGCCTCAGCATGGAAGATTTTTTCCCGCAATGAGGAATGCCCAAACTCTAAATGTCTGTTTGATTTTAATTTGAGAGTGTCTTTTTTCTGTGCAATATTTATTTATTTTGCAGCAAGTTCTATAAAGCATGCACTCCTCTCATTACAGCTGTGTTCTTCAAAGATTGATATTTTGTAGTGCTGTGTGATGGTGTACAGCTATGTGCTGGTCTGCATAGAATTGTGGTAATTCACCAGAAATCAATGTATGAGATCATTATGGTAATCCCTATCAAAGTGTGGAAAGATTGGAGTACTCAGGAAGGGTTCTCATGGTGCATTCCACTCCTCTCTCTTCCCTCTCAAGCTTTTGAGAAGTCTCACATCAAGGCTTTTGCCACAGTACTTGAGTTCATAGGGTAAACAGATTGGACAGAACTGCAGCAAGTCATTTAGGCAATTAACAAATTCCATTCATGTTACAGCAACTGAAGAGAATCGCAGGATGTTGATTTTACATTATGCAAGTATTTCTGCCTTTTTTTGTTACTGTTTTGATTTTCTCTGAGAATTGGATTTGCATCCCGGAGTGTCTTGCATACACAACCAGGTTGTAGTGTCTTTCCATCTCCTGTCACCCTCAGTTCTGAACAATCACCTGCCCCAGTGGCTGCTTTGCTGAATAATCTCCCCCACCCAGAGTGGATGAAAGGTAGTTCTCAGTCTTACAGTCAACAAAAGTGTGTTAAAGATTTATGTCCAGAGTGACACAGACTTCCAGACTTTTTTCCTTCTTCACATTTGTTTTGTTTTTATGAAGCAATACTTATCACCAATTTAATAAAAAAAAAAAAAAGAAAAAAAATGCCATTGCAATTTGGAGGGAGGGGAACGTTCTAAGAATTACTTAAACTTTTTTTCTTCCACACGTGCTTCTTGAGTTGCCTCTTTCTATACAGAACCTTCAGGTCTCATCAGTTGCAGTATGTATGTTTTCTGAAATTAACTTTTGCAGACAGGGAGTGTATTGATACTGGTATAGCTTTACTAAGTCGAAGTATGGATTTTACTGCTCTGTTTCTTAACAGATGGTTAAATCAGTCTAACTTTTGTTCTGCTGCTGCTTTACGTGCAGATGAGTATCTCTGTTCAAGTTCTTGTATAGTTTTCATCTATTCTCATTTTTCCCTTCCATCTACTCTCTTCATTGCTTAAATGGTAGTTATTTCAGTAACAGTCATCATATGAGCCGGTTGCTCTGTCAAAGATTTCTTTGTCTTATTGGGTTGGCAGGGTCTTTGGTTATTTTTAACAGACAGGAAAAAAGGGACTTGACAACAGCCCTTGCTTCTCTCTATCCCTACCTGCGGCCACTGGCACTCTTAAAAAAAAAAAAATTAGCTTATTAAGGAAGGTTCTAGATATTTTGGTAAAGAAAAGGTCACACTGCACTTGGAATAATTTTGCTTAGTTTCAGGCCTTCACAGCTTTCTTTGGGGCTGTCATATTATTTTTCTGTCGCTATGTGAGTAGACCTAAAGCTGACACTGCAGGTTTAAAACTAACTGTGTTGTTATGTGACAGGAGAAATGTCAATGTGAACAACTCCTACTCTGGCAGCTGGATCAGATTTGATATTTCAGTAGTTCTTAGCTTCAGTTGACATGATTTTATTTTAATTATGTGCTTAACTCTTCCCAGCTTCCTTGAATTAGTAAGAACTGCAATTGAAAAAGGACAAAAGGAATATGTGATGTTTCTAGAACAGTTAAATGTTCTACATTTCTACTTTGAAGACTTTATAAGAAGATACACAAAGATCTCAGATATTGCTGTAAATGTCAAAAAATATGCTGGAGATTTCAGCCCAGAAAGAAGGTGATGATCACTGACTACACCTTACCTCTGTGTGTGCTGAATTTTAGATGCCTAAGTATGAATTTTCAGGACTGAATGCCTATAAGTTTTGGCTAGTTATTGTGCACGTTCCAGAATTTGAAGTGTTACATATCAAGCTAAGTGTTTAAAACATCATTAGTTTATCTCAAACACTTAAATTGGCAAGATAAGTTTGAAGAATGCTTTAAAACATTGTTTATTTTGTTAAGTATTTGCATGTGCTGCAACCACTGAAATACCCCTGATTATGAAGTTACTTTGATGAAATGACCTTACGTACATAATGTGTACTGCATCTGAGATGGAGATACACCAGGCTTCTCTAAAAGATCTCTGTCAGAAAGGTGAGAGATTGTGGGTTTTTTTCCTGCTGCACCTATTGGATGCTTATACTCTGAATTTCATGGTTTGTTGAAGCATGACTGTGTAAAAAGCCACATAGGCTATAGTACTAGAAAAGTAATGGGTTTTTTTCTGTCTTTGGAATGAAAAAAAATAAATTTATGTCAGTATTTTCAACATAACCTTATGAAAAACAGATAAACAAATGCATCCTTTCTTTTTTTTCTTTTTTGTTGAATGGCCTTTTCTTTGACACTATGCAAAAGGCTTCTACCAATTTGTAATGACTTCACAGTTTTTGCATTTTGCCTGCTTTTGTCAGCAGAGTCAGAGATGACAGCTTTCCTATGTATGCTCTGAAAATACTTCATATTTTGAATTATTATTGTGATATCCTTAATTGCATTTTGTGCCTTTTAAGTAAGGACATTGATTTTTAAAATGACAATTGCTCTGGGATGCTATCCATTGTATAATTTTCTAAATGCCCCAGCTTTGAGAATTCAGTCACTCTTTGCAGTAGGAGTCAGTTTTGTACATCCTGTCTGTTTTTTTCTAGTTCTGGCTGTGGGAACTTCTGCCTCATCTCTGACTGCAAGTTATGTGCATATTCACTTCCATAAAGTATTAGATGTATAAACAGACCGAGCCAGCTGCCTGTTTTTGTCTTGCTTCTCATACATTTGCTTTGTTGCTAACCTGATGTATTCTGATACCGATTTGTAGGTTTTTCACTGATCCAAAAGAATGCAGTAACTGTTAAAATTCTGCCGAGCTACAAAACTAGTCTACCTGACCCACATGACTTAATAGTGCAATTAAACTTGTACACAAACATAACTAAGAATGCTGCAGCTAGGTGATGGTGATGATAAATAATTCTAATTTTCCTTATTAACTCACAAGATTGTCGTGTGTTCTCTCTTCTTGTACTTAATTTTGTGTGTCTTGTATCAGAGCAAGAGTGGACACACCTCTAATACAGAATATGCACCTGGCTGGGTTTTGATATTACAGTCATCTTCGTATTTCTGTGCCACAGCTATTTTCTTAGGCTTTTTCTTTTACTAAGTTAGATAATGGGAAGAGGTGTTTCATCTTAAGGTATTTTTTTAACCATGTTTTCATTAGAAGCTATGTACAAATAGCCTCTTGGTACTGTTTTTTATGTTAAAATTAACAATAATTCAGTTCTTCATTTGGGTTATCATTAAACCCGAATTTTCTTGAATATTCATCACAAAATACGTATTTTTTTAATATTGATGCAACACTTTTTCTCTCAGAATTTGCAAGAATGCTTTCAAATATAAAACCAGATTGAGTAGTGGGCTATTCGAGTTGTCTTTTGAGATATGCCACTAGTATTCGGTGCCAGTACAGAACACGTAGGCAGTTAGAGATTTGAACAAAACAGTGTCTAGCAGAAGTGTCGCCTTCAACGTCATTTCACGGCGTTAGGATCTTTCTGTAAGTTTCACTCTAATCCCTACAGATCCAGTTTCATTTAAAGACCATTTCTGGTTCTTCTAACATCTTAAACAAAGATCTGGCACACAGATTTATGAAATGAACACTTATTTCCATGTCTGTGGCATGATAATTTTGAAACATAATGAAGACCAGCAGAACAGTACCACTGTTAATTGTTCCCTCTGATTTATAGTCGCTTCACACTGCAGAGTAGACAGTGTATCCTAGGGTCCCATTAATTAAAGTGAAAGGACCCCATGGAACATGAAATGGAAACACAGTCACATAAGAAAAATGTGGGTTAGAGCTGCACAGCTATCAAGTTTACATAAAAGTTATTTATAAAAATATAATTTGGCTACTGGTTTCAAAAGCATATTTTTACACTTCAACTTACAGCTATAAAGTAGGAAAGTGTCGTGTCTATTTTACAAATGAGGAAACTGAGGAAAAGCAGTTAACAGAGTGAGACAATAGCAGGGGGAAAAAAGTAGAATCTGAATACTGTCTCTGTTTACCTCGTTATAGTTGTTAAATTTATCAGCCGTCAGCAGCAGCACAGCAGTCCAGTTTTCTTTCGTTCTCCAAAAGCTGCATGTAGATAAAAATCCACAAAAGCAAATAATGGCAGATTTGCAAAGCTAGAATTTAAAAAGTATGTGTTTGTATGTATGTTATTGTCTGTTTAATAATGACATAAATTATCATGCAGCTTACACATTCTGCAGCAAACAAGCAGTTAAGTGCTGTGTCGTTCTTTTGCTTTTTTTTTCCTTAAAGAGAGTGTATTCTGTGCAGACTGAATTTAGAGATTTAACTACCCGTTTGTTTATGTATTGGTGTTTGTAATCAATGACTGTTTTCAAACTCAGTTGTGTAGATTAATTAATTATGTCTGTACCGATTCAGGAAATGCACAGCTAGATTACTGGTTTGGACAGGTTTCCAAAGGTGGATTCTCTCCTGTTTTGCAAATAGCCATGAAATTCTCCCTGTCCTGGCTACAACACTGCTGTCCAGGGAAATTCAGCTCTTACTTATTGCATTCTCCCAGCCCATTGCATGGGGAGTCAGTGCACTTCTTCTGGGCAGGAACCACCATGGTACCAAAAGCTCCAAGCAGCGTTTGGGCATGCTTGTGTCCCTGATCAACTGTTACTGAGCTTCAGGCTCATTCACTTATTTTTCATGTTAGTTTTTTTATCTGGCTTGCAGGTTTTTTTTGTTCTCTGTAATTGTTTCAATGTATTATTGTAATCTTAGGCTTTGTGCTCTTGTATAGGCTTGGCATTACTCCAACCTGCATCTCCTCCTCTGCTCAATAAGTGCTTCCAAGTGCTGTTCAAATACACCTGACGCATGTACCCTGGGTTCAAACTTAGCGCTTCCTCAAACAGCAAAAAGAGGAGGGTTACCCTCGCATTTCACCTCTTCCTGCAGAGGAAGTTCTGACTGAGTGGAGTCACTTCACCTTACAAAGGCTTCAGGAAGGGGAAACAAGAGGTTACCCTGACTTGGGGTATGTCCTGCAGGACAGGTGGGCCTTGGCAATTGTTCCTGTCTTTCAGGAAGGGAGGTGGACAGTGCAGAAAGGCATTCTAAAGGTCAATTTAAACATACAGAAATTATGATAGTGTATAATAGCAAATTAAAAATAAATATTAACATATATATAGAAATGTAGGTAATACATAAAATTTTACTACTTTAGAGTTAGCAGGGTAAGTTTTTGAACCCATTTATCCAAATTGATATATTTACAGTACAATTAACAGTAAATCACAGAAAGTTAGGGATATCAGTAGCTAAAACCATAGCAGCTGCATTAGCAAGACCTTTTATTTTAATCTATGATAATGTTGGAGTTACAGGATCTTGTTTTGACCTTTATTAATTCTGTGTTTGGATTTGCAAACTCAGTGATTCTCAAAATTCTCCTAATTTCTTTAGTAACTTTTACTGTTTTTGCATTTTTAATCATCTTCTCTTGGGATTACATTATTGCTGGGCAGTGGCTGCTTTTGTTTGAAAGAGGAGTTGCAAATGCCAGAATCCACACACTGGAAAAAAAATAGGAGCAGAAGCTATTGTTTAACCTGTTAATTGGATATAGAGTAGAAAGATATCTTTATTTTTCCATTTTAATCTTTTGTTTGTACTGAAAAAAAAAAAAAAGTCTACAGCCCTGTGGGTTATGTTAAAAGCTAGATGTGCTTGGCCTTTCACTTTGGGCTGAAGTATTTTCTGTGCCACAAATAAATTACCTTGAAACACTTTTTGGGGAGAATGAAGGTGCAGATATCTGACAGAATCACATAATGGTAGGGGCTGGAAGGGACCTCTAGAGATCATCTAGTCCAACCCCACTGCTAAAGCTGGTTCACCTAAAACAGGCTGGACAGGAACGCATCTAGTTGGGTTTTGAGTATCTCCAGAGAAGAAGACTCCAAAACCTCACTGGGAAGCCTGTTCCAGTGCTCTGCCACCCTCAAAGTAGAGAGGTTTTTCCTTATGTTCCACATGGAGCCTTCTGTGTTCCAGATAGTGCCTGTTGCCCCTTGTCCTGTTGCTGGGCACCACTGAGAAGAGCCTGGCCCCATCCTCTTGACACCTGCCCTTTATTTTAGATATTTAATAGATATTTATAATTGAGATATCTATAAGCATTGATGAGGTCCCCTCTTGGTTTTCTCTTCTCCAGGCTAAACAGACCCAGGTCTTTCAGCCTTTCCTCATAAGAGAGGTGCTCCATTCCCTTGACTATCGTCATAGCCCTCCGCTGGACACTCTCCAGTAGTTCCTTGTCTTTCTTGAACTGGGGAGCCCAGAACTGGACACAGTGAACATGCCAAATCGTGCTCAGTAATAAGCCTACCTTTGTGTATAGCCAAGAAGGAGTGGTGTTCTACTGTGTGTGACTTTCCTTTCATAATAATAAAATAATAAAAATTCATGCTGAATTTTTATCAAAGCTGTGGGAAATACACTGTTGTGTTTCAAATAATACAAAGATGCCAGTATTAGCCATTATGTATACCAAAAGGTTTAACATAATGACTTCCACGTAGAATTGCACGGTCAAGCCCGTACTACATAGTATTGAATTATGCATGAAATTTTAATGGTGGAACAAAAACAGAAGGAGAAGAAAGTGCTGCAAAGGACACGTCGCCTTCGCTGGTTATTAGGCCCTGGTATACGTGCATGCAAATCCCAGGCTATTCTTTGTTGAAACCCTGGTGCTGTGCTATATGAATCAAAGCTATATGAAAGTAATACCTAATGAGAGAAGACTAAATAAAAGAAAAATTCTGACACAGGGAAGTGCAGAATACATAACACCTTATTGTTGTTTAGAGAGTGAGAAATAAAGATATTTAGTTAGATGCTGAAAGTATTGACTAGTGTAAATATTACTGCACAATAATTGCAAGGATTAGTCTTACTTGATAGTCCACAGTGATGATGCCTGTCAATGCTTATTCAGTGAAAACTGGAAGAATATAACTGAACTTATTTAAAGAAGAGCTGCTCTATCTTAAGAGGCAGCTGTGGTCTAAAGTGAGTTCACTTGACATTCCATACCCTGTTGTATATATTTTGATATATTCCACCTCCTCTTGTATGTATTGTTTACCTAAATTCTATGTTGAAACCAAATACTATATACACTTGGTCTTTGAAAGTTGAAACTGACTTGATGGACCTGCTGTGTAACTTTCTGAGTATCCAAAAGTTTTCAATGGAAAATTTGGTAAGGGTTCTGTTGCAGTATTGACCTAGACTAGGCACTTTTTGAGACTTTTAACTTTTACAATAGTTTTAGTAACATAGATCAAGACCTTTTCTGGTTGCTGCTTGCCAATGCTGTCAGGCCTGGCGCGAGCACCAACATGGTGATACCAGGATGCTTGATCCTCACTGCCAAAGCAGGCTTGGCTCTTCTCATGTGCGGGCTTGTCTCTGCGGAGAGGTCCCCACCGCTCCCCACCACTTACCTGAAGAGTTCAGCTGTTTCTCACCGGCTCTCTCGTTACCATTCTGCAAACTCCAGCTGCCCCACAGAGCGCTGTCTGTAACCGCTGCCGGCTGCTTGTCCTGTTGCCTGTCACCCTCAGCCATTTCCCGGGCCATGTTGGGTATTTTCCCCGAGTCCCCTTCACTTCACTCAACCCCAGGGCAGGCCCTCATGAAGGCAGGAGGTTTGCCTGCAGGCTCGGCTCTGGCTCCCTGGCCCGTGTAACCACCCCTTTAGAGATTCCCTGTTGCAGGGCTATGAAATGGTGCGTGTTCCCAGAGGGTCTTTCTGGGAGAACAGAAAACTCAGCTTTTTATCTGTCCTTCTCTGGAAAACTGAAAGTATAAAACCTGTGAGATCTTTGCTCCCAAGTGCATTTCATTGAAATCAAATGCACCAAAATAATTTCCTCACATCTTTCTCGCCCAGTTGCAGAAGTTTCTTTTCTTCTTCTTGTAGTATTACAATGCTATGAGTTTTTCCTGGTAGACAAAGTTACCCAAGACCTGATACTTACTGAAAAATAGAAAAGAAAGAAAAACTTGAAGGGGAGTATCTCATGAGAGAAGCAAAAAGAAAGAGCTTACTACCAGGCCAGACATGAATATATTTGAATAGAGAAAAACATTGCCCAAGCCTCAGTGCTCCTTTCCAGATATGCAAAGACTGAAAAAAAAATTAAGGGAAATAGTATTTTTCAGGGTGTGAAGACTTATATTAAAGATTATCCTGTCATACTAAGCTCTGCTGTGTTACCAGCATAGTACTCCTGTAGCACCAGCATTCCAGTGCAAACTTGATTATTGGTATTTTGATAGCCAAACTCGACTAGATCTAACTTAATTTCAGGGTCTCTAATATAGTCCAATTTATAATATCCAGTTATCAAAGTTATGATGTATTACCACCACTGGTAATGCTACTGTCAATTTGTCTTAGCTTCACTATATGGGGTTTATTTTCTTTTATTTATTTATTTTTACTGCAAGTCACTGAGTACACTCAATTGGTTGCTATTTTAACAAGATCTCTGGAGAACTCTTCAGCAATGATGCATGTTAAGAAAAAAAGCCAGAAAGCAGTTTACTACCAAGCAGATACCAGATGAGTGGGCAAGAGTCCAGAGTTCAACAAAACATGGAAAAGTTTTAAACATGGGAAGAGTTAGCATATGCTCGTGCCACACTTTGAGAACAGAATGAGGACGAGATAAGAGGCAAAGTCGTTATCTCACTGGAGCCAGCGACAAGGTCTCTGTTGACATCACGGAAGCGATCGCTTTGTCCCTTGTGTTGCTTTTCACATTCAGGTGCATTTCTAGCTTTGTTCCGACATAACCACTACCTTTGTCAGCACTGGAAAAATTGCAGTTACAGTGTGTATTTTCCTAAAACTGCCTCTTGAAATATTTATAAAGTATAATGTAACTTGTCTTTTTGTCCCAACTTCTCATCTGTTTTTCTCAGCGTAAGACATATCCGGATTTGACTGGGAGAGAAATACTTGGACTAGTAGACTACTCCCATATGTGCTTTCCAAAGACAAGTGCTCCTCAGCAGTTTTTGTTTCTCAGTATAATCTTGATGTGGTTGTAAATGTTAAATATAGGTGATGTTTTGAGACATATGATCTTCTCTGTTTCCAGGTGGGCCATGCACAAGTACAGCTCATGCCTCGTTAACCACACCAACCAAAAGATCTTGCGACTCAGGTATGTGTTTTATGGGTGTTGAGGAATTAGATTTTGCGTGATGTGTAGCTGTATGGTTATAGTTTAATAGTTCAGGGTAGTAACTATATCTGGCGAGTGTCAAATGAACATAAATATTGTTGCTTTGCTGTCAGAAATGTATATAGGAGAGTATTTGCATGGCAGGTAGTTCATCTCAGAGTCCTCTTAAACTGAATTCCATAAATATACTATGTTTTCAGTTAATCATTGTAAATGTAAGACATACAGGAGTGATCAGTTTGATTTAAGCCTAATGATTGTGGAAAGTGTTCTGGAAATTCCCCCTTTAAATGCAAAGTATTGAGTAGAAAACCGTTTGGAGTATATTGACTTCACTTTCTCTGATCGAAGGTGCAGTATGTTTGCGTTGAGACTAAATTTTACCTGCTTAGGGTCCTTTCAATGACTTTATTTCTACACGGAGGGTATAGATGGATAATCTTTCACAGCGTAAGTGTTGGTAGTGACATGTTAGGTCATTCCTGGGCTGAAGTTGCTGCTTCTGCAGCAGATCTGTCAGGAAGAATCGTGCGAGCGCTCATTCAGGCAGGCGGCCAAGTTACCCCCCTTGGATCAGATCTTTTTCAGACTTGGGTTTTGCATGGATTACGGAGAGCTCATGTGATCCTTTCCACCAGCACCACTATGGGAAACCATAGCCTCCTGTGGAGTGGCAGTGGCAAGCATCTAGGTAGTGGTAGCATTCTAAGAGTCTGTGTTTCCAAAATAATTTTTGCCTATATTTGCGTTTATATACCATTTGAGGTGTATTGATTGTGCAGACAGGGAGGGTGTTCTTGTTTGATTAAGGGCTCTTATTCTTTCAGGAGCTTAATGTAAAATGTCTCTTAAGTCATTCTTTCAAAAAACTGTTTCAAGTTACTGTATGCTTAGCTGAACTGTGGTTATTCTATATATGTATGTATGTCAGTATGTATGTTAGCTTGTAGCAAATGTGTGATGATGCAAGTTGGCTTGGTCTGCAGCAAAGAAAGGTTAAAGAGAAGCTACATTACCTTGCACTTGGTGCAGGTGCAGACTTCAAGTAATGCATGACAATCTGTGACAATGCTGTGAGGATTGCTTGCCAAAGAACTCTCTAAGTTTGGCACTGGAAGATCAACTTCTTTAAAATGGGAAGACTGCATTTTCTTTTTTATGTAGCCATGGAGGTGTACCTAAACAACATGGGATGTTTGCTACTGTATCCCTTGCAAACTAATCTGTTTTGCTCATGGTGCTACTAAATTGTGTTTTCTTTATGCATTAGCTGTTGTAATGTTTAATTCTGGTTTTCATTGCAGTGTAATTTAAAAGCTTTCTGTGATGCTATAGATGCTGAAAACTGAGAGTACTCTATGAATGTTTTTTTTTTAAATGTGCTTGTGATTAGCAAAACCGCAAGTAAGTCTGCTATTTCAAGTGTCAAATAGCAACAGTAAAAGCTCCTTAGAATAAAACAGATGAAGCTACTAGATGTGTTGAGAAATATCCATTAAATGGTTGGCTAACTTTGCTCAGCAGTTCTCTTATTTTTGGTTTATGCTAATGTTTGGTCCCTACATGCTTATATGTTAATCATTTGGTGTGTTTAGCTAGAAAATAAGGAGATCTTCTTAATTTGATGCCACAAGTTTCATCTTCAGTCAACTAAACCTAATGATTTTATATTACCTCATTTTTCCCCAATGTTTTTTACATTATTTGCTCAGTAATCTGCATATATTGTTTGTAGTCCCTTACACTAATAAACCTGTTACCAGGAGTTAGTTTTCTTTTCCAGAGCTTGAATTTTGAACAAGCTCTATTTTTAAAAATAAATTAATGTTTTTTCAAAGTCTGCACTTGGGAATCCAGATAAACATGGGAATTGACAAGAAAATATTGACTACAAAATATTACCCAGAAATGATGTGACATCTTCAGGCATAAGCAGTGGACTTTGTAGGTGAATATTTCATACTATGTTCACTTCAGCTTAGTTTCCCTTCCTAGGAAGCTCTTTAAGTGATACAAGCAGTATTTGTCAATACTACACATTGTGTATAAGCTTCTTTTTAGTAAGTATTCCACATTTCTTCTGCTCTGAATAGCTTCAAAGAAAAAGTGTTTTGGTGGAGTTCATCTGTGTAATTTTTTCCCCCTCCAAGCATAGTTTTTCTCTAAAGTTTGTTATGTATCAGCATTTGAGACAGAAAATTAGAAGTTTGACCTACTTATGTTGTATGCAGGTTCCCATCAGGAGGATATTGAGGAAGACCTAAACCTTTCATATTTTATTAGCATTAATGTAACCATTGAAGAAAGATCAAAACAATAAATCTGCCAAGACACAGGAAAAGTTCTCTTGCAAAAAAAAGTTTTTACCTCATGCGCTTGTCAACTTGCATGCTGGAGGAGCTGTTCAGATAAAAAACTGTATTATAACACCAAATAGTGGGGTTTTTTTCCTCCTCTTTCCCAGAATCATCGCTGTGGTAAAAAGTATTTCTATTCCAAAGTGTGCCCATAGGACAAGGATTATAATGAAAAGAATGAATAAAGCCTTGCAATCGTTAGTTTGGATGATGCCTCAAAGGTTTTTGAGAGCCAGCGGTCTGAAGATTTTGTTGGAAAAAAGATGGGAGTGTGTGGCCTGCTGTATAGCTGCTTATGGTTTTGATTTGTTTCTTAATGGTTAGGAATGCTGTGATTGATGGGCGATGCTTTGAGGCTTACTCCAGGCAGTAGGGCATCCAGATGCCATTTATATTGGGTGCCCGTGTCATGAAAGTGCCGTGCAAAGTGGCACATTACTCTTCTTTTTCTGCTGTACAGCTTAAAGATGATTTAATACGCAATTCTAAACAACCAGATTTTAAAACATTTTCATGCCGCTTAAAGAAACCTGGACAAAACTGGTGGAACTGCATGAGTACACTCAGTTAATTTTTAATTGTGCGGTAGAGAAGGTAGTAGAAACAGGCAGATAAAACGCAGTAATGATACAATCAATTCACACATTATATGCATAAAGTCAGTGAGTTTTAAAGTACTTTATTTCTTAGTAGCAGTTCATGAGAAATATGCATCTTTAATATTTTGTATAGTTATATGTGCATATAGCTCACATTTTATGAGGATATCTGTCCTAGATGGGTGTGGTAGTATTTCTATTGTACAAGATTACAATATCTGTCTCATTGCTTAATGCTTTCTCTAATTTGAGAAAATTTGAGTCTAAAAGATGCAAATAATTATTCCACTGCTTGAGCAAAGCAGGTATATGGGTCCTTTTTGAAATTTCGGGTTTATTGATGTTCTTACACTAAGGTGTGTGATTGATTGTAATGGTGCCAGAAATGTAAACACTTTGAGGCTGAAGCTGTACAGTGGAGGGAGCAGCCTTTTAGAAGTTATAGAAAGGGCAGATTGTAGAAATAGACGTACATAAATTTTCAGCAACAGCCAAAACCAAGAAATCACTACTTTTGTACGATCATTTTTTTATCAATCTTTGTATTGAGCAAGGACAAAAAGACCTGGTACACCACTAATTAGATTTTATTTTCTTAATTGATCCAACGTCTTAAGTTCCTGAGCAAAAAATGTACAAAAGATTATTGAAGGGGGTTTATAACATTAAGGCAACTTTGAGGTATGTTTTTCATTGGTGTTCCAAGGGACTTTTAAGATGTTCTTTAGTGTTTGACTTCTGGAGGGCATTGTGTTAGAAATCCAACCTTCTTGGAGCTCTCTCACCGACAGGAAAGTGATGATAGAACAGCCTTCGAGCAGCATAATAAATCAGCCAGCCCTGGCAATAACAGTGCCCATTAGGGACACTCTTCTTTTTTTTTTCTTTTTTTTTTTCCCCTCCCCTGCTCAGTTTCCAGCTGTACTAATAGAACAGCGCATCAAGCAAGGCTGTAAATAAAAGTTATAACCTAATAGGTGGGCGCTGAAGTGGAACGGACAGGAGCTGAGGCATGGAGGCCTTATTACTGCTCATCAGCAATTATAAACAGGATAAAGTGTCTGGGACTTGCACTGATGCAGCAAGAGCTAATAGAGGCTGGGAGATGACACTGTACCATGATCAGATGATGTATGTTGATGGGTTTTTACTATCTCATCTTATTGCCTATTTCTGTGATGTGTTGTATTATCTGTTCTGTGCTTCCATATCTATCTGGATGGACAGATTGGTTTCCTCTCCTCCTCAAAGGAGCTGGAGCACATACACTCAAGCTTGCTTTTTTTTGCACATATACTTTGCATTAGTTGCCAATATTGGTTATCTAAGAGCCTCCTTAAAGTGTTGTTATTATTATTGTAGATTAAAATCCTGCTAATGGAAAGGATCATAATAGTCATATCTGTAAACAAATTTAAAGATTTGCTGCAATTGTAGGATTTATTTTCACTATCACCTTGTTCAATGTTACAAAATCTCTCTCATTCATTAAAACTAGTGGATATGGTCACCTGAGATATCTCTTACACTAAATGCATCCCATGCATTTTAGACTAAATGTGTTAAAACCAGTGTGGTTGGAGATGGGTTTGGGCTCAATATATCAAAAAGTTTATTAAAAGTCAGCTATAGCTGTGATGATCCTTGCCTCTGAGTTATAAAAACTTCAGCTGTTCCTGGGGAGGTTTTTAAGAGCTTGTTAGCACACAGTAATTGGTAATGTTCACCAAAAAAAGTCTTTCTTGATCTTTTCTGTATCACAGTCTAGCACATTTCTGTGCTAGACATCTAAATCATCTCTTTACTAAGCCATAGTGAAAAAAATGCCTTGAAATTTAGCTTGTACTTGCTTTAATCTAAAGAGAACTTTTGCAAGCATCTTCATAGTTCATACATTAATCGTTTTTGCCATTTACTACTGAAGAGAATTCTCTTCTGAGTAGTGGAAAAAAAATAACATTCAGGAATGAAAAGATGTGCAGCAGCATGACAGGATGTGAAAACAGTGACTCCTATCTGTGTCTATTCAGTACAGCCAGGATAAAATAAATAGATTATTTTTCTGTCATCTTATGATATCAGAATAGAAACTCTTACATCTGCCTCTGGTAAAGTACACTAAACTGAGATGAATGGAAACTCATCCTTTTCATAGTCGTTATTTATTTGAAATTAACTTTCACACTTACTGGTTCTCAGGTGTTCCTTTCTTTTGCATCGTTCATAAAGAGAGGAAGCTGCATAGTTGAAGTGGCCAAAGGGACAAAACATGTAATGTGACCATGGAAGCCCTATTTCACACGGCGTATAGATGAGTTAGAAATATCTACAGACAGTGTTTCGAAGATGTTTATAAAATGTGCTAATAATTCCTACTTGGGAATAACTCCTTTTTCTAATCAATCTGTTGAAGCAATTCATGCAAGGATTGCTGGCCTTCAGAAATAAAAAAAAAATTACTGTTATGGAATAGGATAAGTAGATGAATATGATAATTTACGTGCATACTGATGTTTCCCATTTGATAACATTGTATTCCCCCAAACTGTATTAAGTCGGATTAATTCTCTTAAGAGCGTGTAAGGCAGTTGTGTATCATCTCTGTGTTACTAATGCATCCTTTCTAAAGACAAGAGGAAGGCCTCAGAAACAGAGGATTGCTGCTCTCCCAGAGTGGGGTTTGTCGTTACCTGCCTTGTGCAGGAGGTGGCATTTGGTGTGTGCTAGTGTGAGTGGCAGAAATGTCTTCCAATTTATATAGATTTTCGCTATACAGACATGCATAGGTTATGAGAAACAATCCTATATTCCCTTGTGAGGAGGGAAAAAACCCACCAGTACAATAGAATTAAAAAATAATAATACAAATGTGTATGTGGATGGGAATAAGTGTCTCCTGGCCTGTATCACCTCCTAGCAGGTGCTGGGACACACACCTCTATGTACCTCATAATACTCCCAGCCATCTGAGATCTGTACCATGTTGGCAGTTTGTTCAGAGTCTTAAGTTTTCAAGTCCAGCATCCTAATAGAGAATGTCTTCCAGGTACTTAAAAACTGTTATTCTTATTACCTTTTATTGTCCTCTTAAATCACCCAAATTCATCTTCTTCTGTTCTGTGTGATGTTTGGGTATGCCCTTGAACCTTCCTTTTTCATTCTTACTTCACCAAGTAACCTGTTTAAGACTTTCATTGGTTACTTCTAAGTCACTTCCTCAGCTTTCACTCATCTTTATCTCTTTTTGCTGCTCTTGATTCAAATTTTTCATCTATTTTCATTTCCATATATCCTGAATTCCATTATGAAAAAGACTACATTCAAAGTAGGACGACTTGGAGGAAAATGTGTTTAAGTCAAAAGCATGGGATGATCTCTTGAGTTCACATTGAATTGTAAGCCAGTAGGCAAACTATTTTGAACGTCAAATTTAAGGTAGTACCAGGTGATAGAACAGTAAACACTGCCTCTGGATTAGCTGTGTTAGGAAGAGTATAGCTGGCACATCAAGGGAAGTTGGCACTGAACAGGTACCCACAGAGGCTCTGAAATCTTCGTCCTTGAAAATTTTTGAACATGGACTGGACCAGGCCCTGAGCACCCAGATCCAGCTTTTATGTTTACTCTGCACCAAGCAAGAGGCTGGACTAGGTGACCCCCAGAAATCCCTTCCAACCTAATTTTTTCAGTGACAATAACAAAATTCAAATATGACCTCAGTGATTAAAGGTATTTAGTCTAACCTCAGTTGCATTCATAGCACTTACTAAGAGTGGAGGCAGGTAGGCTCTAGAAGTGTGGGGGCTTAGTGCCTCGAGCATTGCAGAGAAGAGCCAGGAGAGACTCTGGGAAAGGTGGGAGATTTGGGATGGTCAATGCAAAGCAAAGAGCTAGGACAGTACTGCTTGCAGCAGGGTTCTCAGTGGCCATGAGCAGGATAAGCAAAGTGTACTTCTGTAAATAAGATACTCCCCTGTCCCAAAAAAGTGTGTGCTGCTGCCCTTATCGCTTTCTCACTGCTTTTTCTCTATGGACTGATAGGTGGTTTTCAGTCTGGTCAGTGAAATTCTAGCCAAAATTGTATGTTCTTACAAAATCGTATGGTTTTAAGTTCACTATCTTTTAAAGTTCAGTTAGGACCACCTCTTTGTATTAGGCTTACGGAATTATGACGAAGGATTGTTATGACAAAGGATTTGTCCTCGGATGTGTTCAAACAGGAAAAGTAAATATTTTATTCTTTATGTATATTTTGAGTAAAATGAAGCAACTTAACCTTGAATAATTTTTGGTGGTTTCATGCCATGATTAGTTTTTTGAACTATCAGGATCTTTGAAATCAGTTAACTGATCTTTGATAGTAGATATGGAGCTGTTATTAGAGAACATACATCTCTTAAGCTTATTTGTCCTTATGCTCCCCCTAGCTGATATATATTTAAAACACATAGCCACTTATATTTGCTTTTAAATCTTTTTTTTTTTTTTTAAATCAAACAAAACTGTCTTAAATTAACACACACGTAACATGCAGGGAGTTGATCCTGTTAGCGCCGTACTTCCTGATGTGAGGGCAGTGTCCCCAAAGGTTTCATCTGACTCTTGGAGAAGGCTTCTATTCTGACTAATGATTTCAGTGAGCATCAGACAGCTTTTTAAGTACAAGTTTTCAGTATTTTCTATTTAGAAATTAATTTCACAAGGACATTATATTGAACTTATTTTAGAGTCTCTTGAAAGTATGCTTAAGTCCATTAAGCATACACAGGGGAAAGTTGGATATTCCTACAAAGTGAGGGTTTTATAAATATTTCTATGTTCACTGAATTGTCAGGCAAACATGCTATCTCTCTTCTCTGTTTCAGCTCCAACAGCTTCTGTAACATAAACTTCAGGGAATATCTAATGAGACCATCTTGGGGAAAAAGAGCTTGGACGTAGCATACAAGACAGTGCATGTACTGTTGCTTCCTCTGAGTTTCATTCATCTGTTCTATCTCTCCCTCTGGTCTTTGGTTCATGTTAGTGTAGGTGCTTACCAAATATCTCTTTTCAAAACAATAAGAACTGCCCAGGAAACCAGCCAGACTTCTGGTGTATTGTAGACAGCAATCAGGTGTACAGAAATTGTCTTCCATACCAGGGCCAGTTTTTTTTTTTTCCTCACAAGGATTGCTAGAAAAAGTAACACAATCAAAATATAAACTCATTTTTAAGCTTGCTTTAAAGTAACTGAATCAAAACCTGGTGGTTTTGAAGATAGATTAGCTGTGTGTTTCAGAATCTACTCCTAACGCATTCAGTAAAATTTTTATCAAAAAGACAAGAGCTCTTATTTTTTTCCTTAACATTAATCAGTTATAGTCCTTGGAATTATAGTCTCTCATTGCAAGATTTCTGTTGCTGATGGCATCACTGGGGTTCTACAGTTAATGACAAATAAGTTTTTTGAAAGATAAATATTGCAAATATATATTTTTTCACTGCTAGCAGGCAAGAGTTCTTTACAATTCCTCTTCTGAATCTGTGTCTTAGCCTTGGAAAGCCCTCATTACGCCAATGGGGGGAAGGGTGTACTAAGAAAAACTCAGTGTATGAATGAAAAATAACAGAGCAAGTAGTTTCTATATAGAACTGGTTTTAGGCTATTAGTTTGAAGAATTACCTTCCTGAATACTGTACACCATCTGATTGATGAGGACATAGCTGGAGTATACTACTAGGATTTTGAAGCAGAGCAGCACTGCTTATTTATGCACTCTTCAGCTGTCTAGCGGATATGCAATATTTATAGCATTATCTATTCTTGTTAATCCAATATTAGAGAATTTCACAAAGCATAAGAGGGTACTCATTAAAGTCAGCAAAAACAAAACTACAACATTGCTGAATGCTTTTGAATTTCACACCAGCGTAAGTGTATTTGTGTGTGTTTGCACATGCATATTCATATATGTAAATATACATATTTGAATAGTAGTAAGTAGTCTTCAGGTGCTGTGGAATGGCCAGAATGTTCATGGTTTGCCTTCATAACCTTTTCATCATGTCTATTCCTGATACAGCTTTTTTTCTTCCATTTAGCTATCTGTATTTGTGCATTATTCCTTCACTTAATAATCCTATTCTGATTATTTAGGCCACTTTATGATGTCATGTGTTCTCCAGCTTTAACTGTCACCAGAATCTGCCTTTGTCCCTCTCCCACCCCTACCTATATGCTGCTAAAATATGTAATTTAATAATGAGAAAATAAGTTCAAATTGACACCTATACTTTTGTTTGTAAAAAAATAGTAAGTTTAGTGTTGTGGCCTTTTCTCTCTATTGGCCTTTTCAAGGTTCGTTCTTTATAATAGCCTGAATATATGAGGGGCTTGAGATGCTGTGTTTGTCAGCTATCAAGAAAAAAAGAAGAAAAAAGAAAACCACCTTCCCTTAACATCCTTAGGATAGTATCAAGCTTCTACACTGCATAAATTGCCCCCAGTAATCAAGGCAACGGGAATTGAGTCTCGTGCCTGCAGACACCAGCAGTCGCTATCTCTATATGATTTTGCTCTCAGCAGCTGTTTTTAACCAGGTTCTTCAGCTGTTTACCCTTGTAGGAAGAGATGGGCAGCGAGCACCAGGCCAGGTGCTCGGCAGGACTGTCCAAGGGTTCTCCCTTCACAAACTCATCTCTTGTTGTGGGTTCCAGAGGTTGGGTCGTGCCTGTGATTCAGGAAAGGGAACCCCATTTTCCCCGTCTTCTGAATAAACAAGGTCCTTTCAGTCAGCAGCAATAGGGGTGGCCGTTGCCTCAGAAAGTGTTTTAACTAGCTGCAATGCCCTAAGTTAATCCACCAAAGGAACTGTACAGTTACAGGTGCCTGAGTACATTTAAATATGTACTTGTTTGAATCAATTGGGTGTAGAAGTAAAAATGTTTAAGAAATAAATGAACACTTCCATTAACTAAAGAGATGCTGACATCAGAGAGTGTAGAGGGGAATAATTCAAGAATTTAACTATAAAACAGATGTAGTACAAGAGTGTAAATATGAGATGAAAACTAATTAGCTTTTCCCTTAATTTAGCAATTATGAAATTTATTGACAAGAAAGGATGATAAGCATCTTCACACTTTTTGTAATTATAACTTAGCTACAATGCATGCAATGGCTTACATGGTTCTCTGTTTGTCATACAGTTTTCAACTTGCATTTCATTCATCTGGGTTACTGGCACTACATTAGTCTCTTCCGTTTCATTAGAGATGGTAGTTATAGCCTCGTTAAGTTACACTGCAGTAAAGTATACTTCCTTTTTGATGCATGATAGTACCAACAGTATGTGTTTAGAGGAAAACAAATAACATGAGAGGTAGGAAGGAATTAGTTTGTTTTCAATTATTTTTTTTTTATTTTCCCATCCATGAATCTCAGAATTACAGAATAGCCGAGGGTGGAAGGTGCCCTGGAGAGATTGTCTGGTCCAACCTCCTTGCTCTGAGCAGACTGGGTCACCTAGAGCAGGCTGGGGACCATGTCTGGTCAGGTTTTGAGAAACTCTGAGGATGCAGCCTCCACAACCCCCCTGGGCAACCTGTGCAAGTGTCAGGTTTCCCCTACAGTAAGAAAGTGTTTTCTTACGTGTGAGTGCTGTGTTACTGAAATGATATGGTTATGTATGGTTATGCTCCTACATTATTCTGTTTTCCTGAAATCATATGCCAGCAGTAATATATGCATTAATACTCATTCACACACATATAAAAAAATTTAAATAGTGTTAATTTTTGAAGTTTGGTGATAAGAAACACAAATTAGGTTGATGCACATAAACCACTGGTGTTGGGGGACAGATGGAGATAAGGAAATAAGGAGATAAGGCTCTCATAGTTTGTCCTGCAATAACTTCTGAATCTCTTGGATTATTTTTAGTCACATTTCACAAAGTTATCAAGATCTCAAACATGCTAATCTCATATGCAGATTTTATGAAAACAGGCAGCTTAGTATTTGGAGGGGGTACAAGCGTGACACGACGCAAATCAGCGCCCCTGTTTAAAGTGAGCCGTAGCTGTGGCTGTCAGCCCCTCGGGTGACTGGTGGCCGGGGGACCCACCTGGCCTGAGTTTCAGGTTGTCCGCATTCGGGCCAGCTGGAGCCCCTGGGCTGCGTTGGCGGCGTTAGGGCAGCCACAGCCCCGTGCTGTAAGGCAGCACGTGTGCTAGAGCACAGCACCGTACTGCTGCGCTGTAAACCCTGCTGTCAGTAGCCATAGACACAAGTTCAGCGATGCTCTGGAGCGAGCATCTTTATGTTGTACAAATGCTGCTTCTCACTGTGGTAGCAAAGTGCTTACTACTGCACGAGTTTGATCGTCCTCTTCTTTCCTCACAACACCTGCATCATGTGCCAGCTGTCACTTTTGAGAAATTAAGTCATGCTTACACTCAAAGCACGTGCTAAATTTAATTTTTTTGCTGTTTTCTAATGTTCCTTTAAAAACAGGAAACCAACAACACTGTAAGTCACTGTCTGTAATGGGAGCCTTTTTCTTAATCTCGTTTGCAAAGGGGGCAGGTGAATTTTGCTGGCAGAGTTTGAAGCCCATCAGTAATGTTTCACGATTGCAATGTCTTGCAGCAACTCTCCATTACGTCTCTAAAACAGGCTAAGAGTTGTTGGGGATTTTTGGTTGTTATTTGGCTGGTTGTTTTTACTCATTAGGATGGGAAAAAACTACTGTTGAATGGTTTTGATAATTGATGAGAAATAATAGCCCCTGTAATGCAGTTTCTGGGGGTTATTGTCGGTCTCCAAAGTGATTTCAGAGGGAGCTTCCTGAGGCAAAGCAGCTGATGAGACTTGAGTTCTATAGGGACTATTCCTATGCAGTCTCCCTACTCCACATTGTGTAGGTTAAATCAGTTTTAAGAATTGCTTTTAAACTCTGTGGAGGGGAAAAAATAAATCAGTGAAATGGTGATGCTGAGGGCACTGCCATACTGGAAATGAGATTGTGTGGTTAAATGTTACCAAAGGGTTTATGTAAGAATTTTTGAGACACCTGTCTGCAGTGTTTTAAGTAAAATTGAGGTGAATTCACAAAAGAAATGTGTGCTTCCAAAGAGGAGCTCACTTAAGTTTCTGATGGAGCTTTGAGCCTCAATCTTGATTGCGTGAGGGGATGAGATGTTGATCTCAATGTAAGTATCAGAGTTGCAAAATAACTGTTTCGACAATGTTACAGAGTAACAGGCAGGGACTAAGGTGGTTGTAGTTGTCTAACTTGGCTCATAAAATGTTAATTTTGAATTTCTGTCTCTTCATTAATAGTCAACCAGCAAATGGGTTTTGGAACAACTGTGTTAATTTAGGTTCATTTGAAGTAGAGGAGATGATTTTAACTGATGATTCTGGTAAATGTGATAGGAAAGATTTGTAAAGAGGCAGTTTCCTCTAGATTAAATTTCTAATGCATAGTCAACATATCAGGGAATTAAGTAATTCCTCATCTAAAAATGGAATAATGAGGGAGGGGGGGAAAAAACCCCACAAAACCACAAAAACCAACCTAGAAACGAGCAACAAGATACTGCTCAAAATTTAGTTAATCCCTGTTATGTAGTTATTGTCTGTGACACTGCAAGTTTCTTTGTGGACAGAGGTTTTAACAGCTTAAGCTCCTTTTAAAATAGTTTCAGAGGAGATGGCAGTAATGTTTGAGGGTTCATTAATTATTGCTCTTAGTGGTGTTTGCCCAGGCAGCTGAGATCATAATTGTCAGTCTGTCAGTGTGATGTGTTCTTTATGAAAAGAAAAAACAAGCACCTCAAATTCTAATTGACAAGTGGTTAATAATCAACACAATTAGAAGAATCCCTGCCATCAGATATAATGAAAAGAATCCTTATTCCTTAACTCTGAATTAAAATTGCAATGGGAGAGTGTCTGTTACAGTACTGAGTAGTTTCTTGGTGAAATTTTGGGGATGTCTCATTGCTATTGTTGTTGTTTTTCAGTTTTACAGAAAAGTTTTATGATCTTGATGTCTGCAGATAAAGCAAAAGTGTGTTCTTTTCTTTGTTTTTTTTCTATCTTAGACTGAGCATTTGTTGGTTTAGGTGTAATGCTAAAATGCAAGTTGAGTGTGGAAAATGTTTCTTAGAAGCAAAACAAGAAGTAATTCTCATGGCACAAATCATCCTTCTAGGGAAATCCAGTCACTGGCTCAAAGAATCCTACTCTCTGTAGCCATTTTTGATTGTTTAATAGTCCACACTGAGAATTTACTCTTCACTCTAGTTTGCAGCACTTCACCCTGTTCATAGGGTGGGTTTTTTCTGCAATCCAGGTAGTAAAGCTGTGCATGACAGTTTCCTTTTGCTATCATATCTCTGAAGTTTAATGTTACAGGATTGCAGGTTCTGGAAGATTTATTTTGCGTCCTGTATTGCTTGTGTCAGGGCTGTGGAAGGCAACGTGATCTGGAAGAAATGCATGCAGGACCGAATCTGAAAGCTCTGATTTGTTATCTCTGCTTTCTCCTTGCTCCATGCACTTGCCCATAAGAAGACGTAAACGCGCTGTTGGTCTGGTCTGTGAGGAGTAGCGGCTGGTGCTGCGCACTGAAGGCGCTGGGCGGTCACTGGCCAGATACCTGGTACTGACCTGGGAGTCAGGCTGAGTTTACCTCAATGCTAACACTGTTTAATTTATGGCAGAAAGATATGCATTTTAAAAAACGAGATACCTAAATTTTCTTTTTTATCATATTAACCATCTTATGTTAATATTCAGTTAGTCATCACCAATTAACAGGAAATGTATAATTAAATATTTTAATTATAGGACTACTAGCCTGACTCGGGGTAGCTATTTTTCTCATTAAGGCACATGGCTTCATTAACTGATTAGACACTGGTTGACTCATACGCATGAATCCCTTATTTGGACTTCATAATAAGCAGACCACTATGGTTTCCATCGGCTTAATTCAGAATCCGCTTCTGAGAAATATCAGAATGACTTATTTTTCCAGAAGCAAAGATGTGTGGGAGGTAACTATTTCAAAATAGCAGTGTGTCTGTTTCTCTGAGTAATGAATCAACAAATCGTGTATTTCCCCATTTCTGGCAACAAGGTGGGCTGGGACTGATTTCTACTGAAGCCCAAGTCAGCCTGTTCCAGGACACAAGCCCCGTGTTGAAGGGTGCACCCTACACCTTGAAAGCCAACCTGCGCTTCGAGGCACCCTGAAAACAAGTGTCCCTGTGATGGGACTGTTGCCTTGGAGTGTGAATCTGCATCTTTGCAGTCTGTTCTGTCTGATCTTTCTCTTGGATCATCTTCCGCAGAGATTTAATTGAAGACAGAACTAGTTGTTCCATAATTGTATTTCTTCATTATGCACTATTTTCTTTCCTTTGCCAAGGCTCCTGCACAGCCAGGCATGCAAAGGAGGAATACATTACCTACGGAATGTTAGTTTAGGCCTAATAGATGCATTTTATAAGGTGTAAGTTGTAATCCAGAACATTGATCAAAAATAAGGTTGTATTGAGACACGCATCAGATAAAATTATTGCAGCTTAATAAAAACTTATCACCTGGGCACTGTGTAGAAGGCAGCTCACTTTTTTATGAAATGTGAGATGAGGGAACTTGGTATTTGTTGAAGACAAAAGTCCATTTTCAGCATAACTTAGAGCAATATGACAGAACCAAAGTAAACCCAAGCGAGGTAAGTTGTACATTCATAGTAGCTGTAATATTGGAGTTCAACAACTGGAAAAACACCGTGAGACAAGGTCTGAAACACAGGTAAGAAAAGTAGGTTAGTTTATCCTGCACGTGAGGAACCAGGGAAAGTTAATGGAGCGAACTCCGGAGGGAGAGGCGAGCAGGTATTCCTAGTCTGACTTCATCAGGTATTTGTTCAAGGAAAGTCCTGATGTTGATAAGCAGTGGATCAGATAAAATCATTGAAATAACAAGGATGTGGACAATATTTTAGCCACGGCAGTTCTCTTCTCCTGGCTAATCCAGTACAGCTAACACAAAGTATACATGTTTTCCATACACACAGGACATCACACAATGGAAACTTAAAATAAAGGTAAAAACACATTCAATAGGCTATCGTCCTGCCAAAAAAAATATAGTTAATTTGTTATTTCTTGGATTAATGTCCTTTCAAAATGGATTTAACTGAACTAAGGCTTTTTTTCCCTTGATCTCTGTCTTGCGCTAGAATGCTGACTGCAGTAATGGCTTTCAGCAGTTAATCTCCTTGCAAGACTACTACAAACAATTTAATTTTTAGTACAGTTTGTATTATTTGCAGCTTCTATTAAAAAGAAACACAGAACTGATTCTGGTATGCACAGGTTTGGAAAGGGAATATGTCTTTTCTAGCCTGACCTGTCTCAGATTGCAGAGTGGCAGATCTACCGAAATCCACTGTCTCTGATGTGCCAAAAATTAAGGCTTGGACATCCCACGTTCCTGTCAGTAGCGTGCATTTCATGTGCTACAGTAGAGCCCTGGACAACATACTCTCCATTGTAAAAGAAAAGGGAGGAAAAAAATAAAAATAAACCAAAAAAAACCCACCAAAAATCCGCTACAATACCTGGAGTAACACTGTCCTGAACTTAAACTTCTTAAGGTTTTTCACACACTATTTTCTTATAAGCTGAAATTTATAAAGTTATTAATGCAACTAGTATTCTGACTAATTCTTTAAAAATGGCTGAGTACTTTGGATTTATAGTATACATGTATAGATTGAGCTTATTTTGCTTGGGCTTGCATTGTTGGTGTATACTAATTTACATTTAAATTGTTACCCATGTGGAAAGAGAGGGAAGCACAGTATGGTGCTTTCATGTGCCGCCTTCAGTCATGAGAGATACAGTTTACATGCTGTGCCTTAAAAATCTCCCTCCTGCCCAGGGAAGAAGTAGGTCGAACCTGCGTTCAGTTATTTTTCATCAGTAGCCTCCCCTAGTTTGGGCAGGGAGAAGGAAGAAGGTTCAGAGGAGAAACTAATGAGATGTCAGATGAAGCCTGCAATTGCGTGTACTCTCCATGTATCTCTATATGGCCCAGCCATGGCTGGAAGGAAGCTGATCAGTTCATTTTCTATTCAGCTCTGCCAGCAGGAGGGGTTCTTGTAGGGAGGAAAGATAATTTGTCCTTTACTTGATGCTCATTTTGGTTGTTAAGAAAATGTGTATATGCAATAGGATGGGAAGTATCACGCTGCTTGGTGGTGACCCCAGCTGAAAGCAATATACCTTCAATCTGCCCAAAGGGATGCCTCAGCAAGGAAGTTCTAATATTTTTCCTAAAATATTTGTTGTGAACACAACAGATTCACAGTCGGAGAGTGAGGCTTCCCCTGTGAAACGGCCACGGCTACTGGATGACAGTAATGACAGGCCTGAAGAAACCAGTCGATCCAAACAGAAGAGTAGACGCCGATGCTTCCAGTGCCAAACAAAACTGGAGCTAGTACAGCAGGAACTGGGATCATGTCGCTGTGGTGAGTACTGTTTGTCAGTAGCGTCCGGCTTTCTAACGCAGCCACGCTCAGATCCGTACCAGGCGTGGAAATACAGAGAACACTTGCGTGTTTTTTATATCTTTCAAAGATACTTTAAACAGAAGCTATTGCTTCCACTGGTAGCAAAAAGTTATAATTAGTTCCTTTTTAATTTCCCCTTTAAAAGTTTGGTCTTGATGTACGGCCTTGTCTCAGGAGATCTCAGATGTTAATGAATTTAGCTTCAGAAGTCCCTGCAAGGCGGGAGAGCATCATACCCACTTGACAGGAGAAGAAACACAAAGTACATCAGTAAATATGCAAAGATGACAAGGTTTTTACAGAGCTTAAAGGAACATAGATGAGCATCTACATTCTGCATTTTAAAATTACATTGTTATTAGCTAAAACCAAAAAAAAAAAACCCTCTAACTGAAAATGTTTTCGTTCTCCGAGTTAGCTGTTGGGGGGAAGACTTGTTGTTCACCATACACATAAAATCATCCAACCTGGCTTTTCCAAAGCTGATGACAGTGTTCAGCTAATTGAATTGAGGATGATAATCTCATGCAGACAGCTAATTGGGGTTTCATATTACGTGCAAATAATCTTTCTGAAACAATAATTAATGTGACTAGATTCCACAGGAGATGCTCTCTCCTTCATGGAACAATTGTGTTCATAACTGGTTTAAATGTGCTCATCAGACCCAGTGATAATGCGCACCATTTTACCTGCTAATTATTTTTTCATATAATCACGTATTGAAAGTTTACACTTGCACTCTCTGACCATGCCTGTATTGGTACATTTGGAGAAGTTTGTTTAGTTACTTCAGTGTGTCTCAGCAGGGGGATAATTTTCAAAGGATTGGGAAATAGGTGATAGGTACAATTCGTATTGCACCTGTGAAATGTAGAACATTGTATTAAAATATTTTCTGAGGAGCAGTGGGGGAGAGAAAGGATAGGATGAGCTAGTTACAAAGACCCAGTTAATGAATTCTTTATTGAATACCTAATACCAAGTGAAGAGAAATAATAGAAAGCTACAAAGATTCCGCATTATCCTTTGTTCTTTTCTTCAACGTCTGTCTGTCTTCAGCCTTTAGAGACTGCTGTTGTGTTGTGTTCTTTTGGACATGGGACAGGCTTTGTTTCGGATATTGGAGCTTTGCCACAGAATTAACATGTATTATCTGTGAAGCCACCAGACAAGAAATCAAAAGCTGTAATGTGGAAATTCTTGTTATGGAAATCATGTGTCTGGATAATTTGAAGTATCCAGTAAGATTTTTATCAAACTGAAGAAATTTGGCACTGTCAATGACATGGTTTGGAATAGCTCTTTCTTCTCAGCACAGTAGAGCCAGGAGTTTCTGCTTTTGGTCTGCTGCTGCCATATAGCAAATGACTGAGGCTGTTCGCAGGTACTTGACTAAATAGAATCAGCCTCCCTAATATTGGCAGCAAGAGAGTTTTACAAGTTTGGGGAGAATTGGAGAAAAGATGACTTAGTAATTCTGCAAAGTTGGAGCTATGTAAAAGAAATGAAGTTGAAAGCAACTTTTAAAAGTCCTTCCACTGATTAATAATGTTTTTAAAATTTAAAAATAAGACCTGCCTTTTCTCATAAACTGGATTACAAATACATTTAGTTGGTTCCTCTCAAGTTTTTTTGAAGTAGTTCCATAATTCAACATTGTTGAAATACGAATGTTGTAGGATTTTTTCTTTGTTTCCACTGGATATATATATAGGTTTATGGAAACGCTTTAGTTAAAGTTCATAAAAAGTGATAATAAAACATGAATGTGGAGCAAAAAATTCTGAGTTCCTCGGCAATAGGTGAGAAAATGGGAAATTTGAATTCCTGCATTAGATATGACATCCTATATAGTTTAAAGAATGTATAATAAACACTTATATTCCACCCATTTAATGAGAGAAGTGGGAAGCAGGAGTGTATTTCCATGTTTACAACATGGCTGAAAAGACTGGAGATCTTTGGTTTATTTGTGCAGCTTTAATGTTTCATTAACGCCGTGTTCAGTACATAAGTTATCTATAATTAGATGCTCTTGTGTGATGTGAAGGTAGGCATACCCTGCACTGCTTTTAATAGTAAGCAAACAAACCCTACCACTGAGCAACACAGGTCATTCCAGCTTCATGTCACCCAAACTGCTTTAGTAATACTCATCAGCATGTAGGTTTTGCCATTTAGTCATAGTGTCATAGTCATAGTGTTGTCCAGGCCGGAAGGGACCTCCAAAGGTCATCTAGACCATTTGTAAAGAAGCTGCCTTAAAAACCATTCCCACTAACTTTGCCCTAAAATTGTGTTGCTTTAGGCCATGAATGACAGACCTTGAGGAGGGGGTGATGGGTAATGGGACAGAATAAGGACTTCTCATTCATTTAAAATGTTCTAAATCTGAATGTGATCAGGTTCTCCTTTTTGTCATAATGCAAAGCGTAGGTAGTGATGGCACGTCTCACTGGAACTGTTAGAAATATAATCAACTGGTGTAAAATAAGCATGTATGTTCTTCAGAAGTAGTGGTCAAGGCAGAACTTTGTTTCATCTGGACTTTGGACCACTACTATTAAATTCTTGGCACCTTAATCTTTAACTGAAGCAATGGAAGAAAACATGGAAAAAACCTTATAAAAAAAAAATAAATCTGATAGTCAGAATCAATAAAAAGGCAGACACAATCTTTAGAAGGACAAATGTATGTGTTTGCTTGGATGTAAGGAAAAAATATTAACCACATAAATATTATGTTGTTCCAAATCTATGTCTGAAACATGGTTGTTAAAATCCAAATTAACTCTTTAAGACTCCACAGAACAGCAATTTTATCATTTGCTGTTACACATCTTCTTGTCCTAATGTTAAAAGTACTGGAAATCATCTCCTTTTTTGCGGATGTGTCCTGGTGACTCTTCCAGTGAGATTTTTAGTGAGACGTAGTGGTAATGAAAATCTATGCATACTGGGCAATGTTTTAAGATGGACATACCTAGAGATATTAAACCAGCGTAACTGGCACTTGTCTAACAGAGCACAGACTTTCTAAAAAGGCAGAGAGCGTGAGCTGCTGCTTTACACCTAAGGCTTTACACCAGATTTGAAGATCTTTGGGCGACTGCTGTATTGGCCCTACTGTCTCCTCTAGATGCTGCCCAGAGAGAGGTGACACTGCTGAGCTCGTTCCCTTGACACTGTATGGGGTTTTAGACAGATTTGACAGCGCTGCAGGGCTTTGCCATGAAGAAAAACAATTCATTACTGAGAAGGGAGTTCCAGTTAGGGTTTTTCAAATTCAAATACAACATTTTTCAGCTGTAGAAAGATATTTTTTTTAATTTTCCTATACACATACACACATATTCTCAAGATCTTTTTTCATTCTGCTTCCACTCTGTACAAGTTATTAACTGCTGACAAGAAATTCACATCTCTTAAATAATGCTTAAGAGCCATTGCTATATAAATTGAATGTGTTATGAATTGTGATGGGTCTTTTTGTAGTGTTCTGTGCCTGGAGCAGGAAGAACAGAGGATGTCATTTTCATTAATTTCTAATGAGGTGCCAATTAAAGGCAAGGAAGGAACTCAGAAGGGAAGAGTCACAGAGCTCCCCTGAATCCTGTACCCTGGGGCTGTCAAACGAGCGTGCTGCCAAGCCTCCTCTGAAAGTTCCAGTAAATTACAAACTCATCCAGAGCACACAGACAAATTCGGCTTCCCTTTGATCTTCAAAAGAGCAATTTGTAAGACGAGTTCTGAGCCTTTTCACACGGTGAACTGGGAGAAGTGATAGGAATTGTTAATTGCTGATGCACTGTGCAAGCTTCAGTGAGAAAGAGAAATTTTAAAATGCGTTCTCATTTTGTGCCTCTCTGACTGGATAACCTTTAAATCAACACTACTAGAACAAAACCAGCTTCCTGTGAAACGTTTCTAGATGACGGTTACACCAGATGTCTTTNGAACAAAACCAGCTTCCTGTGAAACGTTTCTAGATGACGGTTACACCAGATGTCTTTTCCAGGCAGCAATGTTCTCTAGCTTTGGGTGGGCCTTTCAATAGCTTAGTGTCTTATAATGGATAATGATTGTATTGAAATACTGTCCTTATTTAGTACTAGATTTAGTAGGCAGTTACATCCTCAAGGAATTACAGGAATCATATCCTTCAAATTCCATTCTATTACAGCATTTCTGTTGGAAGTGTAAGCAATCCAAAATCAATTGCCTGTGATCCTTGATCTGAAAATTAAGTTGCCAGTTGTCAGTTCAGGTGGTTACCACAAACTTGCTTTGAAACTAGGGGCAGTGAATTTGTGAGTGAAAGTAGCTACATAACACAGAGTTCTGGAAATATATTTTACAGAAATGCAGGTTAATCATTTGCAAATTGCATTATAAATTTATGGGCCTTGTCTTAATTACTTGACTAGATGTATATCACTACTAAATAAAGTTGTGTAGGTTTTTAAAAGATACTGAGCTGTAAAAACTTCTAAGCCGTAGAATTTATTTGCACAGAAAGCAAAGGCTTAGTATTTTATAGCAAAAAGTAGTTCTGGTATCACTTGCTGTGTAAAGCCAACACGCGGAAGTATGTGGTGGTCTTTAATATTGTTGGAATTTTAATATTGTGTAAGACATAAGAGGATATTCTAGATGATCAGTAAAGGAATTTCACATCTGTCATCTTAGATCCAGTCCTAGTCAGCAATTACAGAAAAATTAGTACAGTGTGCCAGCTTTTCAGCAGCTTTTGTGTAGAACCATTTCCTATTTGTAGGGTGCATCCTAATGGACGCAACTGCAGCTCAGGCTCCACCTCTCCAGAGCTGTTGGCAGTCAGTGGGATGGCCAAGATAACGGGCCCTAGAAAGTAAACCTGTCTTTAGCTTCCAGTAGCAGTGCCTTAGAGAGGTGTTGCCAATTTTTTTGTGTGCTTCTCAGATAGGAATCTCAACTTTTTTGAGTTCTTTGGCCAGAGTAGACGCTTAATAGGATGGGAAGATGCTGAAACCTTCCAGTTCGATCAAATACTATTAAAAAAACACCGCTCAGTTATGGTGCAATCTGATCAAACAGTTGTTAGCCGTATTTCTTGCCTCTGTGGAGAGGAAAGATTTTCTTGAAGTTTTACTGGCCTAGGTTGTGTTGTAACAAGTTATCATTTCCCAGAACGTGGACAGACTTGAACGTTACGTATTCAGTGCTGCTCATCATGTAGACTTTGCAGTAACTACTGACCTGAGGCATGAGTGAAGGCAAAAATGTGTTGTTTTGCAGCTCTTACTGGTGAGATGTTGGCAAGTATTGATGTTTGTCTGTTCCTTGATCTGAAGCAGCCTCTGCAGCGGTAAGGCTTTGAGTGAGGAAACAAGAATCAAACTTGGCCGGTTGGCCAGGGTGCTGCCTCGCTGTGCTCCATCTGTGGAATGAGGGCACAGCGCCTTGTTGGAGCACTCCACAGTCTGGGCCCTTATGAGCATGTAACTTTCCTTCCTAATTAGTTAGGAACCTTATGATAGGAGATAACATTATCCGCATAGATCACTGTCCACTGCTCATTGTGATTGAGACCTAACTAGTACAGCATTTCTCTAGAAAGAAGACACAGATTTTAGTCTTTGCAGTATACAGTGTGCTGGGTGTGTCCCAGATGGTGCTGAATGTGATTTTAGTGCAAACTTGATAAATGCTGTGTTAAACTTTTATTAGAAATTGGTGAAATGCTTCATCAAGATGTGATTAGAGTTGGTAAGATTGTCTTGGTAAAATGGTTTCTAGTTCTAACAAGTTTAATAGCAAGCTGCTTGCTACAGCTTAGCAACACAGAAAATCAACATGTCTGAATAGTTGATAATGCACTTTGTCCCCAACTACTCTGTGGCTTGTTTCTCATAAGGTTAATGCATAAAACCACTTAAGATTCTGAATTATTTGCTTAGGTTAGAATTGGGGACAGGAAGAATGGAAAATAAAGAGCCCACAGTAGTACAAGATGTACATGTTGCTTAGTGCAGTCGGCTCAGATGACAAATAGATCCATACAGGAAAACAAAAGAAAGATAAAGGAGAAGCTGACCTGTGAAAGAGTATAAAATAGGGACGTAAAGTGACAAATTAAGCATTTCAGTAATCTTAAGATTACTTGCCCAGTGGGGAAAAAAACCCGTAAATGGATGTTTAACTACATTGATTGAAAACAAACAGAATAAATAGGGGCAATGGGACAGGCAATTATAAATGTCTATTAAGTAGATGAAAGGAATCATTGACAGAAACAGAGGTACTTTGGTTGATTATTAAAATAAGAGAAAAAACTTGAAACTGATCACCAAAAAAATTCATGTCCAAAAATGCATGTGAAGTCTTCATATTAATTTCTATACAAGTATCAGCACACCACATTCCTTTTATGTGAACAGTGATCATGAGGGAAGTTACTCATGGGAACAAAGTTACAAATTTGAGAAGTCATTTTAAAAAAGTAGCTCAAAGGAAAGCTTATAAGGAAACCCATGGGGAACACATTTATCTTGCACTAGAACAAAGACAAAAACAAACTTTTGTTTGTTTTGTTTTGCATTATATCTCTTACAAGATATCGTACAACCTAAACCATCTCCAGACTTTAGTGTGGTTTGTTCTGAAGATAATTTTGTGCTTGCCAAATTATAAATATATGTGTATGTATGTATATATAAAAAATATTAACAATGGAAAGGACTTTAAAACATTGATGAATAAATGCAGATTAAAGAAGATCCAACTGTGATGAGAAAGCATTATAAACAAGTTGTAAAAAGTCTGTAATTTTGGCAGGACCAGGTGCAAAACTTTTTTTAAATACTTAGCAAACATACCTTCTAAGCCATTTCAAAAACTTGTCTCATACTATGTGTGTGTATACATATATATATACACAAACACGTAAGCATAGTTAGTAAGTATTAAAAAAGAGAGGTCTGGTATGTTACTATGATTATTTTTCCACATCCCTATTTTTAATTTAGGTCTGTGTAAATCTGCAATAACCTGGCAGAATTCTTTTCCTGGGATTATTTAAAAGTGTCTGTTGCTTTAATTCTGCTTTGGTCTTCCACTAAGCAGAGGGGTAAGAGGAGGAAAAGAGCAGACTAACATTAAGCACTGGGCATTTCTGTTAACCATCAGAAACAAAATGTGTCCGCACAGAAGAGACCGTACCTTTTTGATAGATACTTGATTCTATGATCAAGTCTCACTGTGATTCAGTAATAAAACAGGTGGAAGAGAAGCAGCTGCAGATTCTTAACTTATATAACAGAGCTGCTCGTTCATAAACACAGGAGATGAGGCACTTGTTTGGATTGTGCCAGAATAAATTTGGAATGATTTGATTTACGGAGTTAATTTAGAAATTATCTTCAAAAGGACAGGAAGAAAGAAACAAACTTGAAGAGATAAGCAAAAAAACAAAAAGCTCTGACAACTTTTTCATCTTTGTATGAAAGTAGTCCAACATGTATTGAAGCTAATGTTTCTCTTGAAACTCAGTAAAATAGTAAGTCATGGTTCCATTTCCATGGAACCTTTTTCTGTTGAGAAGAATTTGTAATGGCACTGGTAAATTCACTTTCTAGATGGATGAGGTTTATCTGGTACCAAGCAAAATGGCTTCAGGACACGATTATGTATTGGTGTAACAGATGTACTTACATTGATTAAAATTAAATATGCGCACTGCTGCTGGAGATTGAGCCAACCAGTTCAATAAGAAGCATTAAAGGAAAAATAAATCTTATTAGTAACTGGTTACATACTATAATTCAGGGAAGTGTTCCTGCCAGGCCTGAAGATGTACCATATTCAGATGTTTTCTGTTGACTGTTCTCCTTAATTGCTTCCAGAACAGTACTTCTGTCTCAGCCATTCTTGTAAGGCCTAGCATATTAGTTTACATTGCTGTGAGTATTTAAAGAAAAAGAAGAGGAAAAAAAAAAAGAGAGAAAAAGTATTGAAGTTTTTTAATTCAAACTCAAATACTAGAACTTGACAAGTTAAAAGCAGTTGACTAATTGGTGTATCATGGCTTCCAAGGATAGGACCCAGAAAAATGCTTTAGAGAAGCTGTCTGCAGCTTTAAAAGTGTAAATGGTCTTCATGGTCTGCTTGTAGCTAGGAATCATGAAATGTGGTTTGAAAAGGCTCTAATATATTCCCCCAGTCTATTCAACTGATATGGGTTTCTTACAGCATGTTCTGATTTTGATTTCTTCCACCATGCTACCTAAACTACTGCAACAGGCGACTCTCTATAGCAATGTATACTGAGCCCCTTAGTTACCTTCCTCCAGTCCCAGTCAATACACGTAACTGAAATGGGTCAGTTGGTCTCTTACGTCCTCAAGTTGGCCTTAAATAAGACAAGTTAGCATGTTCCTTTTAAAAACAAGACAAAAAGAGGTTTTATTTTGACACTACTGATGTGGTAAGTCTTGCAGTATATAGCCATCAGGTGGTTTTTGCATGGAAACTACAGTATGAGGAAAAAATAAGCATAAACATTTTGTTGGTGTGTCACATTAGATCTCTTCTTTTATACATACCTGTATTGTGGTTACAGAAGAGAGAAGCATATGCATAAAGTAAAAGATTATGCAATTTTTAATTGTCTTATATGCACAAGAGGCACATGGCCTAGTGAACTTGAACACCAAAATCTAGCTGAGACTGCCTTATTTCTAATTCCATCTCTTTCAGTATACCTTCAGGGAAGCAATTTGCTCAGTTTTTGAGTAATTTTTTTCTTATCAGAAAAATGAAGATAATAGCCACCTACCTGCCAGATATTAAAGGAAACATTTTTGAAGGTTAAAATTCTCTGCCCTTTCTAATCAAAATTCATTCTTTACAGTGTTCTAATTTATCCAGAGTCTCACAGGGGCATGTTACAGCTTCACCAGGACTGTGCACTTAAAAAGCTTCTGCTGGTTGGCAGGAGATGCTGCAGTCTGTTCTCAAAGGGAAGATACTGCCTAGAAAGTGTCCCCCTCAAAATTAATCAAACATATTTGTCTGTACGTTAACAAACAGCTACATACATAAGTACTGATTTTAGTAATGGGCTTGGTATTTGAAGTAAACGCAGAAAGCCCAAAAATAATCCTCTGACGCATCCTGAAGGAATGTTACTGGCTAATTCAACTGAACATGAAGGCTTAGGTAGGGAGGAATGATGCCCAGTGAATTTTGTTGGTAAAAGTCTTAATTCTTCATAGGAAGAAGTGGGGAAAAGGATATTAAAATGAATTGGCAAAATTTGTCATGAAAAGTCAGGATTCTTTCCAGGAACTAGAGGTTTTTTTTTTCCCCTACAAACTAAGTAAAATATTACCTAAGCGAAAATGTCACCTATGGTCTTAAATTCTGTATCTAAGGTATAAGAAAGTGTTAAAGCCAGGTACTGGGACTCGAGGCTACCTGGTTCTCTGCTGGAGTTCTCCACTAGATTGCTGTGGTTCTTCTAAGGAAATGGCGTAAAGATCAGTGTGCATCTGTTTCCACAAAAGTTAAAAGAATAATATTAGTCTGTGTCAGGGGCTTTTGACAGTAAGCATTTCTGGCCTTGGAGGAAAGTTTTAAGAACTGAAAAACTATTTATGGATATTCTAATCACTTAGGTATAGTATTTTCTTCGGTAGGTTTTTTTAAAGTAATATATTTATTTAACTGTATCCTTATATGTATTGAAATGAAAATGTTTACCTAAAGAGGTGTTCACGGCCATTAAACATTCCCGAGTTGCTGAAAGTTGCTCAGATCTGTGCATAGTGGTGTACAGGGGGTCCTGCTGTATTCTCAACAAGCAGGAGCAGGAATGTTGTGTAAGTCTTGGCATCAAAAAAAAAACCAGGGGGAAGTGTAGAAGCATACATCGCTGTAAGGGTTTGTTTTCCTTTATGGTGTATACATAGAGCTTCTGAATGGGGAGCTATTTCCTTTTGGTTAGAAGAAGAATTACTCCTGACATAGATAGCGAGAGGCTACAGGAATAGAAGACTTGGGTGGTGCAGAATGTGTAATCTAAGAGACCCTGGACACAAGGTGTAAATAGGGGATAAAGACATAAAATAAATTTCATTTAGGTTTAAAAGAAATAGAGCTGCTTCTCTCCAGTGATTTGGCCAGCAAGCTTAGCTGTTGTCAGGCTGTGGATCAATATGGTGCAACCTCTAGAAAGCTATTTAAACCAAAGGCATAAATTATATAATTCAGGAAATATACTGAAAGTCAAACCTGGAATAATATTCAGCATACTTTGATTTGAAGTCAAAATACGTGCAGGATCCAGGAGAACAGTTAGAATTAATACAACACATGAGTATGTTAGTATAGACCCTTTCATTATTCATTCCAGTTTTTTATTAGTAGCCTTATCGTTCCGGCGTTTTCATTGGGCTAAACAAAATGAAACACATACATTATTGAATCACTCACTATTGCTTGCTAATTTAATTAAATTACTGCCTACGCTTTGGCTTTTAATTAAATCCTCAGCTTCTGGGAGAAGTGTATTAGCTCAGGTGGGCTTGGCATAGAGAGAATTCTAGAAGTATTAATACTCCTCTGGGTCTTTTGAAAATGTCAAACACTGTGCAGGGCCGTGCATTGATGCAGGGGTCACTCTGTCATCCACCTGCCTGTTCACAGGAGACTTTTTTTTTTAAGATTTCACACTGCTCTCAAATATAAATGTTCTGGGTAGGAAACACATACTTCCTTATATGCTGCTACAGCCTATGGGAAATCTTATTTCATAAGAAGTACTACAATTTACTGGTGTTACCTATTATTATGGCTTACCTCTACTTTATTAGGAGTCTATTCTTAGACAGTAGGATACCTTTTTGGTGTAATTCTGCCTTTTTACTGCATATCCTGTACTTTATATTCATTCTCCCACATCCTACAGGATATAACTTTGTGAAACATGGAATGATATGGGAGATGCAGTGCTGTTTCAGTGCGTTCTGAGCCTTGCAAACATGGCAGTGAATGTTCCTTTTACAAGTATAGCAGTGATATTAATTCCTCCTGAATATATCATTGCAAGATCACATGATTATTCAAAAAAGCAAACTCTTCACCTACCTGAAGTCTAAACTTTTTAATTTTGATCCTAGCTTTTCTTCTGCCTCAAGTCGTACATTGGTGTTCACTGTCTCATCCCACTGGTGATGCTGCAAGCTGTTGGGAGCAAAATGGTTCCTTTGAAAATTCTCTTGTTAAATTAAACTTCAACCATTTTGCCTTCATGCTTCAGCAATTGCACAAATATTTTGGACAAAAATGTTTCTATTGGTTATATTGAGAATTTTTGTGACAAATTAAAATGCTCATTTCTGTGAAGATGCATCTATCACCACAGATGAAGTGGGATCATAGCCCAGTTCTTTAGATGTTTCACAAGAGTGGTAACTCACCATTTGTTCTAGCTGGTAAGTCAGCTTGTAGTGTCAGAAATACTGCTTGTGCCTGGCTGCTATGGATTGCAACTTAGACAAAAAATTGAGGTCAGTGTGTAAGGTTGGAAGGGGATCCTGCAGATGAAATGTGTGGGTCAGTGACTTCTAAGGTATAAAGTAGTTTAGAAATGAGTATTGCATGCTGTATCCGTGGGAGTAATCATATACCTCAGTTGCTCTGTTAGACTGTCTCCAATAGATGTTGGCCTTACCTCATGAATCTATGGTGGGGTGAAGAAGTTGTGATGCAAAAGTAGCTACTCTTTTGTGCACACGTTCTGTAGACAAAGAAAAATATTTGGTCCAAACCGAAAGATTTAACCAGCGTTATTTTGTGGTACATGGCAGAATTGAGATACGATCCTGACTTCACTAAGACCTGACCGGCAGTTTACTATTACAAAGCAGGTATGCTCTATTTATTACTTTGATTCATTGAGGATTCTTTGAAAATCAAAAATAATTTCCTGAAAACCCCTGTTCTGTTCCTGAAGATGCTTCCTACTTCTGTGGAGTTGGTATCCACTAGAGCAAAAGCAGGACTTGAATCTAGGAGACGGACATATCTTAATTTTTCCCACTCCAAATACACTGGCTTCAAAGAACCAGGATGAAACAGTTTATTCTGAGTTCTTCTTTTTAGTTCCAAGGTCAAGGAATAGAATAGTCTGTTACGTAGAACCTCCTTAAAAACTGTTGATTAAAAAAAAAAACGCTAAAAATCAGCATGTGCTCTGTCCTCAAGTGATATAAATTCTCTGTTCAAAATTTGTGTCACATTTAATGTAGGAAAAAATAGTTCGACAGCTTTCTGTGCAAGTAAAGTAGTAAGATAAATAGGAAAGTGAATTTGAAATTAGCACAAATTGGGATAAAAGGTAGTTTGCAGTCTCCACAGTGTAAAACCGCATCTCCTGCGTGCTCCCTAAAGCAGCTTCCAAGGCTTACGATCTTCAAGAAAATAGAGAAAAGACACTTTGAAACACAGGTTATACGTGACTAAACTTGGAAATACAAAGTTTTTTGCCTTGCAGTCTAAAGAATTCTTGCAGAATCTTTAAGCATACCTGTCCAGTGGCTGTTACAGCTTTAAGATGATGTCATATTTCTTTTCTATGCAATTTCTTCTATTCATCTCCTAGGCAGTTTTTTTCACCAGTACTTTTTTTTTCTGTAATGTGTGCCCATACATATTTCTTTACCCTCTTTGTGGTAGACAGCAAAATAGAGCAAGAAAGGAAAAAATAATCTTTGTTCCCTTCTTTTCTTCTAAGCATAAACCCAGTAGTACAAATACAAAATGAATCTGCAGCATCTCATAAGCCTCCTCAGTCTCAGACCTAAAATTTTATGTAGCATCACAGGTGTCACGGAGCTGTGTGCTTCTAGCATGGAACCTGGGATTATGACTGATTTAAGAGCAGATGAAAGTCCCAAGTGCACTTCCAGTCCTGGGGACAGATTGGCAGATTAAAGGAAACATTCCGAGTTGTTTTATACCACCTCTTTTCCTCTTTTTGATTCAGTTATTGATCATTTTGGTAGCCATGAGTAAGTATAGACGATCTATATAAGAAGAAAATACTGAACGGCAAGTTGCAGTGACCATAGCAGATGGCCAGAAAAATAAGTTGATAGGAAAAGTAGACTTTTTCGTACTGCATGTTTCCTGAATCTTTTGCAGCTGTACTGTTTGTGGAGGAATGTGGAACTGAAATGTCTTGAGAAGGCAATTTTTAACATACTGAGCATTAATATTTAGAGAGTTCTGACTTTGAGCATTTAGAGGTTAACGTTTCCCCATCCAGTCTTCTTGGAGTGGAAATGATAGAAAGGACTGCCTCAAGCTATGTTTTGTGGACTTTTAATAAATACATCTATATTTGGTTAAAAAGCTTTACCATAATGTGGCTTAGTCCCCTTTCCCCATGGGAAGGAATGACAAGATTCCTAGCCAAGTTGTTCTGAACTACTTAGCACTTAATCAAAATCTATGACATCTTGTAAAGCTGGGAAAGGGAAATGGGAAAATAGTTTAGCTCACTGATTTCCAAAATCTTGTTGTTTAGCTTGTTGGGGTTTGGTTTGGTTTTATTGAAAATGTCAATAAAATTGAATGTTCCTTGAGTTGTGTAATGAAAGCTGACAATGCCAGTGCAGAGCATTCCCCACAGAAGACAGAGAAGAGATAATTAAGAGTATATGCAAGAATGGAGCAGTCTAGGAGGAGAGTAATACAAGTTATCAGCAGACTAGAATGTTTTTATACTGTGAAATAGCAGTGTGGACAAGCTGCACTGGAAATTTTGCTAGGCTGAACTATAGCACACTTTTACTTCCTTCCATTGCTGTATGTTCTTTTTGAACAATCTCCAAAATACTGGGGGAAAGAGCTGGATCATATTGAAATCCAGAGAGCAGGTATTTTCTGAGGTACTTGATGCACAAGTCTTTAGGATCTTGGCTTTGTATCTTTGTAGCTATTTGTTCTACTCTTAGATTCATTTGTTACCTATTCCATGTCTTGAAAAGAGAAAAAAAAATTCCCTCTCATACTTTATAAATAGCTTTATTTACAACACATTGAATCATCTTTACAGTTGGAAAGGACGGGACAGATGCATGGACATTGTTTTGGGGATTAGTAGACACTTTTGGGGAAAGTTATCCAGTTATTCTGAATAGCGCTGCAGCTGCACGTATCACTGCATGAGCTAATCTTCTCTGCTGGCTGCTCTCTGCCTGGCTTTGCTGTGTTGTATGATCTACTGTAGGTATGTTCACCTTTTACAGATGTGTTAAAATCTGTTCTGTATATACACTCACACATACCTTGTGAGATAATGCAGCTTTGGTAGAGAATTTTTGCAGCACCGTCATCTCTTAAGGTTGTGAGGGATTTTCAAGTTCTGTTTGAACCTCTTGTTGATTAGAATTTCAAATTAGCAAGAAAGGTAAAATTTCTTGTGAAGCAGTTGAAGAAGCCAAAGCATACAGCACAGAGTTCTGCACATGAATAAGTCTGTGCCATTATTAAGACAACTTTTGAATAGGCTTTGTATAGGGGATGTATAAAACACAAGTTATTAAATAAAATTTGGAAATGACTGCAAATTCTGGCAGTTTTTTAATTCTGCCTTTTGATTTGGGAATGAAAATGATAAATAGCTGTACATTAGGGCAGGTAAGACGATTTTGAAGTGTCGGAAGCTCTGATTTTGTACGGTAATTGTGTCAGCATGCAACTACTTTTTAGGTAATATACATCAAGATGTTTCAAACAGGGATGCTTTTAAATGTTTTTAAACCACTTTGTAAATGTGTAAGCTGCATGAACATTTAATAAGCGTGTTTTGCACTTCTACCACTTCTAAAAACATGCTCACAAACAAAACAAATCTGTCTTCCTTTAGCATCTTTCAAATGTCTCATGAATGAGATTAGGACCAGAATCTTGGGGCAGGAGAAAAAGGAGCTTCCTTTCTATCACAGTGCTGTTCGTGTAACAGAGATAATTGTATTTGTTATGTATCTTACATAACAGTGTGATATTCTCCAGCAGTAAATTAGAAAAGTCTGGGACTCCATGCTTGGCCAAGGACATCCCCTAGAGTAGTCCTACCAGTGTGCTGTGCTTCTCTATTGGTAGTTTGCAATAATCCAATTATTGGGCATTTATGCCATGTTCCAGGAGGTGTGACCACTTTCTGTTAACAAAAATTTAAAAATTTAACAAAAAATCAGGGACCCTCCAAAATTACAATTTGTCTTTTGTGTTTTGGATTATTATGCCATTTAGTTGAATTCATTCTGATGCTTCACATTTTTGTTGGTATTTTAGCAGCTTACTCTTTTCAGAATTTGGAGACGGAAAGTTAAGAACTAAATGTAGGTTTCAGTTGAAATATTTGTTTATTGTTATTTCATACTCCCATCTAGACAGTGCTCTTGAATGTAACAATGAGGAAAATGCAGTCATTCTTCATCCTCACCCACATACAGCAAACTGTAGGTCTGTGGGATTCTCTGGTCTTGAATATGGAAGATTATTTTGTTTTCTGTCCTCTCCAGTTGCCTTTGCCCAGCAAATTCCTCAGGAAAAATGAAAGCAACTTCACAGTTGTTTGTGTGCGATCTTAGACTTCCTTTGAATGATGGTTTTTTTGTATGTCCCATGCAAAAGACTCCTCTGTATGGGTACAGGTATTCTGCCTTATGACTTTAGCCATTTATGCTCTGGTGATGAAATTGAAGTGAATTTTTGATAATATATTGTGAAGTAGTTTCTGGGATGCTTAGAAGAGCTCAAAGGTTTTGAGACACTACGTGTTTGTCCAAGATACTTGCATTAGAGGCCTGAGGAGTAGGTGATTCATAGTTTACTTCTTACATCAGAAAACAACAATTGCAATGCTGTGAGATGTGTTACTATGTTTACTAGACTGAAATCTTCTATGCTTAAGACTGGAAGCCTGGTGTATTTTTGGTTGATGACTGGGGTGAACTTAACTTTAGCTGGCAGATGGATTCCCTTTTCCAATGTTCTTTCCTCTAGCAGAAAGTTATTATTTTTGTCTTTTAGTTATATTGTGTTAAAAGAAGCATTTCTGCAGTAAAATACTTTAGGGGAGACAGCCTGTATTTAATATCTCCCATAATGAACTTAACTGTAAATACACTGCAAGTGTTCATTAATCTAACTTGCTTTATAACCATAAAAGCAAAGTTCTTGGGAGAAAAAGAATTCACCTCTCAACCTGGATTGGTTTTAAGGATCAAAAGAGAAGTACATATATTGGCCACCTGCCCCAGGGCACGTAAGTTAAGAATGGCATTGTTGTAAAAACTGATGGTCTTGACAGGCTGCCCAGAGAGGTGGTAGAGTCTCCATCTCTGGAGACATTCAAAACCTGCCTGGATATGTTCCTGTGCAAGCTGCTCTAGGTGGACCTGCTTTGGCAGGGGGGTTGGACTAGATGATCTCCAGAGGTCCCTTCCAACCCCATATCATTCTGTGATTCTGTGACAGGACATTGGGTATTTATGCACGCGCAGACCACAGAATGTCCACTCTGATTTCCAGACCAGTGAAGAAGCAAGGAGTGAATATAGCAGTAATAACTTAATGGAATATATCCACTCTGAACTAATGAAAAAGTGTTTAGGAACACTGTTACTGAACTAGCTACTGTATAACAGTATTCAAGCCTTTTAAATTTTAAATAAAACCTACAAAAATATAAGTTCCAATGTTTAAAGTGACTTAGGCGTTTGGAGCAATGGGACTAAAGATCTGAAGTCTATTTTGGAAATAAGACTTCCTAGAGATCTCCATTGCTAATTCTACATGAATAAACCCCTGCCATAGGAACAGCCAATATATGCAAAACTATCTTTAGTAATGTTCAAAATATGCTGGGGTTTTCTTTCATTAGGTATTATCAGTTCTAATTAGCAGTACATATTTAAATAGATATGTGAATAACACATTTAGATCATTTGGTTGCTGAAATTAGAAATACTTCTCCCGTAGTCTGAGAAAATGAAAATCACTTGCCATTTTTTGTGGACAGTTATTGAAATTAGGTTCAAGAATGCACAAGGAAATACTTGACAAACACAAAAAATAAATAAGATGTTTCATCTGGAATAAAAATAGCATACAGCACAGCTTTTCCTACATGAAAACAGGTGCTCTAAAAAGAACTAAAGAGTGTTCAGAAAAGAAATCAAGATATGGCAAAAGACAGAATAGATTGTATTGAGGGGTTGGCAAAGTAGAAAGGAACATCATGAAGTTACATTTGTCTACAAAAGGCAGGAGGCTTTGTAGAAGGTGAGGAGATGGGGCAATTGAAAGCTCATGTTCAAAAGTGATAAATCATGTTGTATATATTTTCCTATTAGATTTACAGAATTGTCAAAAGGGTCTTACTGAAGTGGTGTAGAAGATTGTATACATGTTCAAGATCTCTTTTAGATAACATGAGATAGCATTTCTACTTACGCTTCTTAACCATGTGGACAGTATCTGTAAAACCACCGGGATTTGAAACCATTTTTTACCTCTAGGGGACTGAAACTCCTTGCAGGGTTTCTTGCATCTGCTTCTTGCACATCAATTGCAGATAACGAACTTGAATTTTGAGCTCATCTAGTCAGGTATTTATGTATTCGTGTGCCCGCAGTGGACATTGGTTCAGTAGTTTGAAGTCTTATTTCAAGAAATAAGGGAAGCCTTCAGTCCATGTTTTCTGTAAGAGGGAATTGAGTGAAATGCCCGTTCAGTATTGTAACTACAGTCCAAGGATGTTTACGTTTTAACAATCAGACCTTGAATATTTGGCACATCAAGAAAGACATTTGCTACACTTCAGTGTGGTATGACCCAGACTGAGATTGGAAACAATGATGACAAGGGGCGCAACACGTATCAATTCAATCTGTGTCTTTCCATCCATATTTCTGAATCACATATACCAATGCAGAAAACTTGTCTTATCTTGCTTTGTTCCTAGAACTGGGTTTCAAAGCCAGCCACAGATAATAGACATGTATTTTCATAGCTGGTACTATTGAAACAAAGAGCAAAGATAAATCACTTTTTCTTCACTTTTTTTTTTTAATAATCCCATGTGTGATACTTTTCCCCTTTCTGTTTTCTTAACAATCACACCAACATAAAAGTAGCCTGTTGTTCTCTCCTACAATTGATGTTTTATAGTTCAAGAATTTGAAATATTTTACAGACATATTTTTGTATATATGTATGTATATATCTGCACAAACACACTAAAGCATTCACTCACTTTTCTATCTCTCAAATACCATCATTTTGTGCTTTTAATATCTTTTAAGCATTCAAGGAGTAGCAATAATATAAAGCATTCAGTGATGCTCTTTGCACCATCAGGCAGGAAAAATACTGCAGCATAGGCAACTATCATACTTTGTTTCATATACGGGGGAGTATATGAACCCTATAACTGTGTGACTCTTTTTCCTACTGTATCATCTTAATACTACTTATCACTATGTAACATTCATTTTGGAGGTAGGAAATTTGAGGCAATTTCTTTACTGTTATAAAGCGTTAGGGCAAAATAAGAAAAAAGCTAATTTTCTTTGTAGACTAGAGAGAGGTGACTACTGAAGATGCCCCTTTCACCTATAGGAAGTTAGTGAATCACATGCTCCCTGGAAAACTGCACAGCATTAACTAGCTATAGACAGACAATAACTTAACTCTTTCAGAGCAAGATGATGTGGCAAACGTGTCCCTGTGTCAAATGCCTGTTCACCCCCATGGTTAGTGTCAGAACAGTTCATGAAGAGAAGCTTCTGCTAACTAGAATAGTAGTGGAGCAGTGAACTCTCCTGCAGTCATTGCCAACTTGAGGTGCTGGCTGCAAGTAGGAAGCAAGGTGCTTAGATCTAACAGTTCTGACTTGAAAGCCTGCTTGGGAGTCCAACCAGAGGTAGCATAAACATGAATTTCAGAAATGACAATCAACTCCACATAAAGTAGAAAAGATATTGGTGAAGGTGATCAGCTTTTTAAAAAAAATAAAATTACTTTGTTACTATCTGGGCATACCTAGTTTAGAAGATTTTGGGGGCTTCCTCTGTTAGATGAGAGGATGGCAAAAAAACCCCAAACCCTACTACGACTTGAGCTTTGATACTGTGTTGATAAATACTCAAGGAAGTCCAGTAAATAATCAGATATTTCTTAATACCCTGTAAGGAAGATAAGAAAAAACTTAGAGCTGGCATTAAATTTTGAGAGCCGAGTAATCCCCCAATAGGTGGTCCTTCACTTCTGATTCAGGTAAGATTCTGCCACTTTAACCAAGTCCCTAACTGTGTGGTTTTTTTCTCCCTTTCCATGGTAGGTTATGTGTTCTGTATGTTACATCGCCTGCCTGAACAACATGACTGCACATTTGACCACATGGGACGTGGGCGTGAGGAAGCCATTATGAAAATGGTGAAACTGGATCGGAAAGTAGGAAGATCTTGCCAACGCATTGGCGAAGGATGTTCCTGAGTGCAAGACTGCAACCAAATGCTGTTCTCTTAGTTCACTAATGTTAGCCTTATTTAGGACAAAGTCAGCCAGACACCTTGTACTAGGCAAGTTTCAGACTACAGCCAATCAGTTTCCTTTCTTTAGCCAACCGTCCTGGTACTGTAGTTTAGGGGTTGATGGTGGTTGAAATTGATTTCTGGCTGGTTACTAAGGTGCCTGCTAGCCACCGTATAAAAATAAAACATGAAGAAATATTATTTTTGAGCATGGCTAGTGGATTTAAACAAAACAAGAAAAAATCCAAAGGCTTCTGTTATTGCTGGAGTCACTCTAAAAGCCTTACGCTGGAAACATTCCAGCTGCAGAGTTAAAACAAATAGTTGTATAGAAGCTGGTGTAAAAGTTTGCTATGCACATGGCTTTCAGACAAACTGTTTAATGTGCAGCCTTTCACTTCTTCACTAGTGAATCCTGAGGAGGTGAAATACTACTAAGAGCAGCAACTGCAGCTGCCTAAGCCCAGAAGACCTGACTGGTCACTCGTGCCTTCATCGCGTGTGGCTTTTGAGTTAGGCAGTGTCACCAGCATCAGGGATTCTGTTGGGGTAGGAACATCTTTCTGGTTCTTCCCAGGAAGCCAAAAAGAAAGGGGGACAGAGATTCTTATGAAAAATTTTTATATCTATCTTACTATAAAGAACCTATCAGGGTTTTTTGTTTGGTTTATTTTTTTTTCTTTCTTCTCAGTTAAACTATGATCTCACTTTAAAGCCAACTCCATCCCAGAGCAGTAAATGGTGCATACTTTTTACATGACATCCACAGAGATTCTACGAGTTGTGTGAACGGGTTCCACATACCTTGAGCAGTGCAGCCATTTCCACCGGCCGAAACCTGATTGGCTCTTGTTTGCCTTTTGCTAAGTGCAGGTATCTGATAATTGATCAAATAAGGCTAATTCACAGCACAGTAGCCATGGCTGGATTCTACAGACTGACTTTCTGTAGCTAGACTTATATATTGGGGGGGAAAAAAAAAAAGGACATTTTGTAACAAACGGAATTCAGTAACAGTATTGGGGAACAACCGGTAAAACACCCTTTATCAGATTGAGTTTGTGTTCCTCGCTTCCAGAGTGTCAATGAGATAATCAAATGGGCTTTATCAGCCCTCTTTCTATGCAGCTGAACGCTCTCATGAAAATCTCTGCCCGCATCTATTGCAAAGCAAGTATAGCAAGTGAATGTGAAAAGCATTACATGAATAGAGTATTTTGGATCTGTTTAAGACCTATGGTTGTATTACGGTATGTCACGTTGAGCTGAGCTGAACTGAACTGAATTGCACCGGTCTTATCAGTTTGGAAACAAAAAAGCAAACGTAATAATCGGCATGTCTCCTGCTGCACACAGGGTTTATGCAGGTAAAAAGGATTTGTACCAGTGTGGCCCAGCTTAGTTCTGAGTGAATTTAGCTTCTCAGTCTATTAGTAAGGCATTAACAACCAAGTAAATTTGTAAGAAAACCTGAGGGAGGGAAAGATTTTGTCTCCTCTTCAAATACTGGACAGATAGAAGACATCAGAGGGGTGAAATAACATGTCACTTGAAAAAACCCAGTGTTTTGGGAGTAAGCTTGTATGAGTCACCCTCCATTCTACTTGTTACAGGTAACTAACTCCTTATAAGCCAAATTATATTGTTACTTTGATAGCCAGCTAGGAGCATTTAGCAAGGAGACAACTAAATTGAAAAAAGTCTCTCCACGCACACATTCAGCATCTGACTGTATTAGCATTAATTAACCATGAAGCAAATCAGAAGTGTCCCATCATTATAAAATGCAAGCTATCCAAAAGGCAAGCTGGTCTTTTTATTACTGTTGTTATTCAAGAATATGAAACCAGCAGCAAAATCTTCTGTAATGTGCTGCATTTTCAGGAAACGGTCCTGGTGAGAGGGACTGTCCAAGGATATTATTTACATTTGCCGTGAGGAGTTTAAAAAAACACGGATTTTGGCGGCTGCTGTGATACGCACTTTCTTTTCCTACAAAATCCTATCATAGCTTTTGATGGGCATTCTGATTGATACAGAAGACTTTTCTGCTTTAATACTGAAGATGCTATTTTGTTCCTCCTTAATATTCTCTTTAATCTCGTTACAAGTGCACAGATGGTTTCAAGGTGGCTCTTGAGAGAACACTACTTAAAGTTCATGTGAATTATGGACAATGTTCACTTTAAACAAAAAAGTTGGGGAGGGGGTTGTTCCTTTGCAGTATCTGTTCTGTGAAGTTTGTTAAACGTAAAGAAAGCTTAAGTTCTTGTATCTTAAAAGAAGATCTTATTTAACCCTTTTGTGTTCTAGATTTACTTACACATGTAGCCTAGAGCTCAGTTTTAGTTTAACATTGTGAAAATATTAAAAGAATCTTGTAACTTTATTCTTTTTCCTCCTGCTAAAAAAAATTAAACCAATCAGATTAAAGTTTGAATTCCTTTCTGCCTATTCCCACAAGTCTTGCTATTTTGCACCATTTCTGTTGCAAGTTCATGTAAGAAATATGAATGGGGAAAATATCAACATTAGGTCAGTAACTTCAAGCTGAATTTATAATAGGTGAAAGATGGACTATTTTCTGCCAGTTTGGAAGGGGGGGATAATATTTCTGCTGGGTTTAAGTTTAATTTAATAAAAATTTAATTTTGAAGTTAGATACAGTAATCAAATGAACAAGTTGTTCATACTCTTAAGTAAGTTAAGTCAAATGCATACTGTGCACAATATCATTGGCATCAAAGTTTTAAAATATCTTAAATGTTCTTTCATGCATTTTGACAACTTCTGCACCTAGAGTAGTTGGACTCCAAGTCATAATGGGCTGTATTCATAATGGATAAGTAGTAGAATAACTGTTGTTTCTTTATCATTTAGATGCTAGAAACACAAGATAATTAAAAAAACAACAGACTATATTAGAGGGAGAGAGAATATCAAGGTAATTTATTTAAATTGAAAATTGTTTGGAATTGGAATTGTGCCTGATTCACAGGACATGTACACCCATTTTTTCCACAAATTCATATGGTACTTTCAATTATAAAACTGTGTGTGATTCTTGAGCAAGACGGCTGTGTTATAGTAAAGGTAAGTTAAGTAAAACAGCTCTGCCTTTTCAAGTTTTAAACCTATAGGTGAGTGCGGGCCAAGGCTTCAAGGAAAAATAAGAATCGCCCATGAAGGCTGCAGTGCCAGAGCCTGTCCTTAATTGCACTGGTTTCTGTTTTGAAGTAGTTTAGTGTCTTGACTGAGAAGCAATGTAACTGTAAAATGAGGTACCCAAGAACCTGAATTACTCTTCAGTAGTGTGCAGGCAACACCCTGAAAAGAGTCCTGGTGCAATTATAGCAGTCCAAAAGTAATATTAACCGCTTTTATCTACTCCATGGAAGGTGATAAATACATTCGAAACTTGAATTTTGCATGACTTTCTTGTTTTGGACAAACTGTAATCCCCTGGCCTCTTCAACACAATGCCCTGTTTATATTTAACTTTGTACTCATTGTGGTGTTCAGTTCATTCTACAATCACAGCACTTCCTCCTGTGTCTGTGCTACAACTTAGATAACACTCTAAGGGATAAAAGCGCTTCTTTTAATCTTACAATGACTATTTCAGTATAAAGACTCAACAGGGAAGAGAACTGATACTAATGGTGTCATAAAAATACAGGTTTTAAAATAGCCTTGAAGAAATGCATCAGTGGAATAACTGACAGCATATATGCTTATAGTTGCTGTGTACACAGCTAAGTTTCAAGACAAATGAATTAACATTCTCTTTGTTGTAGTGTAGTTACTGAAATTGTCAGTCATCAGTGGAACAGCAAAGAGAAGGCCTAAGCAAAGTAATCCCTTAATGTCACAATGAGATTGTAGCCAATTCACACTGGAAGTAATTTTGTATGCTCCTGGGAACTTTTATACCTAGAAAACAAATGGAAACATTTAAGACAACACTACTTAGATGGAACTGTATTTGTTGGCACCAGATCTTCATTTCATCACTCAAATACCTGATTAGAATTCTGCACACAGAACAAAAATAATAGAAGCAGTAGAAAGCTGTGGTTCAACTCAAAAGCTGATGTGGCAGGAGCTGCTGTATAAGAATACAGTTCTAGTGTAACCGGTTCATAATCTTATGCTTAGCTGAGGCTGTGTCTGTGCATACTTTGCTACACAAAGGACCACACTGGAAAAACAGTGCATAAATAAGATTTAACTGTTCAAAAGTATTCACAGTACACATTTTACATGGTGAACTTGTGCAATAGTGGACTTTATCTCTCACCTTTAGCAGCTTTTCCAGGAGAACAAACTTTACTGCTGCTGGGAAGAGCCACTCTTAAATAACAGTTCTCAAAGACACCTGTGAGACGGACATATTTTTCCCCTCTCTTCCTGGTATTCATTCATTTTTCCTTTTTGTGGAGGCAGTCAGTATGTGCACCTGGGCATCTGAAAGTAGTTCTGCTTGAATGGTGCTCCTTTTGGCTTTTTAGGACTCACCACAGGAAAAAAAGCATCAGCTTTTTTTTGTCTTACAAGCCCATGCCCATTAGTTCAAGCAGATTAAAATATGTATGTTGGTTTATAGAAGTGATAACCTCCTTGTGTATTTTACTACAGTGATAGGTTATTTCTTCAATTAACTGAAACTTAATGCAGAGATGGTTTACTTGTTCTGGATGTTAGGTTTTTTTGAACTTCAGTTGTGTGATACTGTTCACATACACCTTCCCATGAACTCTGCGTGCCTCATCTTCCAATCTAAAGTTGAGTCAGGAAGAAAGAAGGCCTGAAAGCAGGAGGCAAAGGATGCAAATCGACAAGCGTTTAGTGATCACAGCCACCTTCCTCTTCAAGTCAGCTCAGATCACAAAATGGTAGAGAGGCAAATAATTACTTGCCAAACAGCACCAACTTTCTTGACTTGCTACTACAGAAAACTGTTTTGCTTTATCTTTGTGAATATACCTGTGTAGAGTTTGTCTGAGTCAATTCTGCAACATATGTTATATGCAAAGAAATGAAACAGGACTGTCAGAAAACATTTTTGATGGATTATTTAGTAATAACTACATATTTTGCTACAGGACCTTCCTATTCCGCAGTATGCTGCTATTTTCTTTGGAAGAAAAACAAGCAGACCTTTGTAAGACTAACTGTAAACTATTTCAAATTCAATACATGCATCTGAAGCATTAGGAAGAGATTACTGAAATTATATATAGTTTTTAAAGATGATGACTGCATCCTCTAACAAAAGGGGTTTGTTCTTCAGATAGTAGCAAGTGTTAATGGCGATGGTTTAACCATAAGCAGAATGTTCCTTTCTGCTAGGTTTGTGCAAAGCTAATAACATGCAATAGGATGCTGTGAGTTAATAACTTGTAGCACGGTGCAGTGACTGTGTAAGTAATGAGAATAAAATTATAGAGACCTACTCTTGTCTGTCGGCTCTCCCTTCACACAAAAGGACAGGAGATGACACCCACTATTTCCTCATTGCTTAGTCCCATTTATTCTTTTCTGAGTTGCAGGAGACACTTTCCTTCCCACTACCAAACATGCTCAGGGAGGATGGGAAACCACATTCTAATTGGAGTTCTAAACAGGGGGTTGTTGTTTTTTTTTAAAAAAAACAAACATTGACATCTCTGAAAGCAAAGTTTTCAAGTAATTCTCTGTATCAGAGGTGCAACACCAGAAGGAGCTCTCTTTAAGGTTCTCAGCGCACTTGAAAATGCTGAGAGGGGGGTTTCCTCCTCTTAAACTGTTCAGGGTCTCTTTGAGGAAAAGCTGCAATCCTTAATGCCATGCCTGTTTGCTTTTGGGGTTATTTTGGTATCATCTTTTGAAAGGAAGGCCTGCATGATCAGCACTTCTGCATTGGGAAACCTAAATGAAAGGTTCAGTGTGAACTCCTGAAATGCTCTGTCTCATCTCTCTACTTTTCAAAGCAGCAAATAAATGTAGGATGTATTAGAGTTGAGGAGTATTAGGTAGGAGTCTTAGAGGGGGGAGAAGAGACTCTGAGACCTCTGCTTGAGAAATTCAGAGTTCATTCTTCTCTCCAGCAATACTTTGTCTTTTTTTTTTTTTATTTTTCCCTTCTTCTGCCCTGTTTTAAAGTATACTACATTTGCTTGAGATTCCTGAAAGCTTTAACTAAACCAGCTTCTGGAGACACCTTTTAATACACCACATTTAGTAGCAGCATGAAGAAGACTATGAGCTCCAAGAATAAGTTGAAATTTAAGCTAAACACTGTTGGTTAGCACAACTGTTCTTGACTACACTGGAGTTTTAAAAAGATGGCTAGCTAAAACAGTTCTAACTGATCCACCCATATCAGCTTTGCATCATTCTTGCTCCTTTAGATAGTCTGTCACATGCAGAGCAGCCATAGGTGTTACCTTTACACTGTCGGCATGCAGCCTTCCCCCTTAATTACCCTCCATGTTTATATAGATTAAAATACTCATCGGATAAGCAGCAGTTAGTTACAAATTCTACAGCTATCTTCAAGTCACACCACACACCCATTGCTTTCTCTTTCTGTTTTTTGACCGTTTGGTCTCAGGTCTTTTCAGAAATAATAGTTCCAAATGGATCTTTCTGTACATGGACACATACATATGCACAAATCTCCTGGGACATCACACGGCTGAAGCAGAATTACTCCTCTGGGCTAAAAACAGCTTTCACTTTCTGCACATCCACATACATATAATCAGTCCTTGTTCAGCTTGTCTTCTGGGGAGGTGTCGCCTGTCCCAATACCTCAATTTACTTGTTCTGTACTAGCTATAGTTTAATCATTATCAACTCAGTTACTCCTGGGAAGATTCTGATTGGACATGAGGGAGATTTTTCACAATGAGAACAGTCAGCCATTGGGATAATTTCCCCAGGGAAGTGGTGGATTCCCCAACATTGGACAGTTTTAAGATTCAGCTGGACAGGGTGCTGGGCCATGTTGTCTAGACCATGCTTTTGCCAAGAAAGGTTGGACGAGATGATCCTTGAGGTCCCTTCCAACCTGGTATTCTATGATTCTGTGAACTACCATAGACTTAGTGTAATGTACCATTATGCTCATATGGAATCCTATTAAAAATACTCTCCCCTAACAGCTGAGAAGTTTGAGTGCTAACAACAGGTTACAGATATTTTTCAATAGTGTGTTTCATGCTACCCCTAACCATGGGTCAAGTCAAACTTCTTACATAAATCAGAACCAGTTCCTTGCCTTTGCTGTTCTCAGTCTGGATAATAAAGGTAAAGCCAATTATGCTGCCTTAGCTGCATGTATGGGAAGTTGTCCACTGGCTCAGCAACTGCACTGATGCTCTGCACTGTTATCCCCAGCCCTAAAAGGTCTCAGGATTCACAGATCCTATCGTCCATGAGTCCCTGAGGGCAATCCAGTTGCATATTGTAGCTGCTTTTTCTAACCACATTCGTTGTGTGAAACAATGAAATTGTTTATAAAGAGATACAATGTATTAAACAAGACAGTGCTGATCTGATTGTGCTTTCCGGGGAGGCTTTCTTTTACCAGGCTTTGGCTGACAGCAGAAAGGGAAGGAAGGAAATTCAACAGCCTACGGAACTTAAATCACTTCACAGGAACTGAAACAAGTGTTAGGCCCTTTGCAACTTGCATACATCCAGCAAGGCAGAAAGATTAATGCAGTCTTTAACCATTTGTTTCACGCCAGCCCTGATTTAGTCACTTAACATCACCGTGGATCAGTTTTCCTTAGCCAACATTCAGCGCCTTTCTACACTAAAGGCAAGGAGGATCAATTATTTTGAGAGCAGTCTGAAGTTAAAACATATCAGATAGAGCTAAATATCTACCATAAGGATTTACACAGTTTTGTGTAAAAGGTACAAAATAGAACTCTAATACTGAAATTTGTTTCGAATACAACACTACATTTCTGATTTCTCAGAAAGCACCATGAGAGCTGAGACTGGAGCATTAACAGCAGAAAGAACAAAGGCCAATAGGCTTCCTGCACCATATAATTCTTCATGGTAAGACAGTCTGACCCTTTCTGTTCTTACAGCTTATGGATTTCTTGGTGTAATTTTCTATTTGAGAGAGCTTAACTGTGAACTGCAGTTTGTGGATACTGTATAATTCCATTACTAGATAACTGCTACTCCAAAACATATGAGAAGAATGAAAGCATTAAGTCTTAGAATGGCTAATTTTTATCCTTTATTTTAGAGCATATGGCTAAGGGGTCAATCCCCTAAATATAGAAAAACAGAGAAATCTCAAGTAGTAAATTTTTCCAAGGAACCTGTGTAATGTCTTCCTTCACAGAATTCATCAGCACGTTAATTCAGAGCTGCCAGATAAATAGTCTTCAGGTTTTTTTAAAAAAAAAAAAAAACACAACAATGATAAAGTGACTTGCTCACTTCAGCGAGAAGCACATTTCACTGAATTTTTAGAGTTGGAAGGGACCATAGAGATCATCTAGTCCAACTCCCCTGCTGAAGCAGGATTGCCCAGAGCTAGAGCATGTTACTCAGGACTGCATCCAGGCGGGTCTTCAAAATCTCCAAAGAAGGGGACTCCACAACCTCCCTGGGCAGCCTGTTCCAGGGCTCTGTCACCCTCACTGTGAAGAAGTTTTTTCTCATGTTTGAGTGGAACCTCCTACGTTCCAACTTATGCCCGTTATCCCTCGTCCTCTCACTGGCAACCACTGAAAAAAGTCTGGCTCCCTCCTCCTTCAAACTACCCTTTAGATACTTATAGGCATTGATAAGGTCTCCCCTCAGCCTTCTCTTCTCCAGACTAAAGAGCCCCAGCTCTCTCAGTCTTTCTTCATAAGGGAGATGTTCCAATCCTTGAATCATCTTTGTTGCCCTCCACTGGACTCTTTCCAGTAGCTCCCTGTCCCTCTTGAACTGGGGAGCCCAGAACTGGATGCAGTATTCCAGTTGTGGCCTCACAAGTGCAGAGTAGAGGGGGAGAATGACTTCCCTCGACCTACTAGCCACACTCTTCCCTATGCAGCCCAGGATTCCGTTGGCCTTCCTGGCCACAAGAGCACACTGCTTGCTCATTGTCATTTTGCTGTCTACCAGGATGCCCAGGTCTTTCTCTTCAGAACTTGTCTCCAGCAGATCCATGCCTAACCTGTATTGGTGCCTGACATTCTTCTTCCCCAGGTGCAGGACCCTACACTTTTACCTGTTGAACCTCATGAGGTTCTTCCTTGCCCAGCTCTCCAGCCTGTCCAGGTCTCGCTGGATGGCAGCACGGCCCTCCGGGGTGTCAGCCACCCCTCCCAGTTCCACATTCTTCATGCTACTTTTCTATTGCATACAAATTATTCAGTCTTCTACCCATGACTACTGGGGCCCTATCTGTGCCAGCATAACCAGACAGAAGTACAAGCATTGCACACCAACTCTTACAGTCAGTGAAGGTAGCTGAACTTCAAAGGTTTAAAACAGATAAAGGGTTTACATAATGCTGTTCTAACCAGTCTTTCTTATTACCTCTCTGGTGGTATGTAGGCCTCATGGAGAAACTGCAACAACTTTCATATTGGTGAGGTGCTGAGCAAATTAAGACTTAGTCACACACTAAGAAAAAAATAAATCATTATTTCTCAAGGATGTGGAACCTGGTCGTATCCCTTTTGTTGCAACAGGCTTAGGACACTCGCAGGATAGTCTCACACACAGAGGCATTATTTGATCAGAGATGACAGACTATGCAACCTTCACCTACAGGCAGTTCAGCAATTTGTTCAAGTAATTTGGCAAGGATCGGGAAATAACACTAGGCTCTGAAGTATCCACTTATCTTGAATTTATTTGAATGTGGTCACCCATGATGTGATACAGAACTACAGTTCAAACCCACCCACATACAAGAATCAAGAATGTCCTCTTGGCATGCAACAAAGGCAGTTGCTTGGCTGGTTTTTAGGATTAGCACTAACCATCCTCTCTTGGTAGCCAGACTGTGAGCAGAATCTAACAGTTCATTTAGTGACCAAGCAGGGCTTGTTCCATCATCTTGGACCCAGAGCTTCCTCCAGAAGCCCATTTAATTACTGACCCAACTTGCAGGTGCAGTGAGACCAACCTGTTCCTCAGGAACAGAAACAGTAGATGCCACAGCTTCATTCTCTGTTTGCCCAAGATGAGCCCTGCATCAGTGAGTGCACATGACATAACGTATCTAACTCCATGCTGAACTAATGCTTCAGCTGAGTATTTCATTTTCACAAGAAATGAAAAGCAAATAGACATGGAAGATTACTGAAAGGACAGGTCACTAACCAGGGTGACTGGGCTCTACACTAGACTGAATTCTTCTTACAAGCCATTTCAGTTTCCTAAGGCTAGCTGGAGTACAGTTCTTCTCTTTCTCATGCTAAGAGGGTGTTGATTTTGCTTGCAATATTGCAAACAGGGCTCTTTCCTCTCAGAGGCACTTGCCCTTTGGGAAAGAGATCAAAGTACGCAATCATATTTGTAAAGCACCGAAATACTGGCAAAAAAGTGTAACATACAGACTACTAAGAGGCTGTCTGTCAATATTTATTTCAGAATAGCACAAAGAACCTTTTCTACCAGAAAAAAAAAGCTGCCTGTGCATAGGAGAAAGGGTCACAAACTTACTTATTTCGCTGAGTATAAATAAAGTCAGTATGTAGCTCCTGAAGGAGAATGTGAAGAAACTAAACCCAGGAGCTGAAGGCCAGGGTTTAAAAGACTTTCCTTTCAGTTAAGTTTTAGCAGCCTTGAAAGTAGAAATTCTCCCCCATCTCATATGGCTACTTCTTCCATAGATCAGCTCTTTGGTAGCTGATTTATATTTATCTAATGATCAATGGACAAAATTTATTGAACTTCAGCATTTGGCAGCTGAAAAGTAAAGCTGAGAAGTAAAAGAGGTATCAAATAACTATGAAGACTTCTTGTATGTGGCTGAAATGAAACTTCTTCCCAGATAAACTAGCAGCTCCTTCACTTTGACCATTAAGATTCCTTCCCCTTCCACTGCTATTTAAAGAAAACCACTCTGGGAATGCTGCATCATCAGAGAAATTGCACAAGACTTCTGTAAATTTCTGGGCAAGTAGTGAAAACTTAAAAAAAAACCAAACAAACCAAACCAACAAACAAAACCCAAACCAAATACTAAATACCATGAAAATTAGTTTACTACCATCACTTTAGATAGCAAAGACTGCAGACAACGTCACTCTTCAAAAAAAGTTTTAGTTTGTTGTTGCTAATAAGAATTCTGTAGACAGAAATTAAATGCATAGAATTATGGTACTGTGTTACAACGCTTCAGTATAAGTAATTCTGCCTCAGTACTGTGGGAAATAAAGTGAGCAAAAGAAAAAACACTTCCTTATAGCAACAAGAGGATCTAATGCCAGGAGAGAAGCAGCCATCCTAAGGGCACCACAAACAACTGCGTAGGTGCAGTTGTATTGACTGTCCTTCCACTCCATGCGATGCAAAAGCAGTTCTGTACTTCAATGGAACACTGCTCAGTGTGTATTGCTTGGCTTGCAAAGGCATTGATTGAGCAACCTTGCAAACCTGGCCAACAATGTTAGGGGCTGTACTTGACTACAATAAGTCTGATTGAATCCTTGCTGCCAATCTAAACCTGTGGGTCTTGGACAAGTCCAATGCTGCGATCTCCTGACTGCAAATTTGCTAGCGATACAGTGCTCAACACCTCAGTATCAACACACTACCACCATGCAACAAGGACAGCAGCAGCAACACCAACCAGACTTCAGAAAAAAAACTCATATTATTTCATACATTTGGCAGAGTTGCCATTTTGGCAGCTAAACTGTGGCCAACCTTGCCCCGCTGAGCCTCATGGCCCACTCTCTGATGTCAGTACGGCTGATGCTTTGGCATAAAAAACATTTCCTGTTGGAAACTGGGCAAAGTCTCTTCTGCTCTAAGATCACCAGGCCTCACTAGCCTGTAGCTGCTGAGTTCTGTCATCATCTTTGCTTTTAAAGCACTCTGGACAACCACAATGCTACACAAAACACACCCATTTATTTAGGCAAATGACATTAGCTCTGCCTATTACATTGATGCAGCCAAACTGACATTTTTATTGATCCAGGTAGCCTGTTCTATGTCCCCTCTTCGTTATTTTCCATTTGTCCAATTAAGATAAAAGGAGAAAAGAAAAATAGGCTGTGACAAGACCCTGAATCAGGCTACAGTATTCATGTAGAACTACTCCCTACCTTTTCTTTCAAATGAGCATATCAAAGTAGACCAAGAAGCTCCCAGTCTCTAAACTAGAATATGTTCTAGTTTATTAGGGTTTAAAATAAACCCTGTCTTCAAATAGACAGAAAACTGAGATGCGCTTGGTACATTTCAAAGCAAATCCTCCCTTCCTCTTCACTCTGTCCTTGTGGCAAGACAGAGGGATTCTGTCTCTTCTGCTGGAGTTTCCTTACCCATGTCTCTGCTCTTCTTTCCCTCTAAAAGGTTTTCCTAACAGAGAAGAATGGCTACTTTTTTCCCAGAGAAGGTGCAAATACTTCCACAGTATTTCATCCACATACAGCAACTATAAGTTATACAGGCAGCACTTCCTCCCTGCTACTCAGCTACAACACACAGCACCTGAAACAAACTGAACAAACCAAGCAGCTATACCTTTCTCTGTATAAGCCCTCCATAAGGTACCATTTGCATCTACTAAAAAAGCCAACAAATGAAACCCAGTTGAGCTGTCCTGCAGCCAAGGGTAACTAGAAAGTCATTTAGCATAAACAGAAGACCTGGGAACAATGAGCTACCGAAATTTAATTCAGAGTGTTAAACCTTGATTTTTATTGTCAGATTTGACACACAACTTAAAAATAAGCCATAATAACTGCAAAGACAATATTCTTCTTCCCTTTACAAAGAAGAAACTAAACAGAAGGCAGCTGCCAATAAAGTAGTATTGGTTTTTGTCACATAAATAACATCTTCCATAACCTCCGTTTCTTGATGTCAACTAATGACAGTAATAGAAAAACTGAGATAACAGCAGGTCTCCATGAGCCCAGAGGTAGCATTGGGTCTCAAGTGATGGACAGTTGAGAACTGTGTGCCATATGGCCTTAAAACCTGTGCAGCGGCTCTGCTCATTCTGAAAGGCTTCTCTTTACGGTAGAATGCAAAATGGTGTGTATTTACCAAACCGTGTGGGAATTAGAGGGAGATGGTTTGTGTAACAACTCTATTTTTTTGTTTTGTTTTCAAATGAGATGTGTGAACCTGTAATCCGAATGTTTTTAAAAAGCTCTCCCTTTTTACAGCTTCCTTTCCCAGCTGCCAACATGTTTTATATCTATAAGCTTTGAGAATTTTCATGATTGTTTGACGTAATAGCTTCAACAGCAATTGTGCCGTTGTTCAATGTTTATAGATATACCCAATTAGTTAGCATGAGGATGGCTTTGGTGCCTCATTTGTTCCATTTCTGTCTTCTCCAATACATTTCAATTGAGATCAGAATACCAGAAACATAGTCAAACTGCACAAGCCAATCAATGTCAATGATGCTGAACCCAGCAGATGAAACTGTGAGAACTGCCTTTAGAACAGCAAAAATATATAATTTGTTAATTAGAGTTATTCACCACCCCTCTATCTCTCTCATGTCCCCACCATCCAAATAGGTCATCTGAGATGGTGGCTAGGCTCTTTTCCCTCATTTGGAATAATTTCAGTGACTTTGTAAAACAGGCACCCAGAAGGCAAAACAATTACCCAGAACGTTTCCCATTCAAAGGCAAGACAGGTTACAATTGTTAATACTGGGCCCCCACCCTCTGTGTGTCAAGCAATTCTGTCTTTCTAGATGCAGGTGAGAAATCACTGTAACTAGTACATATTTCTCAGTGGTAGCTGAACTGTCCCACCTTGCATATGCCACTTTTCCTCCTTGTTCCAAGAACATAGCAGCATCTTACCTTCACCAGTATAAAGGGAAGATCAAGTCAATTAGAGGTGAGAGGAAAAAAAAGCAGTTCCTTTTGTGTATAAGAAGGGGACAACAAGTACTGCACAGATTAGGTGGCTCATTACATTCTTTTTCATCTTAGATTTTAAAAGGCAGCAAAATGCTAACATACCATCAGAAGTATTTGTTATGAGTCTCTACAATGTATTAAAAATCCCACACAAAGCCTAGGTGCCCCACAATTCCAAATCAGAGAACTGAAATGCTTCACATGGTATTTAAAGTGCCAGAAGTATCAGAGATATGCCCTTTGGAGATGATACAAGCCATGAGTACATCTCATTATCCTTTACACTAGAAAAATACAAATGTTCACTCCACTACTAAAATTTTACTGCTAGTTCTCCCCTCACTTGCAAAGGGCCTGACCACAAAGAACTTGTTCTTACTGAAAGAAAACCTTGAATATGAAGAGCACTTTCCTTCTGCTGTGCTTCCTACATTGAAGTAAACAAAGCCCAACCCTTTCTATGCAGAAAAATCATCAAATGGATGGATTAAACACAGATTAACCACAATCCATCTAAAAACACTGGCAACACTACACCTTTGGTTTTTTTTCATGCCAATCACGTTCAAATGAGATTGCTGTCTCCATACATAATAGAACTGCAAGTGATTGAGTTACCATGGTGTACAGCAAAATACAGCTTGTCTGTTGAGCAACAGTAGCCAAGGCCACGCATGCCCTTAACCCACTGCAAATGCAAAGTAAAACCATTTCCCCCTGGTTTAAGCTAAAATCTTATACTAAGTTACCATTTATCACTAGCACTTCAGTAAGGTATTCTTCTCCTCTTGCAAACACAGTCCTTCACACGCAGTACCTCAAACATTTGTTATCATATGAACATAGATTTAGGGAGGCAGCACTGAAGTTGTTTACACAGAAATTTGAACAGGCCATGCAGAATAAGACTCTCAGTACCTTGGGAAGTTTTCAACTGCAGCATAAACTAGATGCAATTTTCGTGTTATGCATGAACGATGGCACTTCCAGAAGGACAACATCCCCTGTTATCACACCAAAGTGCTGTCTGCCCTTGAATTAGAGGAATACCAGCTCCTCCATCAAAAAACAACACTCCTTGCAGCACAACATTTTCCCTTAGCTTTTCCCACCTAAGAATTGACCGAGCTTGAACCTGCCTTACCTCACAGAGTTAGCAAAATCACAGGCTGCAGCAGCGTGCCAGCGTGCCAAGCAAAATACTACGCTGATCTGTGCAGACTGTCTTTTTTTCCAGCCTTAGCTGATTGCCTTTGAGCTGGATCCTCAGCTCTAGTGACATCTTCAAAGAGACCAACAGCTGCAAAGTATTGCACTGATTACTACAACAGACTAGCATTAGAACGGCTGTGAAATCTCACTGCATCAGAATGAGACACAGATATTATAAGATATTATAACCCAACACGGAGATCTGAACTGGAATGGACAAACAAGGCACACAATAGGAATGCAGCATTTGCTCATGTTAAAGGGCAGTTGCCCACAGCGTCACCCCTCTTTTCCTCCATCTGTGCAAGTCCCAGTCAGATCCAACAGCCTTCTGCAAGATCACTAGTCAGGATGAGAACAAAGCAACAGCCAGTGTTTCTAAGTCAGCCCGATGTGTTACATTCAAAGCTCAGCCCCATGTTTTTATCACACCTATTATCCTTGGGTTGGAAGACATCTCCCTAGACCACAAATTCTCTGGGATTGTAGATTAAAGCCAGGGATAACACAGCAGAACACAAGGAACACAGACTCCATAACAGAAATTTCTTATGCCATTTTACATGATGCACATGGAGAATTACAGACCAGGATTCACAAACCCCAGCTCTCTGACACAGTAGCCCCCTAAGTTCCCTACTTATGATAAGGAAGAGCACCAAGAGCTAAATCTGCACACAGGTTTCAGCAGATGTATGTTCTGCCCAACTCAGAGGCTACAGTCACTGAGACAGGCCTTAGCAGCAAGGTTCACCAGCAGTAATGGTGTGGAATGGCAAAGGGGCCCACGCTAACAAGCTTGAGCTAACAAGCTGTAATCAGCACTGCAGGAGTGCCGTGGCAGCAACCACAGCTAGAGTTGTGGGACAAAGGAAGCCTAACATACTGTGGGAGTCCTGGGTAGCGTGGAGGATGGGAGAAGCAGCATGACACACATCTAAGAAACACCTGGGATCCAACAGTCTGGTTGGCAGAAACAGCGTGAGGGCTCTGATGTTCTTCCTTTGTTTTTAACACAGGTGCTTATAGTAGACAGACAGTTGTGTGTTCAATGTTACAGGTTTCTGCACATCTGTACTCTTACATCAGGGATGACCTGAGACTGTCTACACTGCTGAAAGGAGCTAAACAGCAGAGGCAATCTACTCAAAAGATAGACTGCTGTCTGGACTTGGACAAGGAGCCAAACTCTGCTTGAGCTTTACCAAGAAAAGCCTGGTGACCGGAAAACAAATGAAAAAACCAGAGGTGGGGTCACGGGATGAAACTAGAGAAGGAGAGATCTAGTCCAACAGAAGCTGCACAAAGGAGTCACAAACACTCTCCTCTTCCAGGTGTTTTCTGTACTCAACAGCTGGGAGGAAATGGAGGTACAATCTCTGCCCTTTGTAAGAGTTAGGTATGAGCATGTACATCTCAGAAGTGGGAGAACAGATTTCAGTGTAAACTGAATATCTCTGCTGTAGAAGCTCCTCAGACTGCATCTTGAGAGACCCAAACTGGAAAGTATAACCCCAGTTAGCTCTGTAGTCTAACTCTGCAGTAGAGGAGCTGTAAAATGAGACTTTCCACTTCTTTACTTGCTAAGCTGATAACTCCTGCAGAGCATGGATGGCTCTGATTCACCTTGTTCCCCTGTCTGTAGGGGTCAGAGACCTATGGCAATTCTGTAACTGTCAGTGTAGAGGGGTGCTCCGAGATAAGCACTCTCCCTACTATCCCAGGTGTTAAGTGCCAATGGGCTAGGAGGAAATCCCAAAAGCAAGTTCTTCCTTCCCCCCAAAAGCAGAGCCCCACCTACTAGACTACACAAAGAATCCAAGAGTAAACCCAAGTGACACGCCACAAGACCACACTGCACAGCCTAAACATGCCAGACTTTGCTTCCTAAAACTGCTTCTGCAGTTAGTGAATCATCAGAAAAGCCCTCTTCACACCTGCTGTAATTTGTTTGATTACAGGTGACCAGGCTGTATACAATGTTCTACATGTATAGAACAGTCTTTTTTGCACAGTCTTTTTTCTGCTGAAAATTCCTCACTAAACATGTCTGGAAACAGGAATACAAAACTGAGATCATCACAGGATGATCATCACATCATCATAACGCCCGCTATCCACATTCCGGTCATTGACAACTCTGTTAGGGCAAAGGGCTCCCAACTCTGTTTACCTCTTTTCCTCAGCCCGCTGGTTCCATTTGCATTACTACCACACATAAAGCAACAGTCTTTACTCCTTCAGTTACCTCCATTCTAAAATTTTTTTTCCTAATACTGAGGCAAACTTAATCATTCATCAAGTCAAGTGTGCCTCAGACATACCCTTCCTGTTCTGCCCTTTAAACATGGAAGCAGTCACACAGTAAAATTCAAAAAGCCATTGAAAAAATTCTTCAGGTCTTACCTTCACTGCACTGCCTACAAGATACATGGCAATGGTTGGACAGACAATGCTGTTCCAACACTGGTAACACCCCAAGCTGCATTTTTTTTCCCCTTTACTGTTATCCTATTTTCCTCTGGTCTCTTGTATCCCTCTCCTGTTTTTCTATAAGTGTTCAAAGGTCTATGGGACGGGGCTTAACTTTCCATTATATCCACAGCAGAGTCTTGAGTCTGATTGGAGCTCTTAGATGCAACGATACAAATTAATAATAGTAGCTGCAGAATGGTAGTAATACTCTCCAGTTGTGATGGGCATGCTGAAAAGATTACTTGATGTTTATAAAGCTCTTTGAGACTCTTGGATGAAAGTCAAGCCAGTGATGCGCAGGATTTATTATTCTATTCAGCACTTCAGTATCCAAGGCTAGCATCTATTCTAGTTGAAAAAGATTTTTACTGTATTGTAAAATGGAAACAAAATGAAATATATACAGTGCACGGTGTTTTATATATAAGGCACAGGCAGCACAGAAACAGAATTTCATTATTGAAATGGATGTAGCTGAAGCTGTTACACACAGTAGGTAAAAGACCAGATTCAGTGATCTCTTATTCCATTTAATCAAAACTGTTAGTATACGGTTTTTCAAACGCCGAATAATTTTTTTCTTTTTTTTTTCCTTCATCAGATATTTCATCAGTTTGTAATAAACCTTTGTAGTTGTTTATGATGTGAATCTCAAGCAGACTTGACTAGCAATGAAATGAAAATAAAGTGCATGTATGTTTAATAAACAAAATCACAGTTCTTCTGTAATACTGTGTGCATTTAACCACCATATCTTAACCATTCAAAGAGGCTGCACTCCCTCTTCCCCATCACAAGTTTCTGCTCATTTCACAGCATCCCCCACTGCTCTAGTTAGACACGGTTCCCTGGTAAGTTCCCCCCTCCTCCAGTTCTCTGCTTGCTGAGCACAGAGGGTAGACGATGCTGTTTTAATGGTGCTAGTTATGCGATATGTGGTCTTGCTGTTTCTAGGAATAGACATGCTCAGACATCAATTAACATCTAATTGCAGGAATTAATCTTGTTCCTCTGCCTCACACGCCACAGAGATCAAACCAAGCACATTTGCAGCTCTATTTTTAATTTAGTGGAATTACAGTTTTTCCATCCAGTGAAAAATAATTAAGTGACATGCTGTCCAGAGAATATACAGTTCAAGGATCAGGATATTGATGAAGAAATGCAACAAGAAGGAAGAAATCATAGCTGTTTGTGCCAAAGCAAAAGCATCTTTGTTACTGCAAGTCTTTCCTCTCTTCACACTTTCTCAGCAGTATTTTCTTCGCACCTTCGTGCTTGAGGGATCCTCACAGAGACAGTGAGGATTATGAGAGTGGCTTGGGAAGGAGATGAATTTACCACCCTAGCAGATAATCCCTAATTCTCAGGGTCAGTCTGTGCAGAGGGCCAAAACAAGCATAGAAAGAAGATAAAACAAGGAAGCAGAGGGAAAGGATTTAAAGACAACAACAACGAAATCAAGCAAAATGTTTTTGCAGCACTCCCTTAAAGCAGTCACCCATCATCTTTATTATCTGCTGAAGAGAGAAATTGCAGGCCACAGACAGAGATTTATACTGTATTTTGCAAGTCTTTGTACTGAATGAAGCCAAGCAGCTTTCAGCAGTCAGCTCCCAATCTTACAATAGTACCTCAGTTTCCTATGTACACAATCAAGGAAGACTTGAGCTTGGCTGGTGAAGTTAGGGTGAAAACAGGCTGGATTATTCAGCAAGGGAAAACAGAATCCTGTATGATAAGCACAAACCTGCAACAGATACCAATCAGAAAGCTATCTGAGCCTGACCCTCTAAAAGAGCTGTGTGAGATAACCCAGTCATGAGACTACACTCTGGGATTGGGTCACAACATCTTCTTGTATTAAACCTAAAGCAGCTGAAGCAGGCATTAGGTCCACTTACAACACAGACTAGTGACCTGTATTTCTTGCTGTATAGAAAGGGACTTTGGTGGCTCCTCCAGTTTTTAGAAAGAACGGAACTACTCCTTCCTAGGTTAAACTGGCAAGGTCCTACGCTAAATTCCAAGGACAACTGGAATGATGCGTAGCTTCACTCATTTTTATTCCTTCTGTTGTTTCAATTATTCTCTTGGGTCCTCAGCACCAGTAGCTAGATGAGAGTTGATCACAGCTAAGGCCATCAACCCTTTGCTTCCTTTTTCTGTCATTTGCCAAATACAGCATGCCTAGTAATGAATACCACTGAACCCCTCCTTTTACTTCCTCCTAGTAAAGGAGGATTGGAACATTCCCACTTCAACACCTTCATAACACCTCAAACTCCCTCCAGAAATGCAGCTGAAGGAAAAGGTGCACTTGTGAAGCTTTCTGGCACTCTTACTGTAGGTCACTCCCTGTGTGAAGAGCCCATATGGAGTGAATGAACATCAGCCAGCCCTGCACCCACAGATATTTCAGAATTTACCAAGAAATAAAAGTGATGGAAGAGCGCGACCATTTCATCTTTTCTCACAGACTTTCAAATCCCACCTTCTTACTTTACAAAAAAAAAAAAAAAAAAAAAAAAAAAAAAAAAAAAAAAGATCTTTGGTAACTAGTGCTATCTTTCCCACATCGCAACATTGCATCATAGTCCTACATGTGACAAGTGTAGGCGGAGATTTGCCATGTCACACCTGATTCAATAAACTTCTGGTTCCTGTAGAAGGGAAGATGTTCAAAAATGAGACTCCACTTAGTGAGATTTTCCTAGGAACAGGTCCAATTTACACATGCTTATGCGCGAGTGAAAGGCAGAGGTAGGCTGTTTGTAGCAATTTGCAGTAAGAATTAAAACAAGAAAACCAAACCCATTTATTCAATGCACATCATCAGTTACTTAATTTACATTCCTACCAAGCAACAATAAACATCCTTCTGCTGCTTCACATTCCCTTCCCCCCAGACTTTCCATTAGGAGCTCAGCTGGAGGCAAGAAGGGAATGTGAGAGGAAGGAAAAAGAGAATCTAATTCCATAAACCAATTCTTAGTTCTCAAAATACTGATACGTAATTCTGGCAATACGTGTCAATCTTGACTTACAACCTCTGTGCTCCCTGCAGTCCTCACTCTTTGCTGACAGTAGAGCTCCAAACTATTAACACCACATCTCAAGAACAATTTGACTTGCTTGACATTTCTTCTACTACCTTACTCGTGGAGTTTTCCCCTTCCTAATTACATCCTCCTAAATCACTCCTCACCAATAATCCGTACCTTTATGATCCAGTACTTTTCTGAAGCAAGATAAAGTAACGTCATCAGTGAGAGAGCTGAGAGAATCCATTCCGTACCGTTTCATTCTATCTTATAGTACTCATACTTTCTTTAGGAGACTGACATTGCAATAAAACGAGAACATAAAGAAAAGTGAACCCTTCCCACCACAAAGTTCTTAATTCTCTGTCCAGGTGAAACCCCCACAAAACATATAAAGCAAGGACCATAGTAACTGCATGGTAATTACCTCATTTGCAAATTACACAGAATTTTCTGGTGAGAAAAAGCACATGCTATCACTTTGAAAATACATCCTACAGTATGGAAGAAAAGAAAGAATACAGAATTTAAACTCTCAGATAAAGAAAGTAACCTTAACGTAAACCCTAACTACAGAAACAATACTCAAAAAAGTAAGCCATGCTCAAAAAAATTCTCATATTCAGAGATGTGATTTCTTTCTTTCTTCCCACACCTCAAAGGCACAGACAGTGACACCCTTATCCACAAGCAATCAGCTTACTTCTTCACAGCAACAAATATACACTTGAGCTCAATAGTAACAGTTAAAGTGGTACAAACATAGAAAAAAATTCAAATTGCTAAACACAACAGGGGTTTGGGGAACATGCCACAGGCACAGAGGTAATGCCAAAGCACACCAGCACTTTATACAGTATTTGTAAATAAAAGTCAATTTTTTACTGAGTATGAGAAAAGGTGTTGAGATGAAAGACTGCAGTATCTCATTTCTGACTTAAATTACAAAGCAAACCAAAATATGACTTACATTCCTACCTCAGTTTCCCATTTGTATAATGATGATACTAAGATTCAGACACCTTTTAAAAATATTGTACCATCTTTGTTTGACAAATGCAACACTAAGTTTATTCATGCTAGTCACTTCTATCATTAGCTCTACTTGAAGATATCACAGCTTTATTAGACACCAAAACTGCTTCATAAATTTCAATTACCTAGAACAAATCATTACCATTATTTTATTAACTCCTGTGTAATTGCCTGTTGTGCACACAATTACAAAGTTAATGTATGTAAATCACACTTAAGAAGTTCTTTCAGTACCTTTTACCTGCATGCTTAGCACATGTATGTGCTCACATGATTTTTCTCATTAACTTTAAAATCTCCATCCTGAAATTCTCACTATGCTTACACATACTGGTGTGATTTACACATTTTAAAATGAGGTTTTTGTGATACTGCTTACTTCCAAAGTAGCCACTTGTGTTACTGAAATAAAAATGAAAAAAAAAATCATCTTACCATTTAGATGCATGGAGAAATCTTGAAAAAGAAGATCACACGATGATTTCCTTGATTTTTTTTTGTTTTAAAGATGAAAACAAAGTCAGCCACCTAGTTGGGTCTTAGGCATAATTAACATACCAGGATTCCAAACTACTACTTAACAGCTTCCACTCAGCTGTTGCCTATTGATGGCAATGGTCTGTTTTTATAGAACACCTGAGGACATATAACATGCACCTGAGAGAAAACAGCATCATTCGGTTTCCAGCACTACTCCAAGGCCCCTTATTAATTGGTAAAATAACTATGTGTTCCTGAAGCAGGGATCGGAACTCTGGCCTCTCAGGTGACTGAAGTACTTCACGTGGGAGACAAATTTCTTTTTCCCATGTATAATTTTCTGAATAATGATACACCTTCAATAACACAGGTAACAAGTTACTCCATCTCTCTCCCAGTAAACTGAAGGCTTGGAGTATTTCTGGCAATAGAGAGAGATGTGACTTTGAAAGTCGTGAGGTTGCAAAGAAAACAATCTCTCTCTTTCTGCACGGTTTCTCTGACAAGGTGTTATATACCAAGGTGATACCTCCCATCTCTTTTCCTAAATGAAGATACATTATGGAAAAAATAAAAGCTCTCTTCTCTTTGTGGTCATCTCTGCTCAGTCAAGAACTCCAGATGACATCCCAAGTCTTTCTGAATTAAACACTTGAACTCTACCAAGAGAAAGGATGGATGATAAGCCCTTCCACTCAGAATTTCCTACCTGTTAGTTCTGTCCTGTGTTCAAAACACTGTTCTGGAAGTTGTTTTGATATACCTAGCTTTTCCTATACCTCATTCAAGGAGTGCAATTTGATACAGGTTTCATATTCAACTCTGAGGTCAGGTGATTAAAAAGTAAAACATTCTGGCTCTTAAAGTGCCGTACTTCCTTATGGTGAATTGTTTTCAGTATCTAGCCCTTAGAAACTGACATGCTAAAGCTGTACTTATTTGCCTTCCTCGAAATTAACAAGCATCTGAAGGTAAACACAGTAAGATGTTTTACAAAAAGGTTCGTGGTCTAAAAGAAATTGGAGGAAAGAGGGTACAAAATTAAATTGATAGAATACAGAAAACAACTGTAGTATTAGAATATAAGATGAGATTTCTGGTAAGACTATAGCAGTTTTTCCTATGGGAGGGTAAGCTGGTCCTGTACAGACCCATACACTTCCCTGGAGCATGGCACCAAGAACTGAATGCTACCTCAGGAGCCTTGATGCATGGCAGTCCCCAAGAATTAGATGCGAAATTATGAAACCATGCTTGGAAAAGCAAGGAAAACAACAGATAAAACTGAACGAATCACGGGACATCTCTTGTAAATAAACATAACGGCGATGGAATTACTGTCAAATCAAATTATACAAATTACAGATCGTAAGCTGTAGCTCCAAAGCAGCCTGATTGATTACTCAAAATGAAACGAGAAGCAGGCGGAGGACACCGCCAGCATGTTAAGCAGCTCCTCACCCCGCAGCTGTGGCTCTGGCAGCACGGCCAGGCCCAGGAGAGAGCCGGGGACCAGCCACCCTGGAGGCAACTTCATTTACGGCACGACATGAAGGCAATACACGAAACTTCGGGCTTGCACGTTCCTTTTAGGTCTTGTTTCTCCCCAACGTGGTGCAGTCCCCGGGTACGGGGGCAATTACCCAGCTGGGAAAGCACTGACAGGGACGGTGCATTAAGCGGCAGGCACAGGCCGTGGCAGTGACAGGGACCCGCTGCGGTACCCGCCTGCTGCTGCCGTGGTGGGGCAAAATTAAAATAAAAAAAAAAAAAAAGTGACTTTCCTTCTTTTCTTTCTTTCTTATTTCACCAGCAGAGTGAAAACAAGGCAAAAAGGAGCTCCAGCACCGACTACCGCCCCAGCCCGGCGGCCCCGCCTTACCTCAGCCCCCGGGCCGACGGTCTCCGGCTCCCTCTGCCGGGGCCGCACCCGCCGCTGCCGCCCCCGACCAGCCCCAG
>JAHREE010000287.1:710141-860902 GCA_033628505.1 Tringa tobata
CTCCAACCACAGCCGCTCGCCGGGAGCTTCGGGGCAGGGCCCCAGCTCCGCTGTGAAACCGCCGGAGGTCGGGAGATCGCCCCTCCAGGGACTTCCCTCCGCTCCGCCCGGCCCTCGCCTGGGGAGGGTCTTCTACGAGGTGCCGCTGCCTTCCGTCTTTGGCGGTGGTATCTGATCAGAGTAAGATACCTCTCCTTGGGACAGATAAACCGTCTCATTTTCAATTTGAATGGCCTCCTTCAATAGAATAAGTTGTTTTTATCGTTTATTCTGTCTACACAAAACACACCAGATTTGTTGCTAGAGATAAAGCTATAGCAAAGGACAATGTTTAACAAAGATATCAAAGGGTTTCTCACAAAGCAATGCTCAATAGACACTTCACATTATTAATACCAAGGAAAGAAATAGATGGCCATTGTTGATCATCCATCTCCAGAGGGAAAAGGACTTTGCACAGCAGGTTTTATGTAAAATTTCATCCAGCGCCCAAAAAAGTCCCGTTCGGTTCTTTCAGTTGTATTTCACCGAGTATCAAAGAACAAAATAGCAAGCCCTTCAATACATGATTGGCATTAAGCTCACAATGTCAACCTTAATACATCGCTGTTACCCATCGGGCTGGGTGTGTGGCGATCAGAAAGCATTAAATAGTTTCTAGGTTGCTTTCCCTTCCCTCTTTGCTTGCCCAGCAGCTTGGCAGCATTTGCTCTGAGATACTCTGCAACAAATTATGTGAAAGAAGCAAAACCAAATATTGCCTCAGCTTCCATAACAGCGTGAAGCTCATACTATAGTTCAGCTAAATCTTCCTTTAAGGTCTTGGCCAGACAAACTGTTATTTAACTCAACTGCTTTTATTTTTTAATAAAATTGTCTTTAAAATGGATGAGGCACACTGGAGAGGACAAGGTGTACAAGGACAGAAAGTGCACTGTCAGCCAAATAAGCAGCTACATGCAATAAATAAGTAACGAGAGGAAGCAGAAGGCCCTGAAAGATGGGCCCATAAAGATGTGGGAATGCCCAGGAGAGCACTACTGTAGAAAAGCAAACACTACAGCTTTGGTCCCAGAGAGCCACCCAGCACAGAGGACATGGAAGAGAAAGCTACCACTGCTCGGAGCAGATGCAGTAAGACTCCAAACACAGGCACAGGCACTTCCAGGGCTAGAAATATTAATGCTTTACATAGAAATAGTCAGACAGATGCTAACTGCAGGTCACCAGGGAAAGGAGAATCAGCTCCTACTTGCAGTGATGAACTCCGCGTGACTGTCCTAGGGCGATTAGACAGTCTGCCATTCCAGTTCGCTAAAAATCTTACGGCATTGCTCAGTAATGACTGAAGCCAATTCAGGGAACTCTGGAATTGTCCCCTTTTTCTTCCCCCAAGATAAGAAGGGCAACAATCACCTTTCCCTAATGCCATGCATCCAGCAAGTCAGAGATGCCACGCAGGATTTCAAAACCTTTACAGAATGGGCAGTGAGTAACGTGCCTGTGCTGCTCACTTGTTCATAAGAAGATTTAAAGGGAAGATGAGGGTGGAGGGAGGAACACGACTGTGACTTGCCACAACTGATACATTCACTTGAGGAAAAAAAGAAACAACATTCATCTGTTGGAAAGTGACACTGTCATGAAATCCCAGTTAATGCCATTATTCCTGAGCATTTCATTGATTTGTTACATCGCCAAAAAACATTATTAACTGCCCAGATCACTGTGTGCCCTTGGCTTCACATTTCTCCATTTGAATAGATGGAGACTGGGGGAGATATTTTCAAATAGAGGAGCTGTAAATTTAAGCAGTATTTGATTTTCAGAGGTGTTGAGGTATCTTAACTGCCGGTGATATTAATTGGAGGGGCATTTGCTCAGCACTGTCGAAAATTAGGGTGGTTTTGTTCAGGTAGTGCATCAATTTGAAAATAAAAGCCTAGTTTATGTACCCAGGTTGAAGATATTGACCATGATTTTTCTGAAGCATCAGTGTAAGGCCAAGTGCAAGATCCATGGGGCACATGGAAAAAAAAAAAGTCTTCATTTTGTTCTTCAAAAATGTTAAGAGCAGCAATTTTGACTCAGCTTTTCTTTCTCAGTAGAAATTGGTTTTCTGGAGATTAATGGGCCTGCTCTGTTATGTTAATACTTAGATGCTTGTTAATAGAGATGCCCCCTTTGGGGAGGAGGCAGGAGGATTGATAGCTAAAATTTCTGACACTGGCTGTGGAAAGCCCTTTTCTCTGTTCCTTACAGTGATAGCCTTATAAATTTTTTCTCAAACCATCTGGAATTGTTATGATTATTCCTGGACTGCCATCTCTAAGGATTTCTGGGACAGTCTTTCACACTGTAGTTATTAGGTGAACAGCAAGCTTTGCTGTGCTTTAGTCATCCTGCTTTCTGGGGTTAAACTCTATATAAGGAAGAGGAACACCTCCCAAACCTTTTCTGGTTACATAGTGCAGTATCATTGAATCTAATAATTAGGATTAATGCTATGCAGAGAATTATGAATGCAACAGTATTAAATAGAGAACAAGAAGAGAAAATGTTTGAAATGCACCAATACCATTCAAAATACTTCACAATAGCAGAAAAATGGGAGACTGTCTATTTATAAGCAGTCCCATCTTTCAGAAATCTCCATCTTGGCCTTTCTTTGCCAAGAATTCACTCGAGTTAGAGACTGAATCAGAAAACAAAATCTCCTGCTGCTTTCAACACCTCTCCCAATGAGAAAGAGCATTATAAGCATGATAATAAAGTGTATTTTCTAAGGCATTGCTCTCATGCTAGGAAAAGCAGCTTTGGAAAGACCACCACCTCAAGCCTCCCACCATGTTGGGAATGGCATTAGCAAAGAAGCTGGCAGAAGAGGAGCATCTTAATCTCTGCTGAGTGGTATTGGAGTATATCTACACACAAAGGTCTTTCTACCATGCAAGGTCTACTAATAAGGAATTAGATCAGTGTCTCTCATCTCTCACTACAGAACAGCCTTTTCGAAAGTGTAGAAAAATAATTGTTTTCAAAATTCCACATTACAAAACCATTTGACAGATGGCAGCTGACAGAGAATGTGGCTGTTTTCATCTGGCTTACGCATCTGAGGAGGAAAGAGCAGTCTGCACTTGGGATGGATTGTTAAATCATGCTTATACTATTTGCTAATGATTAGTTTGAGAGCTCTGATTATATTAGATACTAGCTATTTTCCAAAGGCTATATGACCTCATGGAACAAGCCCATATCAATCTGATTTTAGATTGTAAACGTTACAGTGCCAAACAGTGATGGCTGTGAGTACAGTCCCCCTGCTAAAATTTCTTCACAGAAAATACTCAGTGAGTAGCTCTGGGCGCAAGAAACTGTTATCTGCTCAGAAACAAAATTCAAACTCAGTGGGTAAATAATTTGTTGCAGATAGCTTGGGTAGATCTGGCCAGTGGCAGCCTGGGCATACTGTCACTGTTCTCTGTACCCAAAAAAACCACTTGTAAGGGTACATGCTGCAGATCAACATAAAGGACAAGGAGAAGATCAAGCACTTTCTTTATGGGAAAAGTGAACATGATGCTTTTGTCAGCTGCTTCCAGTAGATGACATGAAGCAATGGGCAGGAAGCTCTAATAGAACAAAGCTGTTCTAAAGGGCAAGTCAAGCAAGCGGTCTCTAAAATTTCTGAGACAACAAGCACACATTTTGCAGGCAAATCTGCTGTCCAGCTGGATCTGTTTACCACCTGCCTTATCTCTGAGTCACAGCTGAAATAACAGGGATTTTGATGCTGGAAAGTTGCTTAAATGTGGTTCATTAAAACTCAGGGTGACTGAGGAATGTGAAATATTTGCTGTAAGACACAGTAATACCAGTATCAGGGACTGACATGTAAGAATGCCCTAGTTGCAGGCCGTAAACTAGCCATAAGCTGGCCACAAACTGGCCAACAGTGAGGGCTGTGTGCTGGAGGGAGGTGGAATATGACTTGGTTTCACTCTGAGGAAGGGGCTTGAGGAGGATATGGGGAGAAAAGGTATAAATCTGAAAAGCTGCAGATGGACAGCCTAGTTTATCTCTGTATCAGTGTTACTGTCACATTAGATGGTGGCCAATATAGGATTTACTCTTCTAGAGCTTTTACAAGGAGCTGAAGTTTCCAGGCAGGCTGGAGAGAGAACTGCTATGAAAGTGGGTACGACATGGTGCTTTTCTTGTTAAAGAAATATAATTAGCCTATTGCTTACTGTACTTACCTTGGTGATTTGAAACCAGTTTCATGCTGACCGTGCCTGACTGTGATCCCAGTGCACAGGATCTTGCTGTGAAGGCAACTGGCTACCCAGGAGGGATGATTAGTGACTCCCCCCCATCATCCTCACCCAGGAAAGGAAAATAACTTCTTTATCTGACCTCTGCAGAAATCCTGAAGCCTCCAGCAGCCTTGGCAGCAAGATGAAGTAGATACTGATCAGTAAGAATCTTGCAACTGGTATCTCTGGTCCACTCCTGACAGCCCTCAGAGCACACTCGGCTTTCGCATCCTCCTGTTCGGGTTTGTTTTGGGTTTTGGGTTTGCTGTCCTGTCCGTTCCTCCCTGCAGGTGCAACCCCTCTATGCTTTTCTGCTGCCGACCCTCCAACAGGGTATTCCACCCCATCTGCATCACACTCAGTATAAAAGCTGAGGGATCAAAGGGTCAGTCTCTTTCTTCAATGGCCAGCATCTGAGGAGGACGCTCTGTTCGTCTGCCTTTGATCCTGATCTATGCATTCCTGAATCCAGATCCAGAATCCAGTTCCCATCCATCACTGAGTCCAGTTTGGGACTTTCCCAGTGCCTGCTGGTGACAAGATCATCATCCTGGAAGCTTGATACTGGTTTTACATCTATTGTATATATTATTTTTTTTAATATTATTATTCTTTTATTATTAATATTTCATCAAAGTAGTTTAGTTTCTTTAAAATTCATGTCTCTTTCTCCCTTATCCTCCTCTCCCTGTTGGGAGAGGTAGGGGAGAGCATCTGTCTTTCATTTCAGTGGCCAATCTGGCCCAAACTACAATGAAGACTTACACTTTTCTACCAGCTCCCAAATCATCTTTTTGTCCTCACAAAGTTAACAGAGTAAATGGCTATTCACTGAAGCTGGGAACTTTTATCCAGGACTCTTCTATTAAAATTCATTCTGAATCCTTATCCACAGAGGTGAAGTGTTTGGCTCATATTGTTTATTGCTTCACGTTAAGTAAAACAATTGATTCTTCATGGAAGAAAAGTACTGACACAGAGGTATCAATCAAAATCCTGGTCTCTCACCCACAACTGTGTTAACACGTGGGTACCAGAAGAATACATCAAAAGAATCAATGTGCCTTTACCTGTCATTATATAGTAATAAAGAAGAATTTCTGATTCTGTATCTATCTGATTTGTTCTTCTCCCTTTTGTCTCTCTGAAGCAGGGCAACAGAACATACACACGCTGACTTACCCAAATCCAGTATTTAAGACAGCAGAAAACTGATTATAATACTATAATCTGCCAGCTCTCCAGAGATCTTATAACAGTTCATAATTGCTAATTCAGCCTCAGAAACCCTAATGAGGTAGGTTGGAGCCATTATTTTCGTTTTAAAATATGAGGAAACTGAGTCAGAGTGAAAGGCTATGACTCATGGAGTATTGCTTCAGAAAGAAGGGCATAAAATCCCATCATTCCCAGGGTATACACGAATCACTTTTATAAAGAGCTCTGTCTTCATCTTGCTTGCTTATTTCATGTACCTCACATTATTAGCTGTACAGCAGCCAAGCCTTAACAGGCCAGAGAAAGGTGCCTTCTTCCTGCAGCTTGCTTTGTGTCATTTTATGAAGATAACTGTGAGGGTCCTTTAGATGGAGAAGCTAGAACTTGCCTGTCCACGTTTCTAGACAAGTGCTGTAACTGTTTATTTTTTAAAAGTTAGAGGCACCATCAGAACCACAACAGCTTAATGAATTTCTGACTGCATTGCTCTGTGCTGAGCTCAGAGCTGTTTCTATGAGTTAGGTATATGTCCTTGGTGCCTTCTAGGTGAAACCCTACACCTGGTGTGTCTGGTTCCTGTTTCATCGCTCTGGGCACTATAATTCCAGACATTCTTTAAAGGGCAAAATTAAGTCTTCCAGTGGATTTTGGTGTTCCCAGGATTGGACAGGCATTTGAAAAGGAGGCCGGTTTTGCTTTTGTTTTATGCAATGGTAACGTTGCACTGAAGTGCCTGAAGTTGGACACCTAAAAGTCTTTCACACTAGCTCATCCTGAGTCCAAAGGAGGAAACAAAATTGTACACTACATGCAAGTTCTGGGAAACCAGTCTAATTAGTCCTTTATCCAGCAAAAAAACCCCACACTTCAGCTTCTGTGTTTTTCCAAGAACATCTAGAACTTAAAGTCCATTATATTTTGGATTGTTTGCTTCGTCTGAGAGCTACTTGTTTTAACTCGTCACCCTCTACAGTCTTCTTTGGGTCCTTTTTCTGGGATGAAAAAATTAAGTAATACTCAGGGAAGGGATGCTGGTGTTCGATTTTCGTTTACCCACTAGAGAATCAAGATAGTTTATTAGTGCAGTTGTAGTGAAAATGCAGCTCTCCTTCACAGTCTTTAGAATGACAAAGCAGGTGATTTTAGTGGTTGGTTACATATTTATTTGGAATACATCTTCATAATGGAATTTTCCTTCCTCCCTCATTAGCCAAGAAGAGGAATGTTTCAGATTCCCGCTGTCCCCCACAGTTTTCTGTGTCTTCCCAGGGAGGTGAATGTATCCAGGAGGCAAATGAAACCTGATTTGGTTGTCTCTAAATATTTGAGTACCTGGGATTCCCTTCAAGAATTTTTCATTTAGGTACCTCTTCTTCTGCATGTACATTTCAGTTGATCTAAGAAGTTCATCCTATTTTTCTGCTGAAAATACTGATAGTCATGTATCTGATTTACCATGACAGTGTAGAAGGCAAGCATTTTTCCATGCTCAAGAAGCCTTTGAAATCCATCTTCTTCTCCTGCACTTCCATTTCATAGTCATCCTAGCCTTGCAGAGTTGTAATTTGCAGAAATTAATGCCAGGGGCATTGCTATAAAATTGCCTATCTCTTTTCTGGGATTGGATTTTTCAAATTGTGGTGTATCTCTAGTGTGGCTGCAGAGGTAGTTGGTTCTAATACACTTTATATTAGAGCTTAGGTGCAGTGGTGGAGAATATGGACATACCACTTACAGGCTTGGAAATCACAGGCCTGTTCTGTGTTGCCTGGAGCCCCAACTATAAACACTGGCAGTTTCATCTCAGTGCCTGTGCCACAGTGGAAGGACCAAGTGGGCTGTCAGGAATAACGTGCAGGGACAACTTCCAGAGCCCCAAGAAGTAAGACGGAGTCCAGCTGTGCACAGCAGCTCAGCGCAAGCTGCATCTGAGCTAACACCAGCCAGAACCACTGCCTCCACACCTGCAGCTCCATGCTCCCTGGTTCCAGGGCTTGTTTGTTCCAGCCATAGCTGCAGACCTAGGTCTGGGCTAGCACTGCACTGGATTAATGAATCCTCTCTCTGGAAGATTGGGGAATGCCAGTACCTCCAGTAACGCCAGTAAAAGAGCCAACCTAGCTCTGATATGGCCAGATAATAAGCTCAACTGAATTCAGATCAGCATTGGACACAGACATCGGGTGTATTACACTGTGTTCTCGGGTGCACCCACTAGGACTTGTATAGGTTTCTCTTCTTATGAGTTTCCCCATTACCCTTGATAATGGAGACTTTACTGTATGATCTCTCTCCCATCTCTTATCTAATAGGATTTATGTGTATGGGAAGAAGAACAATATGGCAGCTGAGATGTGCAAATTTGCCAAGCAGTGCAACTGCTGCAGCTCAGCACACCGGCTTCCATTCTCAGTTGAATGCATTTTGCAAGAGATTCTAAAGATGAAAAACTGTCCAGATATAACTTCATCAAACACAGCTTCATTCTTGGCTCATTTCCTGCCTCTGATGCTTTACTTTTTTTACAAAGACATAAGATAGACAGATTTAACCTGGAGTAGCACCTGCCTTACACTTCCAAGAGGCTAGGGAATGACCAGGCAGAGTGCCAAGACTGAGGATGCTACTGGAGAGGCGACCTGACACAGAGAAAAATGGACTGGTTTCTCTAGCAGGGGTGCTAAATTAATTAACTGTAGTTTGTAATACATTTGATATGCTTTGGGCCTTTCAAGTTCAGGAAAAGCAACACTCTGGAAGGAAACAACAGTAAATAATTTTTTTGAACTAGCTGATTATGACTGCTATTTTTTCACTAGCTCTACGCCCATGTCCTTGGCTGTCCTTTTTGCCCCATTTGTGTGCGTGATTTCCTTCAAACTGATTTAATACAAAGCATATTTGCATTCACATTTCATTTCACTTCAGTTTCTCCAAAACTAAGCTTCTTTGGGATTTTTGGCTTCCTGTATCTGCTTCTTGCCACAGCTTCTCAGTTTTCTTTTCGTATTGGCTGAGATACAAAATTTGAGATTCTGAGCAACTTTGCTTATTGAGGTTCAACTTTTTGAAAGAACCAGAAAACAACTTTCTTCTGGAAAATTCTATTGGCTGTTTTCCTTTGTAATGCCTCTCCCATCTCTTACAGGATCTGAACTGCCCTTTTTATTTATTTTAGTTCTCCACATCTCTGTTTTTCCTCCTATTCTTCCTCACTCACTCCCTCTCCTCCCCCCTCTCCCCCCCCCCACCATTCATTTGCTCTTTCTTTCCAGCTTCTCTCCACTGTGGACTAAAACCTCCTGTTATCCTCAGTTCTGCAGGGTTTTCCACTTAGCGATGCTTTCCTCGAAAAGCCTTGTACCTTTAAACAGCCTTCTACATTTAGAGCAGAAAAGTATACCTTGGTGTCAGCCAGAATAGTTGAATATAGCATGAGATTTTGAGTGTTATACTTCAATTTGACTATCTTCTGCGCTGCTTCCTCTTTCTGTTTGTCATTCCCCAGTATTGTTCTAACTTCCTGGGCAAGCCATGAGGAGGACACAGTCATGTTTATCCAGAAGTCCAACTTGAGAGGTGAAGTCAACTTCTTGGTTTGCTGAGGCCTATAGGAAGTTTTTGAGGTGATTATTAGCTGATTGATAATTATAGGAGAATGAGTAACCTCCCTAGCCAAACCACTCTCCTGCCAGTAGCATCTGACAGGCTGAGAAATCCATTTGAATGCAGAGGTATGTTCCCAGAGGTATGTACCCAGATTCACCAAAGGGGGCATTTCAGGGGTGGGTGTTTAAAATCAAAACTATCTTTTGGCAAATAAAATTTACATCAATAAAACGTAATCCTGTAACTTTCTATCTGCAATCAAATTACAGTCATACAAGATCCTCTACCTGACTGCAGAGACCAGTCTGGTAGTCAGAAATGTGAGTTTATTTTGAGTTTCACTCCTGAATCTATCAGATGAGGCATAGCTTTACCACTTTTGAGTGGTACAGAGAACTTCAACTGTCCTACAGCTTTAGCTTATATATCCCTGACCTGACATTGCTAGTGAGGTATACATGTTTGCTATTTCCCTGCTACGACCATTAGAGAGTGCTTTCTCTTGATCAGAGTCCACAAAATTAATTCCTGTACCTCTCTCAGGCTAGCTGGTGGGTTAGGTAGCCTCTTCTCTTTCTGTCATCAAAATAAGAGTATAGCATTACTAGAAAGTGGCCATGAGCATGAAGAACAGTGCAATTATTTCAAACACGTATTTTTACCACCTATTAATCATGCCAGCAGTTGCCTCCAACTCTGCTTCGTGTGCTCCTCATTTCCTCTAATCATGAACTAGTGCACTTGTCGAGCAAAAAGATTCTCACAAAGTCCAAGGCCCTTTTGAATTTAGTGATTGTCATCCTTGACAGCCTTTCTGCTAAGTTTATTTGGTATGTTTTAGCAACTCCATTCACAGAAAACAGTTTGTCACCAAGCTGAGATACCATGTTGATCTCTCCTGGTTATATTGTGGAATAGCCACTTTCCTGATACCTGCTAGTGCCAAAGAGAGACTTTACCACATGCATGCCATAAAATGATTGCCTAAAAGACCAGTAGCAAGAACCAGGAAGGAGGAGACAAAACATATAGAGGGCTTAGAATTTATAAATCTAAATGTCCTGCTTCACTTGCTGGTTTCTCCTCCCTCTCTCAGCAGTTTTTTCCCTTAACGTAGATGTTCCTTCCAACCTGCAGAAATTGTAAATCTGACATCCCAGATTGAATTTAGTTGCTCTTTAGTGGAAGCACACCAGGCTGAGCATCAGTATAAAACCACAGACTTCCGAAAATATCTTGATTTTTTTTTCCTTAGTGAAGCCATAAATCTTGGTTGGTAATCTAAAGCCTGCTAAAGGGAAATTTAGACAAAACAGTAATTGAAACACAGATGTGCAATAGTGAAATATGAAAGACAGTTGTTACAATCTCTTTTGTTTCTAGGTATGAATGAAAAAAAAAACCCAGCAGCCCACCTTAAGTTTTTTATGTTGTCAGATAGTTGCATCAAATCTCTAATAAAGGCCTTCACAGAATGGAATATATTGGGTGTTTTCACTAGATTTAAAACTGCAATGAAAACAAGACACTATGTTTTCTACTGAGAGAGACCACTGTTCTATGGTTTCCATTTTCACGTAATACACATTTGGGCAAGTCCCTTTAAATCCGTAATTCAGTCTGTAGTATATAAAAATTAACTTATTTTTCATTTCCTTGCACAGACATAAGTGCTTTGCCACAGACCTGTCTATTGTTTTGCTACCTTATCTATTATTTTGTTTGGAATTGGATTTCAAGTTCCTTGAAACAGGAATCCCATGATGTATTTTGCATTGTAAAGATGTTTAGAATATGTTGAAGTGACTTAAAAAACATATAAAAAAGAAGAAAACATAACATGGCAATGATTCTGAATTTCACGGGCCTTCATTAATGCGCATCTCTACTAGTTTTTACTTCTCATACAAAGGATTCTGGGTTAGCCTTGGAATTAAAGATTGTGGGTGGGCAAACTGTGAGGAAAGACTATAAGCATAATGTTTTAACAATATTTTAGTTACATGGATCCGCTAATAGGCTGTCACCCATAAAATCTCTCCACCCAGCTAACTCATCAGCAGAGTGTTTTCATCACAGACATGACTTCAGAACTGAAGTCATTAACTTGGGAGGGTTTTTATAGTGTTTCTTGAGTATTTAAAGATCTTGTGAAAATACTATTTCTTTGGGAGAGAGGTTGCCTTCAAGCCATACTGTTTCTGTCTTCCTCAGACACCTAGTTGTGTGGTTGCCAGGACACTGGTATTTCCTTCTGATTTTACACAGGATTTTATTCCGAGCATTTTCTGTAATTCTGCGTTATAGAAACTAACACTGAATCATCCATAGAGTTTAACATTATACTCTCAATTTAATATACCTATCTAATTTAGCACGGCGCAGACAATTCTCATTCCTCTGGTACCTGAGTGCCCAGGCAGAAAATTCCACAACAGTTTTCATTAAGAGTAAATAGAGTAGTAACCAGACAATTGTGCAATTATGAAATCAAAAATCTTTCTCAAATGCGCCTAGAATCCACCCTGGCGGTGCCACTCTTTTGTTTGCTTTTGCCAGAGTTCATTTTTCGAGTGACATGGGACATCTCAGAAGCAGAAGGAATTTCTGCGAAATACCGTATTCTCAGTATCTGGGCAGTGACAACAGCAGCACAAACTGACCTTATCTGTCACTGATGAACACTCCCCATAAACACAAACAATGCAGAAAAGCAGCTGATATTGCAACTTCTTTGGTAAAACTCCGTGATTTAGTGTGTAATACACTGGCGCTTACTGTGTAACTTTAGTACAGAACTCCAGGATTTACAACAGCTCACACTGTGTCAGAATATTGCCAAATACTGTGATTTGTGCATGGAGAACTGGAAGAGTAGAAACCACGGGTAAATATAATACATGGTCTTTGCTTGTTTTAGCTACTTTGTTAGAGCTTTGCTATGTATTTGCCAGTTAGCTGAGAGACCTGGGGAGCTGGATCAAAGAAAGGTCTCGTGTGTGTGTGCGCACCTGCATTTTTTCATACATACATGGGCATATATTCGTACATGTGTAGCCTTATTTATCTTGAAAAGGGGGTGAAGAGTTAGACAGTCTTATACAGTATTAGTACAATCAACATCTCTAAGCAGTTGATTATTCTCAGAAGAAACTGTGAAGGGTTTTTTTAATTGTTTTTATTACTTTACTATTCCTATTTTTGTTATCTTAATGCTACTGTACATCTCATGCTTTAGAGGTGTGAAGTGCTAATTGAGTATAGGCAATAACTATATATACTGAGAATACCACAGACCTTAGGATATACTTTTTCCTGATTTACAGCCTTTGGGTACCCACCATATGCCTGATTTTGAGTAACAGGAGGAAGGAGAAAGGAAGAAGAGTGGATTTGGGGGTTGAGGGGCAGAACATGAAAGTTGGTTATGTATTTTCTGTCTTGAAAGCACATGGAAGATATTCAAAAGGCAGTTAAGGTAATAAATTTCACCCACTAATGTTTGTGACCATTAATTCATCTTTGTTGATGATACCTATACAATGTACCTCTCAAAATCACGGTGACATTTTTCACAGCGTTGCTTTCCAACATCTGATGCCATTGTAACAAGACATTATATAAAACTCCTCTGTTCCTATAGCTAAGAACAGATAAATCTAATAGATGTCTGAATGATAGACATTTAATGCAATAAACCATCCTGTGCTGTGCTGTGACATATCTGCTAGGAACTGGGAAAAGCAGCATATACTTCGGTTAGTTTTGGTTTTTTTTCAGCTGTGATCTGAATTGGTTCTTCTTCAGCACTGGAAACCATTGCATGGGAGTAGTGTGCTGCTCCTATTCTGAAGAGTCCCACCTAGTTTGTATTTCTTTGGACTCTGTTTTAGGATTTTTTTTGTCAGTGTGACTTGCTGACTTTGCTGACTCCTGTTGCCCTCTGCCAGATGAGCCTTAAGCAGACCCATGCACTTGTTCTCTTCCACTAGAATCACCACATCACTAACATGGACATTCCCCCAGTATGAGGCTGTAAAAAGGCATGGTCTTCAGGAAAAAGTGAGACAGCAGAATAAGTGCTTTATTATCAACAATGTGTTTTAAATTGGGGTGGGGGGGAGGAGGAGGTCCCTTTTATTAAACGTTTTCTGAGCACCCAGATTTGACTTGCTACTATCATCAGGAAGCTCTCATATTTTGGTGTTGCACAGGTGGAACTATGCCACACCACTACATTACTGTAACAGCTCAGCAAAGGTTCTTGAGCATGTAGCATGTCGTAAATTTGCTGTAATGAAAGAAAGTATTTCTGGTCACTTCAGGGGGAAAGGAGGTCTCTGTATGGTGATTCCCCAAGTTTTGTTGTGGAAATCAAGGCATAATCAGTTGCAGGTAGTAGGAAGTCAAAGCTGCCTGTTTGTGATACCTCCTGTCTTTGAACGCTCCTGTTCAATATATGATGTCTTCTGTTCACTCTTTGGCATTTCTACAGCTTTCAGTATTCAGATATTCAACTTTAAAAGCCTTCCCCAATTTAACGCAGAGCCCCTGATGCATCTCTAACTAGGGAGAATAATGAGATGAACCAGGCACACAACGATGTTCCGCTAAGGATAGTCTCTGTGGCAAACCTTTGAAAAGCAAAAGATAAACTCCCAGTGGAATACACAAAGAAGCAGTAGCCATATGGGGATTGTGATGCTGAATATATCAGAGAAATCAAGAAAAATATATCTTGGGATAAGTCAACATATGGCAGGCATCAACAAGGCTTAGACATTCTCAGCTTGGGCTGTGTGTTTCTTACACAGGTCATGGAAAAAATGATAATGCCAGGAAAAAAGTATGAAAGATCAAAGTCTGCAGTTAAAAGCATCTCAACATGTGGGCACAGCAAGTAATCTATGGAACAAAATGAGCAGTGTAATATGTTGCAAGCTGATGCTTCTAACACCTGATTACAGCCACAGGGGTACAACCAGATCAGTTCCCCCAGCCTGTAGCCTGGTCTTCTGGCCACCAGTATTTGCATAATGAAGAAAAGAGTAATCAGACCTCATATTGCAGGATAGTCAGTCATCACATGAAGGGATAATTAGAATTTCTCTTTGCCCAAATCTTATACTGTGCTGATTATCATGTTTAAATGCACTTTAACCAAAATTTAAACTGTTGGGTTTTTCTCCCACCCCTCATCTCTAGGAATTGCTTCCTGACTCTTTATCTTCTTCTGTCCAGGACTGCTCAACAGGTCTTGTATGTTTTAGAGAACACTTCCCTCCATGAAGCATCAGACACTAGTCCCTGCCAGCAGTGATATAACAGATTTGACAGAGAAACAGATGGGTGACAACATCCATGCTAGAAATAGTTTCCTTTCTTTCTGGAGGCAGTCCATACATTCACAAACTGGTCAAATTTGTTTTGTAGTGTACCAGTCTACCATCCAGTGAAAGTGAATTAGCAATTTCCAAGGTAATTCCCCTATTTCCCTGCCCACAGCTCTGACAGGAGCCCCTGGGGAAATAACCATTAAGCAAACATCTGTGTACTTCCTATCTGTCAGCATCTCAACAGCTTCAGAAGTGGGGGCTGACATGAAGGACCTGCCAGCTTTCCCAGAGCCCTAATTCTGCGGCAGCTGAGATTAGTGGAAACTATGACTCAACAGTGATAAAGACCCAGAGATTCACTGAACTGCACAAAGTAGTAAATTGCTCTTTTCCTAAGTGTATTATATTCACCTTGATACAATATATGCCAATTTTTACAATAAAAATCTCCCTTGAGAACCTGCTGTAGGATTAGTATTGTCATCTGTCTGGTGTCATGTCTGGTGATGATACATCGTATTGTCACCTTGTCAAAATGATAAAGTGAGCTAAAAAGCTAAAATTTTAGCACTTTCATGATAAATAAAATGCATGAAGGGTTCTTTTTGTTTGTCAGCATCTGCTATATTTTAGTAATTTGGCTCTGAAGGAGCAGGGAAAAGAAAAATCAGGGTGGGGAGAAAGGCACATAAGGAAAACCATTAATCTTGAGGAGAATGAGACTGCGATCTGCCCATCAAACTTAAGATTAAAATCACTCAAAAAAAAAAAAAGGCAATTTTATATTCACTTACGAAATAAAATGATAAAGCAACTTGCTACCTCACATTCTCATACGTAAAATCTACACAACCGCTGATACCTAATAGTTTCTACAACATTTTCAGGGAAACGGAATATGTCAGTATCTTCCTTGCCATAAAATGGACCAGCCAACACTTCCAAACTACACCTGAAATAGACCTTTGCATTGCACCTAGCAGAGAATATTGTCTTCAGTTACACCACTAGTCAAACTGCGATCTTATGTCATCCTTAATAGGGAAGTGTTGCAAGTGAATTTGTGATGGAGGCTGTACTGTTGTTATCTTGGTAGAACTTGTAATCAGGTTGAAAACATTTGATATGTTGGATTTAGATATTACGCAAGCAACTCAATTGAACAAAAGTCAACCATTACATTTGACGTAGAATTGCTACAGGCAACTGTGGGGCATTGTCTAAGGCATCTTAGATTTATATGGCTACAGCTACGTCTCAGCCCATGACAGTATGGTTGATTTGGCCTGCCCAATGCTGTAATCAGCAGAGAGAGTCAGAGATCATATTCCGTACATATAATATAGATATCTACCAACTTCAGTGTTCAGCCTACTTCCCACTGACTACATAGTGAAGTCAGGATTTGGCAGCCTTGGAAAGCAGATAATCTCAACTCTCTTGTGGTTTCCTGATTTTAGAAACTGTTATAGACACCAGTCTTACTTGTAGGTCAGTTGGTTGACTTGGCCCTGAATACTCATGTTTCACCAGCTCCTTTCTGTCTCCTTCACACAGGTAAAAAGCCTTGCAACCATTACAAGAGCATCTCCTGACTATGGATCATGACAGCCTAAAATGATGTGCCAGGCTCTTTCATGAGCTCCTTCATATATGTTATGGCCAAAGGACCATTTTCTGAAGACAAGGAATAAGCCTTCTTCTTCTTTCCTTATCCTGCTGAGAGAATATCTGAGATGTGTGACAGTTAAGCTTAGAAATCATTGCGTTTCGGTTATTGGGACAGTCAGTTCCCTAAACAGCTACCACTGGGAGCTGTTTGGAGTCAATGCTTGGAAAACAAGAAAGAAAATGCCCTGGAGCATTAGTAAACTTGCAGCTTGTGTTTTTGAGGTTGCCAGTATTAACAAGGACATGAAAGGAATAACAGCATCCTCTTTGAGCAGATGTTTTAATCACCCTAGTAATGTATTGGGATCCCCAAATGTTGGCCCATCACCCAAACAGATTATGTGCAACTGTGAGAGACAGTGGAAGTTCTTAAGTACACCATCAGTCAAACCTGAATCTGGCAAGAAGATTACAGGATTTCTTGCTGTAAATTGTGGGTCCTAGTCTAGTTTGAAACAAAAAGAAAGGTCAATTTCATGGGAAATTCAGATCTCATTAAATTTGCAGGATAATGTATATATGCTTATACTATTGCTCCCAATTCCAGAAAAGTGGAAACAATACTGGAGCTTGCTGGCTGTTCTAATCAGTGGCTAATACTAAACCACGATTATGCCAAAAACTTTCCCCACTTATTTTTTAAGACTTTGAAATTACCAACTCTGTATTCATTTTTCTCTACCCAAGCGCTTCTACAGGTCTGCACTAGGGAATAATGCTTTTGACAAGAAAGTTACCTATATTTCTTTCCATTTAAATAAACCCCTTTTCTCCAGTCCTATATGAGAACAGGGACAAAGAAAATGCTTTTGTAGTAATGACATGCTTTATTTCCCTTTCAGTAGATTGAACTTGAGAGCCACAGAACAGAACTGGCGTTGGTAGGAAGCCCTCCACACTGGAGGGAAAACAGCACAAAGAGAAGAGCTGCCAGGAGTAGGACAAGAAAGCAGTACCGTTAAACATATGGGAAAGAGTCAAGCATACAGATCAACTGGAAAGCTGTTGACTGGGAATGTTTGTATACCCCTACTATTATCTCCTGTGTTTTTGCTGAAAAACACATTTCTTCTAACAGCCTCAATTGCAAAGGCAATGCTTTTTTATCCTCCTAGTAGGTTTTAACCTAGGCAATGCTACGACAGCATCAAAAAAGCATAGGTAATTCCTTTCCTCATTCCAACCACTTCCAAGGGTAGTTGTTTCTGTCTGATATTACCATTGATAACCAGAGAAATCAAAAAGTAACTATAATTTAAGCTTACATATTGGCAGCAAACTTCTACTTAGAACATGGCTAAAAGATCATGACATATTTTCCATTTATATTAATAAAAACTCATTTACCTGCTTATTAATAAGTGAAACTATTAGCTTAAAAATACTTCTATAAAAGAAAATGTCACCTCCATTATGTGATGCTGAAGTCTGAATGGTGCAAGTAGCAATAAAACTACACTATGTCAGCACCTTAGCAAAAACATCTTTTCACCCAGAGTCGATAACAGAATGTGATAATGTCATGTCTGAATTAAAACAACAAGGATATTTATGTAGTGGTATAGCACAGAGCACGCAGCATAAAGAACAAACCTGTCAGAAATGCATCTATTTCTGACATCACATTCTCATTTCTTAAAAATACATGTCTTACATGTTCATTTCATTAGACTGTTAGAAAACAAGACCTTTTGAGATCCTCATAGTGGCATCAGTTTAATACATTGCAATGACAGATTAATATTGTATTGCCTTGTTAAATAGAATGGATTCACAGAACTGCACTGAAAGCCTCAGGCGTGCCCTAAGCAAATTTCTAATACTCTTACCATGCCTGTCATTGATATTTTCAAGTACATTTGTTTGTGTGTGATCTCTTCATACATGTTGTGCTTAATGAAACCATGAAATCAGGCTGCAAAATGGCTATTTGTCAAAAATAAATACTTCTGAACAGACTCAGACTTGGTCTCATGCAGTCTCCAAGGCAAAGGCAAGTAGGAGTAACCGTTACTAGAATCACTTTTACTTTTTATATAGTTTTCAAGCAGCAATCCTGGAATCTGCAACAAAGCTTACTATCCAAGAATACATCAGTTCACATTTTCAAAGCTCACAAATTCTCTGAATCAAATTAGGGATCTCTCATTAGCCAAGCGTGCATATGCACACGGCTGATTTGCTTGTAGCCATTTCCGTACATCAGGTATGCAGAAATATGTGCAAGTATGCATGCCCCACGGGCAAAGACGTCTTCCTATTAAACAAACGCAGCTGTGTCTCAGGCTATGTTGTTGCCCTGCCATGAGCTCCAGGCAGTAGGTCACACAATTTGAGAGTAAGCAAGGCAAGAGGCAGTAGCTAAGGACAGACAGGGGAGCAGGCACACTAGAGAGCAGTGAGCTCTCCAATAGGATGGCCAAACCCCTTGGCTGTCCCATAGCTGTGGTCCCCTGGCTGGGGAGCAGGTTGATTCCCTGCATGCAGCACATGCAGTGGCTCCTGTCTTCTAAAAAACACACCACAAGCAGTAGCAAAGGACTATGAATGAAACTGGGGACAGACCAGGAAATCTCAGCATATGTGTGACCCAACAGATCTGAAAACGTAAAAGCTATTCCACTGCGCAGAGAAGATGGGTTGTCTCTGTTTCCTCATCGATAAACACACAATGGGAACACTCTGGGTGGCTTTTACAGAGGAAATAATTACCTCACAAATGCATTCGGTGTCCTGAAGAAGTCAATGAGCACAAGGATTGCAGTGATCTAGTTGGCATATTCAATTTAGATTTCAAAAACACTTTTGATAAGGTTCTTTACAGAATCTCACTCTGCTATGGGCTACCATCAGAGACAGGGTACCAGAGCAGGGAGACCATATCGCTCACAAAAGGCTGCAAGAAACTGAGCTGTCACAGGATATACAGAATGTCATCTCACAAAGAAATAGCTGTTCAAAAGATAGGAAACCAAATATACCTTTTATATTCTAATAATACCTCCTCTTGTCAATTTGATTTTATCCCGGAGATGGTGATATTTCAGTGCTCAGCAATACCACTGTCTCCCGTACACACATGCTGTGAATCTTCACATTCAAAAAACACAGGGAGGTGTTTGATCAAACAGAGCTACAGAAGCGAGTGTTTCCACAAACACATCAACAACAACCAGCCTGCATCCTCTCTGCGAGCCAGGAGGGAACCTGAGCAGCAGCCTGACACCTTCTTGCGGAGGGGAGCAAAGATTTGTGAATATTTCAGTTTCTCCCCGAGTCACACAGTCTTCAAGAAAAAAGCTTACCACTTTAAACATCAGTCTTCAAATGTAACATCTTAAAACCACATAACAAAGAACAGTTCATAAGTGGGACTAAAGTTGGTGCTGCATAGATTAGATTCAAGCAACTTCCCCGTGACTCAGCTGCATTAAGGGATACTTTTGTGATGCATCCACTCTTATTAAACGGGATATGCTTTTATCTTTACACCTTGGTTCTTCTGATGCTTTTGAGGCAAAACCCACACACACTTCCAGTGACAGAAAGTTGGCATATTATTGGGAGAGAAAAAGGGAAAGAGAACAGGAAAGCACAGAAATAAAGACTCAAACAAGATCTTACATGATTATTTCTTTTTTGCCTTGAGCTATAAGGCAACAACTGCCTACTTTCCAGGAGATTTAATTTGCTTAGCACAGCCTACGAGGATACTTAAGCAGCAGTTAATAGAGGCTGAATTACAAAATGAGTAAGTAACAAAAATGTCCTGTTTATGTGCATTTGCTCTGTATCATGAAGATAAAATGATTGAGATTTGATATATATCTGGTCTTTCCAACTCATACTCAAATGATACATCCTGGTGTTTTAAGCTTCAGTTGCCACTGCTCATTAACAATTGAGTCCATCGCTTAAAATTAGAAACAACTTTGAAATAAATCCTCAGGCTGTAGCATCCAAACTGACCACACTCTGCTCCTGTTTGGAAAGGCAGCTGTATTTCCACTTCAGTCTTCACTCTTTTCATAATCCCTACCTGTTGATGATGATTTTACAAGGCTATACACAAGAAAAACTGGACCTTTAGACCCTTAGAAGTGCAAGGAGGAAGAATATTTCTTCTTAGTTTTGCTCTCATCCAACTTTTTTTTCTCCTCTCTATGCTTTGTAAATATATTTTTTCTCATAGTGTAATATATCCAACACTTGCTACGGATTGCATTATCTTGAACACAATCAAAATTTTGCCTGCAGGCTGCAATAGAAATTGCACAAAGCCCTCAAGAAGCCTCTGACTTGTCAAGACAGAGCAAAAAGCACTTAGATTCTTTTTAAGTTGGACAACTGGCCTGGGAATGCAGATGGCTTCAGCATGCACTGCTTTTCCTTGACTGGATTATACCACTTTCTGTCTTACATTCAGCCTGTACTCTATTAGACAAACACCACTGCAAAAGTAAGGCTTGATCACATCAGTATTGGACACGTCACATTTTAGTAACTGAGGTGAGTGGCAGCTTATGCTCCAAAATCCACACATCCATTTTTTAAAACAAACAGCAAGATCTGACACTTAAAAATCCCATTTTTAATCTCAAAATCTAGTAATAACTGTGAAACTTGTTAACTATTATACGGCTAATCAACACACAAAAGAAATTATGGCATTGTATGGTTCACTGTGGTACCTCAGCTTGATCTCACAACTGGGTATCGTACTTCCATCATTCCAGTCTGATCTCTCCATTTATGAACGGAATTGCATGCCACACCTAAAACTGCTTAAAAGATTACACGATAGAGGAATGCATTGCTGTTACTGGAGAACAGTCACTGCTTTAAGGCATGAAGTTCTGAAATCCAGGCAAGGCTTACAAAAATTCTGTTCAATATGTCAGGCTGATAAGCCAGGCAGATAATAATATAATGATTCACGAATCAAACACTCAGTGCTCCCACTTTTCATGATAGTCCAAAGGAAATCAAATGCTAAATACCTCTGAAAAATTGAGCCTTTTTTGGCTCGTTTGAAAACAGATCCCCAAGACTCAAAATATTTGCCCCCTTTTTCGTGAAATACAGTGAAATATTCATTTGTACACTTCTTGCAGACACTACAGTGGCACATCCTGGTAGCAACCTCCAGCAGCTGTTGCTTTCAACATTTCCAGGAGCTTCATGGATGCCCACTGGCCTGAAAGTCACTGCAAAAAACGCCAGTGTTTTCTATGTTGATATTAAAACTGCATCATTATGAGTTAGTACAGCAATGATTATGATATTCATTTCTTTGCCATGCTGGAAAATCGGTCCAGTTTTGGCTTCTGCCAAAACTCTTCTATTCACACATGCAATATGTGAGCAGCACAGACAGGCTCTACTGTTATTTTAACAAAAATAGTTAAACAAGACAAGCAGTTAAACACAAAAGATCACTTTATTTCTCAAATCACACCCCTCTCATTCTTGAAAAGGTGCATTTCTAATTGTCACAATTTTAAATGTACTCTATATTTTCCTGTGAAGTTAAATACTTTAAAGAAAAATCCTCAAAGAAATAAATACAAAGCACAACAGTTTCACGTTATGATCTGCTTTGAGCATTGTCTGGTCCTGCATGCGCTCTGGCGAGTTTTGCTGCTCTTTGGAATTCTTAGAAAAGAAAACCTGAGCCAGCCTTCCTTGCTCTGCAGAGCCCTCTGCTTATCAGCTGTTAATACAAACTGTTAATAAGATGCTAAAGCATGCACAAAATAGCTTACAGCAATTTAATAATTCTATCGCTTTCATTACAAATACACATTGTTACTAAGGATATAATAATGATGCTTCTTTTTCTAGATGCTCATAGAAAACTCCATGGTACAAAATGCTCGTTCGATGATGTGCACGTCTGCTGGTGAAAAGGAAATCAGTAATAACAAGGTTTGCCGGGTTGCTCAATGGATAAGTTACACAACCAGAAAATTCCCAAAGTTATTGACTGGAACACTGCAGCACAATCTGTAACCATCATTTTACCTGAAACCTAATTAGCCCAAATGGTCGGCAATGCGCATCCATTCCAGCATAAAATGTTACCAAGGCCATCAGTACATGCCACGTGGGGTTTATTCTCATCTGATGAGCGTGGCCCAATGCAATAGCACAGCTCCTGTTAACAGCCAGGAACGACGATGCAATTTTTATGACGGTTGTCGCAGTAAGAGAGGCAAAAGCAGCCCAGTGCAGGCAATATCACATTCCTTCAAAGAACCAAGACCAGAAAGTTGAAGCACTTCCCATATCAGAAGTTGTGCTCCAAAAGTTTTTCTTGACGGAGGTGTCGGAATGAGCCTGAACGGGTGCGGCTGTGAATTCATCCCGGTTACGCATCTCTCTCCAGACAGTGTTCCTGAAAACGCAATCAGGGCCTGGCAGGCTGATTTCGCTACGTATACGTGCACTTCAACAACATTCAAAGACTATGATAAAGTCTGAAAATTTTTAGCTGAAACTTGTACCTGTTCACAACAAGGTCTGAGGTAGTTTAGAACCACTCTACGTTTAGGAAATACGAGAAAGAAGGAAAGGGATTTAATGCACAAAACTTTCAAGATACAACGGTAATCGCTACAGAGAAGGGGAGAGTAACCATCTAGTTATAAACTACTGTCTGTCAAGAAAGAGAAGCACTGACAGAAATGAGTGAAAAAGTTCATTAAAAGCTGAACTTCTATTTAGCCTGTCTTCTTTAATTTATGATCTTTGAAGGAACAACCTTAATATCCACTTCAGAAAGAAAACCAATGAGAATAACGAAATTGAGCAAAACAGAGAGGAAAGAAAATTTTGCAAGATACTGGACAAGGTTAACAGACATGAGCACTGAATTGTGAAGTAACACTGTGCTTCTCAAAATGGGTCCATGTGCTCAGTGTGATGTTTGAATCTCCAGACAGCTGGAATATCTTCACACAGGAACACCGCAAAGTTAAGAGTTCTTTCAAGATTCCCTTTTGATGATGCAGTTTATTTAGAAAAAAACCCACTTATGTACAACTAACACATTGAGCAATGCACAACTAACAAATTGAGCATGTATCAGATGCATCATGGCGAGAGAAATACTTAAATTTGTATTTAAACTTAGCTTAGATAAGACTGCACAAAGCCTGACCTACTACTTAAGTCAACAGAAAATCTCCTATTGATTTTTCTCTTAAGGGCAACAAACAGATCGCAAACAGATTATGGAAGTACAAGCTCCAAAAGGGCTAGTAATTCTCAGGACCATAGAATGCCAAATTTAAATTTTGCTCAAGAGCCCTCTGGAGCCTAGTGGTAGTTGCCTTTGAAGTCTGATGTGAGTGAACACAGACGAGGATAATTTATTCAGCATATGACAAAGAGGTAAAAATAAATAAATTTTGAAAAATCCTTACTATATCACAATTTGACAGAAAGTTCCAGGGAACACCACAGCAACAGAGCTGTGATTTTAGACAGGGAGGAAAAGTAGTAAGAAGCAGACTGGGGGAAGCATGTAGGAAAAAGAACTGTGAGGACTGGAGACAAACAGAACTAGCTCAGACCACAAGAATCATATCTTTGTGTTGCTCTTCTTCTTTTTTTTTTTTGTTTCAGTGCCCACATTTAGATCAGTGATAAACACCTTAATAAAATTGCCTAAATTGAAAAAAAAAAAAAAAAGGCTATGTAGAAACACATCTTTACAAATAGTTACTTTAACTTAGGTAACGCATACATTTTCTTAGCTATATATGCACAGATGCACACACGTAAGTCCATACTGGTCTTTCCCCCAACCTGCTCCTTGCAACTCCAGCTCTTGCTGTAAATCCCGTGTTTCTAATCTAATCCTGTAAATCCCATGAACTTTGTATTATTGCATAAAAATATTCACTCAAAGCATTTACCTCTCAAAATGAGTAAGCGACATAATTCCTGAAATAGATCAAAATCATGCGACACTGATGCCCTTGTTATTAAAAATGACATAAACAAACTTACAGAATGACCTAAATGGGATCATGGCCTGTAGAAAGCAGAAGAAACCTGCCCCTCTTCTCCAGCAATGAACCTGCTGTGATTGTTTCAAAAGCTGTTTCTCAGTGTGACAAATCTCTATGAGAAATTGCTGTGAAGAATTCTACTCACTTTTAGCAGCTGAAAATAACTAAAAGAATTGAATAGACAGCTACAGAAAATGCCAAAACCCCAATTCTGTGGCCTGACCATGCTTCAAAAGCACAATTTAAAATTTTTAAGTAAAGACAAAAAACTTAACATCTATTATTAAACACATTTATTGGATTCTAGGTATTAACCATAGATCACCTCGTGATTATAGCTCAGGAGTACCGTGACAACAGATAAGTGATGTAGACCAAAAGAGATACCAAGGAAATGAGTGATTCCTGGAAGGTTTGCAGGTTCCCTGCTTCCTCTGCAGAAAGAACCTGTGGTAACTCCTTGTCCTGGTTTGAGTGACACAGCGTCAATTTCCCTTTCAATAATTTTACTTTTCAGTAAGGTCTCTTCTAATGCTTGGGAAAGCTGCATTTTTAGAAGTCTCTAGTGTCTGAATTTGTCAAAATATTTACTTTATAGCCAGCCATGGTATGTGGGATTCAAGGTCTCTGTGTTTTTGAGCCTTGCCAGGTGCAGGGATGAGGAGAAGCGAGACTTGGGCACTTGACCCAAGCTGGCCAACAGAATTATTTCATAGCATGAACATCACATTCAATATAAATTAGAAAGTTTGCTGAGGAGTTCTCTTCTATGATGGCTGCGATCCTGAGAACTCCTTGTCCCAGTGCTGGACCCCTGAGCCCTTCCCTTCCTCCAGAAGCTGTAGCACTGACATTTGCCATCCACTGCGGGGAGTGCACAGCTTCCTACTGACATAATTGGCTGAGTATAATCCTTGTGTATTTTATACTGGTATCGGGATCAAAACTGGTTCTTTAGTGTTATTAATGTTAATTATTTAGTATTATTCTACTAAATCTGTTTATATTTCAACCCTCAGGTTTCCTTGTTTTTTTTCCAATTCCCCTTCCTGGGTGGGGAGGGGTCATTGAGTGAGAGAGTAATTGTTTAAACGACAATAAATTGTTGTGGGATCTTCAAACCGTAACACTCCTATTCACTCGGATTACACGGCACATAATTTTAGACGAACCAAACCTCATCTAAACACTAAATACTGCCAACTTACTTCATATTTTAGGAGGCACCTGGTACTTTTTGGACATATAGCATTTGCTGTAAAAGACCATACAGGTAAGTTTTGTACATTCCTCAGACTATTTAATATAGAGTGAGGTTGTTGGTGTGCATCGGCCAGTTGTCAGGAGTCGCTGGATAATTCTGAAAATCATGAGAAACTAGGCTTCCTTCTAATAACTGAGGGATGAGTAGCGGCACAAAGAGAATAGATGTGCCAAGATGATAAATATGAAATAGATGAGTTCTAATGAGGAAAAGTACTTACATTGCACCAACGGTGCAGCTCTTCTCCTCCACGATAGCCCTCGGCCTAAAGTAGCAGGGGGCTACTCCAGTAGCCTCTCCAGCGGGACAGGCATGCTTACACCTCTGCAGGGTGAAGTCACCACTCATCAGATTTTTAGCCAAAGTAATCTAACTTCCATTCCCATGATGTTTAGGTAATGAATCAATTGTAATTTTTTTTCAGAACACTGAACTGTATTATTCTATTCGGCTGGAAGGAACAGGAAAAGAAGCAATTCTCTGACATCACGCTGGGTGATAATGGTTAATGCCAAGGGTGTGCGGAGCTGATTCTTCACCTCCTTCCACCATTTTATATATATTGTAGTATTAAAAACATACAGTATTGTAAAACTGGTATGTAGCTGTACTGGCAGTCAGTCTATTGGTAAATGAGAGATACCTGCAGTTTCCTCTTATTATACTACAGTTTTCAATTTGGGATTTCTTTATCCACGAAAACTTGCAGGATGACTATAAAACTATTTTTCTAGTAAGCATTTTCAAAATCAAACACAGACCCAGATTCTATCATGGAATACGGGTAGGACTTCAACATTAATGTCAGCCAAAACTTTGCAATGAAAGCTTGTGAAGGGCCAAAGGAAAGTCTGCAGGGTTTCTCTGAGTAGTTAACAGAAGTCATATGAAGGCTTACTCTGTAAACACTGCAAGCCATGGCGTACATGGTAGCTATAAGGAATACAGGTGTGTTCTTGGATTGTCTTTGAGACAGGCATTCAAGCTGCTCTATTTTATATACCTCACTACAGCCAAATTGCCAATGCTTAACAACTGGGCAAAAACCAGCTTTGGACCTGCTCACCCATACCTTGTGTAGACATTGGCACTTTCCAACAAACCATGAAATAAAGTCAGGATCCTGCCATACCACAATGGCAGCATTTCATGCCTGCCTGCACAGAATATTTTTTTTTAATTTTTTTTTTAGTTTTTGAGCTTTAGAACCTGTTCTAAATTCAAGCTAAATAATTAGCTACTAGCACAATTTAACACACATATATATATGACTATTTAGGTACTCCTAAAACTTGTCCCAGGACTTTTATTTCTGTATCCTGAACAAAGCTTTGTGGAATTTCTACAGATATATCTAGTACAACTGACAACAACAACAATCAGTTCAGAGAGAACTGAGGATTCTAACCTAAATACACCATTAACTGAGGATGGGGATGTGAACCAGGCCTCAAGCATCCTCTGGGATCTACAAATTATTATTTCTGAAGCATGGCTTAGTCCTCTGGCAACTGATATCATGGCATTCAACCCTAAATGTTTACTCTTAAATAGATAAATTCTTACTGGCTCTGATTATTTGCTGACTGCTCCAGCCACAACAACAACATTAACAATGGATTAACTTGTCCATTTGACAGTACATTAACATCTGTCAAAATATAAGCCAATTAATACTTTCATAGAGAAATGCAATGTATAGCATGTCTACTTTCTGTGAAATCACACCTCAGTCTTAATTCCTTATTGAGTGTATCTGAGTGGGCATCACTGTACAACCAGAACTACTAACACACCACAATCAGACAAGAACGGCATTCATTTGTCTTCTAATTTTCACATTGACTCTAGATGTACAAAACATCACTCAATAATGAGTAGATGCATTTGGGTGGAAAACTTAATTTACTTAGAGTGGAACGATTATAGACATCTTTTGCTTTCTTTCATGGAAATCAACTCTCATCAAGTCAGACACTAAACTAAAAATTCTCTGATTTAATGTTATCATTAGCAAAGATGAAGATGCATTAAATTCATTTGAATTTTTTAACAATGCTGAGAAGCATCGAGCTTTTTCATGAGTTATCATAATGAACAAGAAAAGCTGATTTTTATGGGGGAAAAAAGAAATAAATGGAGGTCTAAAGGAAGGAAACTGCAATGAAGAACAGTTCCTTCTCTAGTAAAATTGGTGATTCTGCCTCTGTATCATCTTTTACTTTAGACTTGGATTAACTTCTCTCACTATAATTCCATTTAACATGCCATTTGAACTTGTTTTAGAGATGATTGGCAATAGCTTGAGAACAAAACTGCATCATTTTTCCTCACTTCAGAAATTAATAAACCAGTTTTAAGCAGTTGATATTTGGCTGTACATTTCTGTGAATAAAAATCTTTTAAATGCACTTGGAATAAGTTAAATAAAAAGACTTTAGAAAGAGCTTTGTTGAGCTCCATATGAGCTTAGCCTAAGTCTGAATTCAACCTATGGAAGAAAAACTGAGAAAATGAGGCTTGGGGAATTTAAAGTTACTAAAGTACTAAATAGAAATAATGGCTCAATAGTGACAATATAGTTAGTTCCATTATGTAGAAATCTAATAACAGGTCTATTTTGTAGTTTCTGACAAGAAAGCAATGAATACCTGGTCAGTTCTGCTCTATCCCTGTTGCAAATAAAATATGAGTAAGTGATAACCCTGTTCTGAATAATTACAGTACTTCATCAGCCTGATAAACCCTGATACTAAGCCATACCAGCACAAGTAAATTCCACTGATAGGAACAAAAAAAGAAAAAAGAGAAAAAAAAGAAAAAAAAAATGTCAGAAGAATATACAAGAACTGCATCTGAAATTGGGAGTCAATCAATACAGACACAATAATTAGAAAGAATGAGAACATTCACACCAAACCACAAATCTATCTCCGTTTGTCAATAGTAATACGTTGCTGACACAGTGTTTAAGACAGAGACCTACATGAGGCAACACAGAAATTAGGGCTCTTTGTTGGCAGGACCAAGCAGAGTTCAGGTCCCTTAAACACTTCAACATTATTTCACTGAATAAAAAGATAAAGGATTCCCACTAGAAAATGTGAAGCTGTGGCAAGGCTTGTCTTAACTGGGAGATCTGTCATCACATTAGACCCACCTCAGTGACAGGTTCTTAGAGTAGCTCTAACAGAAGAAACTAAAGACTGTGAGAAACGCAATGTGTGACTGAGAATCAGCATGAAGGGACAATGCGAAGTGGCTTTTTGTTTTGATAGGTTTTTGGAGATAGGGAACTGGAAGGTCTATGGGACCTGATAGTTTTCAATTTGGAAATATCTCAGATCTGTTCATTCAGATTCTTGGCAAACAGCAAGTGTCATGGGAAATAGACATTTCTGTTCCAACAGTGAGTCATAGGACAAGATTAAAAAGACTTGCAGTATGGCATAGTCTACAAGACTTATTTGTATCATAAATATTAATTGTGCACATCAAAGATTAGGAACTGAAAACCCTGTTCTTTCTCTGAGAGCCTGGACTCAGAACAGCTGGCGCAAACTTTAAAATTTTTTTTTATAACATTCTCTACAATGGTGACTACTAAAGACTAGCAGCTAGGAAGTTATGCCCTGTGCTTATCCACAGCTTCAGAAAATAAAACATGTTTGATCACACTGCAAATATCTACCACTACTGACATGGAACGACTTGGCTACCAAGGGCAAGATGTGCTCCATCCATCTCACTAGTTCCAACATGGATCACAACCAGAATAGAAAAGTTTTCTGGTATTACTTTTCAAAGGGAAAAAAAAAAAATAAATCCAACTTTTTGGACCTATACTTAAACAAGAGTTGTGTCCCCAGTAGCTGGTCTCAATTCTCCCATGCTCCAAAGGCTGTTAAGCCATAAGGTAATCAGCAACCCAGACTTGGTGCTGGCCAACACGAGCAGTATCTTCCCCAGAACTCCAGACTAGAGGAGGCAGCCATGGCAGGTATTATAAGCTACATATAACACAGTGGGCACGCATCTTCACCGACGGACATTCACAAGACAGAAATGGGAAAGGAGAGGGTTGAATGGAAATGTCAGAACTCAACTGCAATTTGGCAATGAAAAATACTATAATATTATTGATAAAGCCTAAATAATTTTATTTGAAACAAGAAAAAGGAAGCTTTTCTCCTTCGAAGTTTCTACTGATTCATTGCTACTACTTGTTATATTTCTTCCTGTTTCTAGCACAACCAGTATCCAACAGGGAAATTCTTTCAAATTAAATAGTGTGATAAATTAACATGCTATTTTCTACATTGATATAACTCATTTTATCGCTATGGTTATGCAAAGGAAAACCACATTTATTCTACACTAGCTTTGTTTTCTTCTGACAAGGCTATTTGTCACGACAGGAAATTCCAAGTTCATAAAACTGGATAGCTGACATTTCTAATATAATATACTCTGTGAGGAGTAACAAGCCTCCTACTCAATTTTGCCAATTACATCAGTGTTTGTCTTAATGCAAAATCACTTTATCCCATACTGAAAGACCAACATGGAGCTCTTCCTAAAAGTCATGTAGATCTGGAGAGTAAGAGACTGCATCATCATCAGTGTGAAAACACTTAGAATAAGCAAAGTAGCAGGCAATAAGCAAAGTAGCAGGCAATGTAATCCAGACAGACACAGATAAATAATGAATTTTGTGACTGTAAAGTAAGAGCCAGATCTTTTATGATACCGTGTAAAAGCATCGTATTTCATGAAGATTATGAGAAAAGTTTATGCACATGCAGCCTTTGAATTTTTAGCTCCAGATTGTAAAACATTTTTTTCTTGGGAAAAAAAAAAAGAAGTATCTGTAAATTCTTTTTTTGTATTCTGAATAACTGCTTCTCAGCAACCAGATGCAGTTCCACTTTTCTAAACCAAACATTTTTGATGATCTGTTGCAAGTTTTCTTAGAAATACAGGTAAAATATAAGTAATCATCTTCAAGAGTGAAAAATATGTTTTTCTTCAAGATGGATGCTTGAGTTAGGACCTTCCTTTTTGAGTATAAGAAGTAAGTACAAGAAATGACAATTTTGTACTTTGAAAAGTCAACTCAGGTCTGGATTAATATAGCATCCATTAATTAGTTTGTTGATACCATGAAGGCTTTTCTGGTCATCCCACTGATGAATGAGGGAATTTGCATCTCAGCCAGTAAACATGTTTGATACTTCCTGAATCTACTGCACAGCATTTGCTACTGCCAAAAATAAGAGACAAAGTGGAATACAGAGTCAAAACAATTTAGAAAAGAGATTACTAGTTACAAAGGAATATGAATGAATTTAAAAATAACATATATTCTGGACTGATGTGTTCCATAAACATTTTCTTTGCTAACAGAAGCCTTCAGGGAACAAATACTGATTTCATATGCCTTCTATTCTGCTCAAGTCATTCTAGTTTTCCACTGTAGTTCTGCCTTTTATTTCCTTCTGTTCTCCTTGCCTTGGTTAGATTAGAGAGGTAGGGTGTTAATGGGGTACTTGATGAAGATTGAAGACCTATTTTCTCCCCCCTCAGAGACCAGCCTGATTTGAACAAATTGAGGAGAGCGAAGCAGTCTCTTCATGTCCTTGGGAAAAGCCTTTTCCATTTCAGAATTTCCAGCTTTCAGATGTGGTCCCCTTTGTTCACAGAGAAAAAGAATGAAAGGGTGCCATCACAAGAAGGTTCTGAATAATTTCATGTAATGTCAGCAGGGCTGCAAAAGCTCCCTTTCAATCTCCTTTACGGTTGGTGAGCATGTGAACGCGAGGTGGATCCAGGAGGGGAATGCAGGGAACTAGTGCTTGCAGCTCGAACAGGGCGAGAAACAAGCTGTTGTCCACCAGTCCCCACCTCTGTTGTTGCCACTTCCTTACTACTCTCATCCTTGTGGGTACTGTTTTGTGCTGGGCACTCAAAATGCACACAGTGAAACACCTGGAGAAAACAAAAAATGAAGATAAAGCAAAACAATTAAATGCTGGCAAAAGCATGATCAAAGTGGGATGAAGTCTACATGGAAGTATGCAGGTCAGGATCAGTGCCAAAGTACTTAAGTCAAATTGGAATGTTTCACCATGAGGTCGAAAACTTCTGTCCGTGGGCCATAAACACTACAAAGCGATATAAGTGGAGCAAGAGGTGGCCTTCAAAGCATACCGACCTTTACATATGGCACTAAAAATCAAAAAGATGGTTCCAAAGCGGACAGAGATGTTTCTAAATGATTTCTTTTTTTTTTTGCCAAGTATCATAAATATCTTCTACATGCTATTGGATGACAAGAACAATTATATTGTCTTAAATGTATCTTACGATCTAATTACTTCCTCAAAAGACTGAATATTCATACACACTAGAAATGAAATTTAAATCGTTACTAATATGATTCTATCTCAAGATTGCCCTCTGCTGTAATAACAATGGTAGCTCTACAGACATATCCTGGAGTATGTAGAAAGGCATTCAGAGTGTCCAAGGAGGCTGCTGCTTCATCAGATAAAATACTCCAACTCGAACAGTGATCATTTTCTGATGTTCCAAACAATCTGGGACCACTGTACAGGTGACTTATCTTAGAGTAAGAGGATGAACTGTTTAAGCATTTTTTCCAATTTATTTTCTTCTTTACTTACTCTTACTTCTACTTGCTCTTGTAGTGCCTGGGAGAAGGGGGAGGAACTCTTTAATATTGTTACAAAACTTCTTCCCACATGATTTCTCATTGCTATGAATTGCACAGGTTTGCCACATACTAAGCAAATAAATACAATTTGCTATTTTCTCATGCATTGTAGTTTTATAGCTAAAGCTTCATGAATATTAAAAACTGAATTTTAAAATTATCGTTTTAACTTAATTTTGTATGCTCTTATGACACCTTCTATCATGCTTCTTGCAGGGAGATCATGTCTTTAGAGCTCTTTTCACAAACAAAGCTAACCTTTTATAATCTTAACTGCCCTTTCCCAGACCCTTTCAAGTTAATGTGGACAAAATCAAATACCATAAACAAGACATGGGTATACTACATATTCATACAAGACTACAGAATACTATATTTTCTATCCTTTCTTCAATACAACCGAAAATCCTATTATTCTTTTTGACCATCCCTGTTCAAGTGCACATTGAGCAGATGTCTGCAATGACATGCCTGCAGAAGCCCCTAGGTCTTTTCTGAGGAGTTGCTAGTTAATTCAAATTCTGACAGCATACATGAAATGAATAAAAAAAAATATTCACAGTCACTGGGGTTTTTTTATCCCCATTATATTTTCTTGTGCCTCTAGTGTAAGAATTCATGCACTTTATTTTTATACAGATACATAGCGATGCATGTTTATATTTCTATATACATACATGCTCACATAAAGATGTATTGATGTGCCTTTATATATACACATATGAACAGATTACAAATCAAACCCAGACATACACACATGTGCACAAAATGGGTTTTCTCTGTATTTTTCTGGTGAGTTTTTTTCTAAAGCCGAACTAATTTCTACAGTGTCATGAATTCTCTCCATCTGTTGCAGTTCGTGAAAAGCCAATTTTTGCATTCAGCTACGCTTCGTGAGAAGCCCCGTCTAAACTCATTGCACTCCCATGTTTTTAAGATAACAGTTATTGTAATTTTTCCAGCTGTGCTTATCAGCATCAAGATTTGCAGAAAAGAGCATTATCTCATCAGTGCACCCCTGTAAGATGCTGCTTTCCTTGAAAGGCTGCACAGCCTAATGAATGGGGTGGAGGTCTCAGTCAGAAGATTCCATATTTCTGCTCTATCCCATACCAATAGTGTTTCTCATTTAAAGCTTTGCTTTATCTAGTGATGCATGTTTTTTAAAATTACAGTATGATTTCCACTGAAATTTGGCTGATATTAGTCTATAAAGTCTGAAGTACCCAATTCTTAAATTGTCACTTTCATGTAACTTTACTGATTCTTTCATACTAAATTCTTAATGCTCATCTCAGCATTAACAACCCTGCGAAATTACAACATTATTTTCAGTTATTTGGCTGCTCTAACATATACAGACTACAGCTTGTGAAAGAAGCAGAGGAGATGGAAGCACAATTGAGTTCATCTGCTTCATTCAATATCGGAATGACATACTTCAGAACAGTGTTATTAAAACAAACAGTCCTGAGTGTGTTTCTCTGAAAAGGCAGCGGTGACAGTTCAGCATCATTCTCTGATCAACGGCACGTTATGCTTCGCGTGGATATTTTAAGGAAGGTCCGACACACAAAGCAGGAAGGCCAAGTACAAATACACCGGTGCAGTAATTTGTAAAATAAGGCTCTCACATTAGCAACTAGGTGCCCTTTCCAGGTCAGTAATACTGGAGGGGAATAATAAGATAAAATTTAGACAGTCAAAGTATCAGGTGACCTGTCTGACAAATAAATGATGACAAGGACTAAGGAAAAAATATCCTTTAATTTCTAAAGGTAGGATACTGGAAGCTCATGAAAACAAGAAGTTACATGTCTATCATGTTCTAATGTACCAAAAAGATTCAAATGGCAGGTCGAAAAAATCTGTGAACGTTATGTCTTCCAAGAGTTGGAAAACATGGCAAAGGAAAAGATGAGTTTAAAAGATTCAAACATTCACAAAATGGAGAAATATCATGGGATATTTTTGCAACTCCAAAAATCAGTCCATCGCTTTGGGAAGTATGCACATTGTGCTTTCAGAGTTCAAAGGTATATGTTGGTAGAACAAGTACGAAGGTCTTTTGTACCTATTACAGCACAACTCCTTGATGAGAACACGCTGCCATTAGCATGCTTCGTCTAAAATGAAAACGGTTTGACATAAAATACAACCACCTGCAGGTAAGTCATTCTAGAAACTGCTTGTGTTCTTACTGAAGAGACTACTGAGCCTACCAACTCCAGACCAAACCAAGACTTTGGTTACACTGTTATTAATTAAATTGGAAATATGAAAAACACCTTGATGCAGTCTTTGGAAAATGAAACTTTATGACAAAATGTAATAGACTATCTGTTTAATATATATCAAAAAAATGCATCTGTAAGGAGGAAAATTAGGAGCAATAAATTGTTTCAAAAAAAAAAATTAAAATTAGTGTGGGTATAGATTTTAAAGACAAGAGAGGGAAAAGACCTGTAACAGCAGCACGTGTTTATAGTTCCACTCACCCATTACATGATCAGCTGTAACCTCCCTTTGCACATACTGATCTTCACTATAGTTCTGCATTTCTCCATATAAATAACTACATAGGATATTAAACTCCTTGCAAATGACAATCAATTTGAAATTAGAATTATGTTTAAAAGCCCATTATTCTTCAGGGCATAAAGTAACCTTTAAGAAATAACAGTCAGAGGTAATGTTTCTTATAGCCTGATTTCGCAAGCTTAAGTAATGCACCACATTCTTTTATAACAAAGAGTTGAGAATTTACAGAGACTGGCATGAGAGCAAACAGGACTGTCCATATGCATTGGTAACAGAAAGGGCCTTCTTCATGCATGTACAACAACCCTGAAGGCAGCTTCTGACTATGCCTGTCTGAGAACTCACTGATTAAGACTGACCTATACACCCCAAGAGACAGTGTTCAGAAAAAAATAAATTAATTGATATTCCAGGTTCAGTTTATTTGTCAACTTCTTTCCACCTGTCTTCTGAGAACTAATGTTGACATCTGGTGGTACATATGTTGACCATAATTGCTCTAAAATTGGACATTAGCAATGCTATTTGACAATTCTTCCAATGCCCTACTAAGAAAACATCATCCCCATATGCCAAATATGATCAGAAAACCTGACTCCTAATACTGCTAGAACTGACAAACTCTAATTACTACAAATATAATAGTACTATCCAAATTTCATTGTAAAGTGGGAAAGCACAATGCCTTGTTGTGAGCTACACACGTGGGATATAGACATGTAGGCATACACACAGAAGCAGCAGCTTCTGGAGCTTCTTAACAACTCACTATACAAGGTCCTAATCTCACAAAGACTTGCATATTTTCTTAAATTCACATATTGTAAATTGTTTCACTGAAGTCAACTGTAAAATCTGGGCTCTGCTCACACACACAACAATCACGGAAGACAGAAGCACAAGTAAACAAAAAGAGGGTGATATTGCACTTGGTCAGTTAGAGCAAAACTTACTTATTCTGTAGAAAAAGAATTGAAAGAAATCTCTTTCTTTGGCCACTATTGGTTAACCAATTTACCAGGTATGAAAATTATTCATAAGAGAATCTTATGCAAATAAGATTTTTTTTTTTAATGAAGAGTGAGATTCTTCTTACATTTTATTCATTCAAAAGATAATATAAAGGTGATAAATCCAAGTAATCAGACACTATACCTCTTTCTCTAGTGCACTAAAATGGTATTTTCATCATTCATAAAAATAAGGACTAATTTAAAACCAAACCCAATAGGTCTATTTGATGGCACTGTACGAAGGTCAAAACTAGAAACAGTTTACTGTACTGTGTAAAAGTCTCAAAAAACCTCCACAGTGACAACAGCCCTCCAACTCTGTAGAGTCTGGGAAGACGATAACACAGTTCACAAATACTCAAATAAGAAAAGCATTCATTCTTATCTTGCTAGATTGCCAGAGCAAAAAAATGAAGTACATTTTAGAAGGCATTATCAATTCATTGTAAGACATGAAAAACTGTACTGTTGTAAATTCATGAAGAATATAGTCTTTCTTAAGAGTTCTTACCTCATTAGCTGTGTTGTGAGTTCCGACTATTCTGATAAAAGATGCAGGCTGTTTATCAAAAGTAACTGTTTGCCAGGATCTACAAAAAAGTCCAGAAAGACATAAAAATATGAGACACTGTCACAACTTGCAGTAAAATAAACAGAGAATCCATTCAAGTGACAGTACATGCTATTATCATGTAATACAGCAAATAGAACAAATAGAAAACACTTTTCATCATCTGAATTTCCAGCACTCCTTGTTAATTTTTAAATGCCTTGACTCTGCTTATGTGTTTCCATACATACCTTATACTACTATAATTTGTATGCAGTAATAATACTTATACTATTGCTGAAAGTTAAGAAAATGGTAATAGAAAAATACCTGAATCAAAGTCTAAAATCACTAATATTGACTGTATTAGATAAATACAAGATCAAATAAATAAAAGTAAATGTGTCCATCTGTTGACTACTCATGATAAATCATCAACTTTTTAGTAAAACTAGAGTATAACAGGAGGCTTCAGAAATTAAGTGTAGTTATATATAACTTGATTAAGTCACTACAGAAGAAAAACGCTGCATAGTTTTCCTGAATGTGTTCAGAATACCTACAGAAACGTTCATGTAAGAAACAAGGGACCAAAGCAAAACTGGAATGAAACGCCACTCAGCACCAGTAGACTACCCCAAAGCCTGGCAGTGAGAACAGCTTGGTTGCTGACTATTTGTCAGGCACTTGAATTTTCCTGTTATAGGAAAACCTCTTTGTCACAAACACAGCATTTCTGAGTTTAATTTAGTCGACTATTACTTTTATCACTGCTGTCAGGTTATATTTGCCTAAAGAAGATTATGAGCCCAATCAAGACCTAATTTCAAGTAGTTTACTGGTACTACTGCATGAAGTAATAGCTGTAATTAGAGTTACTCATCATAATAGAAAGGTGCGGTCTGTGTCAGGCCTCAGAGGTACAGCAGTTATCTATCTAATGGCATGGTTTATTTATATCCCTTATGTGGCTATGTCCCTATTTTAAAACTCAGGCTGTTTCTTCAAGCTCTGAGTAAAATATAAAACGAGAATGGACCATTTTGTTGACTGTCTCAAGATCTGAAAGATTGCTACAATTTTAAATTTTTTTCCCTAAATGGGAGAAAAATTCTTCTTGAGTTTCTCTCTCATATTACTCCAGTACAGCCAGTCAGTTATTCTCCATGGCCAAACATAACTTGTCACCTTCATGTATAGAGTCCCAAAGGTGAGTGACTGGGACAATCTGACGATTGCAACGCTACTTCTCCTTTCAAAATATCACCGTAGTCTGGATTATGCTAATGCTTTCACATTTACATGCACACACTTTATGCAAGGAGAGTGATGATATAAAAATCAGATTTCCTTACGTGGCGATTTGGAAAATATTCTAAAGCCATTCAAAATAAAAGAGTTCAAAATCCTAAAGAAGCTATTAAGAACAGCCTGTGCCTTCCTAGCCTCTAAGGTACAGGTTGTGTTCTGTGACAAGAAAATATGTTAATTAGGGATCATTGAATAGACTATAAATGGGTCTGTATTTATTTATAGTACTTCTGAGCACTGGTCAGATACACAATGCAAGAGTTCAGTGCAGATTTTCCAAAGATGGCAGTAAATGCCACCGTCTGTCGCATGAAGTGACAAGGAAGCTGACAGATCTATTTTGGAATACAGCTGAGGAGCACGACAGAGGTTGAGAAAAAGGCTTCTGAAGATCCTTTTGACAACACTTTTAGGCCAGCTCCTCCAGGAAGCTCCTAAATTCTTCTACTTCCCACTGCATTAGAAGTCCTTACTTTCTGCTACAATGCTGTTATTAGGATTGGATTCCATTACCCTTCTAATAATATTAAAACATGAAAGAAAAAAAGATTCTCCAGGATACCAGATTTGAAGGGAGATAGGGTTTTCAATAAATTTAGTGCTAAGAATATTTACTGTTTGGTATGTGTCAATTTTACTCCTTTCCCGTTGGAAAAAGTAAGTGAAGATTATAGACAATTTATAGGAGAGCTATTAAAATTCTGGTTATTAAAATTCAAGAATATTGCCACTAGAGAATCAGTACTTGATGGGATAATGAGAAAATTAGGTCTCTTGGTTTATTTCCCTAGCAAAAAACCAAAAACAAAGCAGAAAACATCCCAAATGGATTTGGAAAAAATAACTTTTGAAATAAGCGAGGCAAACCTTCTTCACTAGAAAGTTGCACTGATTCTGACTGTAACAGTACAATTGAAAACATCAATATATAAAAAGCAATACCTTTCCCATACAGATACAATTATGCAGTAAAGAGATAATTTATGCAGGGTAACTATACCCATATGGGAAGAGAGATTACTTACAGAACATTATTAAGGTATATCTGCCCTCTTTTTGTACTTTTTGCTGATACAACAAATTCAGTAAGACTTCTATGTATCAAGCCACATCAATTGTCCAATGGTATTCCTTGATTAAATTAAAGATATCATAGGTAAGCCTTCAGTTTGTTTTTATTCTTCTCCTTTTACTACTTATTTTCTCTTCTGGTACTAATGGTAATAACTTCAATTTCTCTGTAAAAATTTTATTTTGCAAATTATTTTTCAGTCATGCCATCTGTGTAGGCATGCCACGTGTATGTGCTTGTTTTACACTTTCCTCACAAGAACTTGTCTTCCTATCCTCAAAATCTTTTTTCATGGTCTGTACAAAAATTTCCTCTAAACTTTATACATAGGTCTAGTATTGATTTCATACATAAATCATTGTATTCCAGGAACAGCAGCATTAAAACCTATCAGAAGCACCTGTTTTTTGGTCTGGGATTCGATACGTCTGTGTAATAGATGCCATCTCTTCACCTTTACTCCCCATATGCCAAGTAAACAAATCTTTCAAGCTGTTGGCAATACTTTCACCTTCTTTACTTAGGATGCGGTCACAAAGAAGCTATCAGAACTTACTTCTCCCACAAACTGACATTGTTGTCTTTAGATATTCTCTATCTCTGTACTCCTTATTAGCGATCTTGTAACAAATTAATTTTTCAGGGTTTAGCTTTTTAAAATATTACAGAAGTGTTGATCTTTTTTTCTGCTTTCACACCTGTCTTGCTGGTTGTTTCATTTTAGATCTTCTGCTCAACCTGCAGCAGTCCTGGTCATTACTTTCACAACAGAAATAATCACTACCTCAAGCTGAGGTTTACATCTCTAAGAGAAGACTCGGGACTAGCAGCCTACTCACATTTATACCAGGGTCCTCAAGCTGAAATGCAGCACTACAACTTGTTTGGTTAGCAAAGATCCCCTGATACCACAGCTCCATTTTCCAAAAGAAATTAGCCTTGTTACAGTCCTACAGTGTTTTATTTAACACTCCACATCTCACCTCAGCCACCTGACTTCTAACTTTCTCGTTCTGCCCAACTACCCTACGGAGATGCAGTAATTGATGATTAGCATTCCAAAGCCATGCTTGCATCCTGTGAGCCTGTCATATTTAATTACATTTTAACTATATTCGTCTTCTATAATAGCCTGAACATAATTTAGATAATTATCTTTTGCTCTCTTATTCTCTGACTCTGCCTGTCTCACTTAGAGCTCCTCGCAATGAAAATCACTTTCTCTGCTCAAACATATAAACAGACTCTTGGGCCAAGTGCTTTCATCTCTCCAACAGCAACAGCTGTCACTGAAAACTCAATGGCTTTGTGCATCCCACGATCTTTTCACCATATTCTATTCAGAGGAAGAAGAAAATCATTAGAAAGCCTTAGACTTTCATGTTTCTTCCTGTTTTTATCTTTATTAGGCTATAGAATGCAAGAAATGGTGACATCCAGGTAAATTATAACAATAGCTTGCTATTGCTTAAGCTATCTATAGCTCCAAAATAGCAATTCACCTCTTAAAGAATTTAATGGCTTTTTTCAGCATTCGGAATCCTTGCCTAGTTATTTCTATGAAAAGCTGCTAGCTTTCTTATGATTTATTACATATAATAGGATATAAATAGTGACCCTTCCCTGATACTTCCTTCTTTTCCAGAAAGAACAAATTAAGAAAGAAGTGGCACTTTATCTTTTATTGAGGTTTTCTAACGAGCCTCTGGCACCACAGAACACTACCCTGCCGCGGGATCACCAGAGCAGCACTGATTATTGCTGAAACCAAGTCCAGGCCAAAGATGTAAGGCGAAAGAGAAGGCTGTTACATGTAACTAACATTCATCAGGCTGTAATAACCATTTCATATTCATATCATATCTTGCTTTAGGCTAAGCAAGTACATTTTGTGTGTGCACATTGTGCCTCCTCACTTCCAAGGTGACATACAACCTCCATTTTCTGTGCCTCACTCTAGAGGAAAAGCAAAGCAGAGTTGGAAGCAAATGTGGAAATGAAAAACACACACTTAAAAATATCAATTACAAGCAAATAACCTCCGTTTTGCTTTCTAATGCTTGTCCACATATGCCTTGTTCTATATCAAGTGAGAAAACACTTCTTAGCTTATTTGTATGTGGACTTTTTCAACTGTGACTACATATTTTTTTAATGAAATATTCCATTAATTACAATAGTGAGGAGAGATTTGTAAAAGCAGATGAGAGGAAAAGGAGAGTTATGTTGTCTTTCCATACATCAGTCTGGTGACTGCACTGATGTAAACAAGACAGCAAGTAACTAGCATGTGATGCTGCCAAATAAAAAATTGCAAGCGCACATAAGCAAGCCAACTGAGACTCGAGAAGTACTGTAGTATGTTCTGCCTTGTACGTGTTACACCCCTTGCTTTATTAATGAACACCATACTAACCTCTACTATGGAGTAGCTATAAAATAAAAACAGAAGCATGCACTAAAAATGCTATAACAGTTATTGTCACAAAGACATTTTTATTTATAAAATACCAAAAAGGTCTACAGCAACCTTATAAATTGCTTATAAAAAACACGTTTTCCACCATAAAGTAGTAAACAATAAAGTGAAGTAATACTCTCTCTCTTGTTAAAGTGGTAATTTAACATCCTAATTCAGTGTGTCAGACCCATAAAGCACAGAAGTCAAACGGGATGGTTGGCTCAGCCACCCCTTCTCTATTCAGTCTCCCAAGCCACTGAGGGGGATGACAAAGTACGAGAAAGAAAATATTGCGAGGAATCAAAAGGTCACCTATATTTTGGTTTTTAAATTGAAGTCAAATTAAGTGCAGTTCTACCCCTGGTCTACCTCAATTAAAAACTGAGACCTAGAACTGCATTTCCATCTGCTTTCTCTCTGCAACTTTCAGAGACAGAGGCAAAAATCACCTAATATTATATTTTATATTATATATATATTTATGCTATAGTCCATTGATGAGGTAGGAAATACACTTTATCCATCCTAATAAGGAAAAAAAAAAACAAAACGCAAAAGGACTTGAAGTACTAATGGCATAGGTAATAAAAATAGTTAAGAGAAATATAACGAGAGTCTAGAATAAATACTAAAAATCACCTGTCACAGTATTTGTTACATAATGGCTTTATATATTGACAAGTAAAAATACGTGTTCCCACCTTTTGGGAAACTCACCTTAGAAGTTTTTATTCTAAGTACACTTTCCATAAGGAACACACAATTTTGAAGGCATTTAAAGAAAACTTGTAGTTATTTCTGCCCTATGATTGGTTCCCTCCCACCAATGCAAACAAGTAAGAATGCTTTACTGAACTACTGTAAATGTTTTATGGTGTATGATTTACTGTAGAACCCAAGTCTGGGCTTGATAAAGCAGACCTATTAGAATAAAAAAATCTGACATAAAATAGACCTCATGAAGTCTATACCAACTTTCTGACCTCTTGACAAAGCTTCTAATGTAAAAGACTTCTTATAGTAACCCCTGCTTTCACAGCTTCAGTGCTGACATCTTTGCCATTTTAGAAAAAAATCTTACATAAAGAAAATGTTAAAATATAGTAAAATTTAGCACTGGTAATACTGAATGTAGTAATTATTTTTTTAAGCGTACTAACCAATATTCAAATATATCCACATGCCAATGTAGGCATTCAGTAACATTTTCGTACTGCATAAGCTGTGTACTCATAGAATTTACCTTGCCCACACATTTTTTCAACAAGTTGTCTTTTTGTACTTTCAGAAATAAAGTTTATATTTAAAAATCTTACACAAAATGAAATCATTAGCAATTTGCTGGCAACTGTCTGGCAGAATGCCATGAGCCAAATTTTGGTGCTGTGTCATGTAGTATCTACACATACATCCTTGGGGGATGGCAGTGGTGGCAGATGGAGGCTGTGAACTTGAGTAAATTGACCTATGATTTCATCTTACATACTTTTGTGTGTATCAGAACACACAAGCAGAAGACAAGTGTGAACAACCCTAGAGGCTGAATTGGTTTTGTTGTTACCAATAGTTACTGCTCCTGATGTTCATGTAGATAGCAAAGATAGAAAAGCCACTCAACACAGTAACGTACCCAGTGATACAAGTAGGGGCTGCTTTTAACTTCGAAGACTTCTTCTGCCCATAATCCTACATCAGATTATAAACTATTTTTATTATATAACTTCTCATACAAGTGGAATAGTTGATTAACAGCAAATATATAAACAATATTTTTAGAGCTATGTGACAGAAACATGCTCCCTATTAATCAGTTCCTCTGTAGCATGTAGACTAACTATTTATTGCATTTCTCTCTGAGATTCCCTTGCGTGTGATTCCATGGCCTGCTCGTAAAAACTTCACATTTACAGCAACCACCCTTCTATTACTGTCGATAACATCTAATTGACATGTCAAACCTCCAAGGAATGCAGTAAATTGAACCACAGCCTCTAAGAAGAATGAAACAGTAAAAAAAGTAAATCAGCATGTGCCGCCTCATAACAGCAATACAAACATACTGAGCTTTGCTAATGGAAGGGAGAAAAACTGTAACCCTTTCTACTACCACAGTGAATTACATATTAACCTCAAGGTCAGAAAACAAAGCCTTGTGACCTCAGACTGAAACTTGTCAAAAAAAAAAATAAATCTGAGCCCACATCCATGAATTCAGTAATTTTAGACATGAGACTAAAGTAAACTAAGACAGAAAAAAATGACAAGTACAACTTCTGTTTCTGTTACCACGTTATAGAACAGAGAAAACATAGCCCCCTCCCACTAGTTTCTGATAAACTAAATTTTAGGATTTAATTCAGAACTCTGTAACTTAAAAATTATATAGACAAAGTGGAGAGAGATGGGTAAAATTCATAAATATCATTTTAAAAACAGGGGAAACTTGACTGATGATGAAAGAGCATGAAAAAGTCTGGCAAAAGTAGTTGAAGAAGCAACCGAGATAACAGGAAAAAGGCAGAATGACTTCAGAAATATGAAGGTGAAGTGTATGAAACCCATAAGAAAGAAAAATTTTTACAGGTTTACAGAGATACCAGAAAATAATGGAATGAAATTAGGTAATATGATGTTCGGTACTGAGAAAAAAATTTCTTACTGTGGTAACTCGGTGTGATAGAAAAGCAAAGAGCAGAAGGGAAGCACCATCCCTTCAAGTATATAAAACGAAGTGGTGGAGCATTATCCTAAAAAAATGCACAACATAACAAGTAGTGAAGAAATCCCCAAAGGATGAACCTAAAGATATAACAATTCTTCCATTTTGTGATTCATGGATATAATCTGTCCTGGTAAAAACATTACTTTGAATAAATCAATGGCTTAATACTGCATATATCTCAATGCAGGATATTTGTAACTCTAAGACCATATCTGTTTTGGCCAAAATAAGAAAATATGTACTTTTCAGAGTTTTAATGAAATCATATCCTGAATATCAACAATCTAATTAGGGCGAATCTCCAGATTTGATGCATTAACATCTGAGTGGCCTCCTGACGATAGAAGATGTCAACAGTTGCTCTATTTAATGGCTTCGCCTGCAAGAAAGGGCTACAGACAAAATAGTAACTTACCATCCACTTCATGAACATCTGGCCATCTCCTATTCTATTGGGTTATTAGATGATCTTATGCAACAACGAATTTCAAAGTAAACAAACATAACCAAAAAACAACAGTTCAAGTATTAGGCATTTCTTTCTGATCTCAGGCAGATAAAAGGGGCGGTTTCACTGGAGACATCTACAACTTGGATAACCTTTTTGTGGTAGTATTTATTTATAAAGGTGCTGAGAGTGCGCATGTGTGTGGGTGCCTGTGTGCATGCACAGACATAAACAAAAGAAAGAATATTACCACTCTACGAAGGCAATCCAACGCACTCTCATAGGATTCTTCCATAATATACAGTAGTAATATGCATTGTTGAGTCCCTATCCAGAACTTTCAAATTTGTTCCTGTGCTGATTGGAAAAAAAACCCACCCAACTTTGGTTAACAGGATGCAAGAGAGGAGCAGTATTCTCCTCCTAGATGGAAAATTAGGATTTCTGTTACATTGAGTAGACTTGGCAACGGTTGGCAAAGACCTCTTAAGATGACAGACTTTTCCAGAATTGCTTAATGTTGTAAGTCAAACTGGGATCCAGATCTTTACAGGGGGGTGGAATATTTAAGTAATCTTAGCCTCTATGAGCAATCAACCACAGAAAGAGGACAGTAGAATTTGCAAATATCTGAGGGGCAAGATACACTGTAGTATGCTGAACAACGGAATAAAGTTAAAAGAGGAATAAACCTACTAAGAGCAAGTTTTCTTACACTATCAAAGAGCTTCTCCATGGCAAATAACAGAAGGTCAAACAGGTTGTATATTTAAGTGAGGCTGACCACTGAAAACAATGGTGTTTTTTTTCAGACAGAATAACATAAGAAGATAATCAAGTGAAGATAAGGATAAAGATGTTTTAAAATGGAGCATAGGGAACATGTTCTCAGGACCAAGAAGTCTGAATACTTCTATTATCTGGTCCCTGGGGTCAGGGTAACACAATCAGTGTTAAATTTCAGTGTTTGTATAAATCTATCTATCTACAATATTAGAATAAGTAATATTACCTTGGATTCTGTTGTGTTCTTCCCTCCCACCCCTCAACAAATATTTTGCCCACTAAGCAATACTGTGTCTCTGGCATATGGAAAAAAAGAAAATGGACTGAGAAAGTCAATGGACATTGCAGTGTATCTGAATCTACCCAAAGCGTACGTGAAATATGCCACATAAGCCTATGAAATGGTTGATGTCTCAGAATGACAGATTTACATCTTTACATTGACAGCATCTGTTGCTTGTCATTGGCCAAAACTACGACTGTGCATTGGATAAATATATTTTTTAAAGTCACAGGCACCAAAACAGCAGGCAAGAAATCTACAGGAAGGCCACATCTCAGATAGATGAATGACATCAACAGCTTCTGATGAAAGCACGATGGCACGTTTAAATCATGGTGATTTAAAAGACTTACAAGGTAGCACAATACCAATGATTCTGACAGCAGCTGGCCTCACTCACATTCAATTGGGATAAGCAGATGCAAAGATGAATGTAGAGATGAAAGAATGGCTGGTGCAGAATATGCAAGAATGGGTGCAGCAGCCAGAAACCAGACAGAATCCCATCCACTTCCACAATATGGAAAGCGAATCTCTACATGTTGAAACCAAAGACACTTTACGAATATCAACCCAGAAAGTAAGACAATCAGAAAAAGAATAAATAAAAAAGATCTGAATATCAGAAACATATTGAGGGGGCTGATAAAACATGAAGGCAGTCTCTCTCTCCTTCAGTACTGTCTTTTCCCTCTTCAAAGCAGAAGGAAAATACATTTACTGAAAACTCCTCCTTTGTCTAGCACTTATAGAAGAAGCGGTGGTTATCTGTAAGTGTAAGGATTAGCTTATACTTAAAATGTAATCTCCTGTAATAAGAACAACTTGAAAGTCTGCTATTTTATCACAGAAGCTNCTATAACAGTTATTGTCACAAAGACATTTTTATTTATAAAATACCAAAAAGGTCTACAGCAACCTTATAAATTGCTTATAAAAAACACGTTTTCCACCATAAAGTAGTAAACAATAAAGTGAAGTAATACTCTCTCTCTTGTTAAAGTGGTAATTTAACATCCTAATTCAGTGTGTCAGACCCATAAAGCACAGAAGTCAAACGGGATGGTTGGCTCAGCCACCCCTTCTCTATTCAGTCTCCCAAGCCACTGAGGGGGATGACAAAGTACGAGAAAGAAAATATTGCGAGGAATCAAAAGGTCACCTATATTTTGGTTTTTAAATTGAAGTCAAATTAAGTGCAGTTCTACCCCTGGTCTACCTCAATTAAAAACTGAGACCTAGAACTGCATTTCCATCTGCTTTCTCTCTGCAACTTTCAGAGACAGAGGCAAAAATCACCTAATATTATATTTTATATTATATATATATTTATGCTATAGTCCATTGATGAGGTAGGAAATACACTTTATCCATCCTAATAAGGAAAAAAAAAAACAAAACGCAAAAGGACTTGAAGTACTAATGGCATAGGTAATAAAAATAGTTAAGAGAAATATAACGAGAGTCTAGAATAAATACTAAAAATCACCTGTCACAGTATTTGTTACATAATGGCTTTATATATTGACAAGTAAAAATACGTGTTCCCACCTTTTGGGAAACTCACCTTAGAAGTTTTTATTCTAAGTACACTTTCCATAAGGAACACACAATTTTGAAGGCATTTAAAGAAAACTTGTAGTTATTTCTGCCCTATGATTGGTTCCCTCCCACCAATGCAAACAAGTAAGAATGCTTTACTGAACTACTGTAAATGTTTTATGGTGTATGATTTACTGTAGAACCCAAGTCTGGGCTTGATAAAGCAGACCTATTAGAATAAAAAAATCTGACATAAAATAGACCTCATGAAGTCTATACCAACTTTCTGACCTCTTGACAAAGCTTCTAATGTAAAAGACTTCTTATAGTAACCCCTGCTTTCACAGCTTCAGTGCTGACATCTTTGCCATTTTAGAAAAAAATCTTACATAAAGAAAATGTTAAAATATAGTAAAATTCAGCACTGGTAATACTGAATGTAGTAATTATTTTTTTAAGTGTACTAACCAATATTCAAATATATCCACATGCCAATGTAGGCATTCAGTAGCATTTTTGTACTGCATAAGCTGTGTACTGATAGAATTTACCTTGCTCACACATTTTTTCAACAAGTTGTCTTTTTGTACTTTCAGAAATAAAGTTTATATTTAAAAATCTTACACAAAATGAAATCATTAGCAATTTGCTGGCAACTGTCTGGCAGAATGCCATGAGCCAAATTTTGGTGCTGTGTCATGTAGTATCTACACATACATCCTTGGGGGATGGCAGTGGTGGCAGATGGAGGCTGTGAACTTGGGTAAATTGACCTATGATTTCATCTTACATACTTTTGTGTGTATCAGAACACACAAGCAGAAGACAAGTGTGAACAACCCTAGAGGCTGAATTGGTTTTGTTGTTACCAATAGTTACTGCTCCTGATGTTCATGTAGATAGCAAAGATAGAAAAGCCACTCAACACAGTAACGTACCCAGTGATACAAGTAGGGGCTGCTTTTAACTTTGAAGACTTCTTCTGCCCATAATCCTACATCAGATTATAAGCTATTTTTATTATATAACTTCTCATACAAGAGGAATAGTTGATTAACAGCAAATATATAAACAATATTTTTAGAGCTATGTGACAGAAACATGCTCCCTATTAATCAGTTCCTCTGTAGCATGTAGACTAACTATTTATTGCATTTCTCTCTGAGATTCCCTTGCGTGTGATTCCATGGCCTGCTCGTAAAAACTTCACATTTACAGCAACCACCCTTCTATTACTGTCGATAACATCTAATTGACATGTCAAACCTCCAAGGAATGCAGTAAATTGAACCACAGCCTCTAAGAAGAATGAAACAGTAAAAAAAGTAAATCAGCATGTGCCGCCTCATAACAGCAATACAAACATACTGAGCTTTGCTAATGGAAGGGAGAAAAACTGTAACCCTTTCTACTACCACAGTGAATTACATATTAACCTCAAGGTCAGAAAACAAAGCCTTGTGACCTCAGACTGAAACTTGTCAAAAAAAAAAATAAATCTGAGCCCACATCCATGAATTCAGTAATTTTAGACATGAGACTAAAGTAAACTAAGACAGAAAAAAATGACAAGTACAACTTCTGTTTCTGTTACCACGTTATAGAACAGAGAAAACATAGCCCCCTCCCACTAGTTTCTGATAAACTAAATTTTAGGATTTAATTCAGAACTCTGTAACTTAAAAATTATATAGACAAAGTGGAGAGAGATGGGTAAAATTCATAAATATCATTTTAAAAACAGGGGAAACTTGACTGATGATGAAAGAGCATGAAAAAGTCTGGCAAAAGTAGTTGAAGAAGCAACCGAGATAACAGGAAAAAGGCAGAATGACTTCAGAAATATGAAGGTGAAGTGTATGAAACCCATAAGAAAGAAAAATTTTTACAGGTTTACAGAGATACCAGAAAATAATGGAATGAAATTAGGTAATATGATGTTCGGTACTGAGAAAAAAATTTCTTACTGTGGTAACTCGGTGTGATAGAAAAGCAAAGAGCAGAAGGGAAGCACCATCCCTTCAAGTATATAAAACGAAGTGGTGGAGCATTATCCTAAAAAAATGCACAACATAACAAGTAGTGAAGAAATCCCCAAAGGATGAACCTAAAGATATAACAATTCTTCCATTTTGTGATTCATGGATATAATCTGTCCTGGTAAAAACATTACTTTGAATAAATCAATGGCTTAATACTGCATATATCTCAATGCAGGATATTTGTAACTCTAAGACCATATCTGTTTTGGCCAAAATAAGAAAATATGTACTTTTCAGAGTTTTAATGAAATCATATCCTGAATATCAACAATCTAATTAGGGCGAATCTCCAGATTTGATGCATTAACATCTGAGTGGCCTCCTGACGATAGAAGATGTCAACAGTTGCTCTATTTAATGGCTTCGCCTGCAAGAAAGGGCTACAGACAAAATAGTAACTTACCATCCACTTCATGAACATCTGGCCATCTCCTATTCTATTGGGTTATTAGATGATCTTATGCAACAACGAATTTCAAAGTAAACAAACATAACCAAAAAACAACAGTTCAAGTATTAGGCATTTCTTTCTGATCTCAGGCAGATAAAAGGGGCGGTTTCACTGGAGACATCTACAACTTGGATAACCTTTTTGTGGTAGTATTTATTTATAAAGGTGCTGAGAGTGCGCATGTGTGTGGGTGCCTGTGTGCATGCACAGACATAAACAAAAGAAAGAATATTACCACTCTACGAAGGCAATCCAACGCACTCTCATAGGATTCTTCCATAATATACAGTAGTAATATGCATTGTTGAGTCCCTATCCAGAACTTTCAAATTTGTTCCTGTGCTGATTGGAAAAAAAACCCACCCAACTTTGGTTAACAGGATGCAAGAGAGGAGCAGTATTCTCCTCCTAGATGGAAAATTAGGATTTCTGTTACATTGAGTAGACTTGGCAACGGTTGGCAAAGACCTCTTAAGATGACAGACTTTTCCAGAATTGCTTAATGTTGTAAGTCAAACTGGGATCCAGATCTTTACAGGGGGGTGGAATATTTAAGTAATCTTAGCCTCTATGAGCAATCAACCACAGAAAGAGGACAGTAGAATTTGCAAATATCTGAGGGGCAAGATACACTGTAGTATGCTGAACAACGGAATAAAGTTAAAAGAGGAATAAACCTACTAAGAGCAAGTTTTCTTACACTATCAAAGAGCTTCTCCATGGCAAATAACAGAAGGTCAAACAGGTTGTATATTTAAGTGAGGCTGACCACTGAAAACAATGGTGTTTTTTTTCAGACAGAATAACATAAGAAGATAATCAAGTGAAGATAAGGATAAAGATGTTTTAAAATGGAGCATAGGGAACATGTTCTCAGGACCAAGAAGTCTGAATACTTCTATTATCTGGTCCCTGGGGTCAGGGTAACACAATCAGTGTTAAATTTCAGTGTTTGTATAAATCTATCTATCTACAATATTAGAATAAGTAATATTACCTTGGATTCTGTTGTGTTCTTCCCTCCCACCCCTCAACAAATATTTTGCCCACTAAGCAATACTGTGTCTCTGGCATATGGAAAAAAAGAAAATGGACTGAGAAAGTCAATGGACATTGCAGTGTATCTGAATCTACCCAAAGCGTATGTGAAATATGCCACATAAGCCTATGAAATGGTTGATGTCTCAGAATGACAGATTTACATCTTTACATTGACAGCATCTGTCGCTTGTCATTGGCCAAAACTACGACTGTGCGTTGGATAAATATATTTTTTAAAGTCACAGGCACCAAAACAGCAGGCAAGAAATCTACAGGAAGGCCACATCTCAGATAGATGAATGACATCAACAGCTTCTGATGAAAGCACGATGGCACGTTTAAATCATGGTGATTTAAAAGACTTACAAGGTAGCACAATACCAATGATTCTGACAGCAGCTGGCCTCGCTCACATTCAATTGGGATAAGCAGATGCAAAGACGAATGTAGAGATGAAAGAATGGCTGGTGCAGAATATGCAAGAATGGGTGCAGCAGCCAGAAACCAGACAGAATCCCATCCACTTCCACAATATGGAAAGCGAATCTCTACATGTTGAAACCAAAGACACTTTACGAATATCAACCCAGAAAGTAAGACAATCAGAAAAAGAATAAATAAAAAAGATCTGAATATCAGAAACATATTGAGGGGGCTGATAAAACATGAAGGCAGTCTCTCTCTCCTTCAGTACTGTCTTTTCCCTCTTCAAAGCAGAAGGAAAATACATTTACTGAAAACTCCTCCTTTGTCTAGCACTTATAGAAGAAGCGGTGGTTATCTGTAAGTGTAAGGATTAGCTTATACTTAAAATGTAATCTCCTGTAATAAGAACAACTTGAAAGTCTGCTATTTTATCACAGAAGCTATAGAAAGTCGTGTGACAAGAATCAAAAAGGCAAAGACATTGGGAAGTTTAATTTCTATTGAAACTTCAATGTAATAATAAATAATAATTATAAAATAATTATAATAATGAATAAAAATAATCATGAAAGAAAATGAATGTTTGCTTTTTTAATTTTAGTTTAGAAGACTATGCAACAGATATTTTATACATACTTAATTACGTATATATTTTGAATAAAATTCTAAACCAGAGCGCTCACAAATGCAGTCAAACGGAATTTTTTACCATGAAAAGTCAATATAATCCTCCTGTTATTTATCCAAGAGCAGTAGAAAACCAGGGCTTGTTGTAAAGCATGATCAACAGAATAGCAGAAATAGGTTATTTGCTCCTGTAAGAGTAGGGCATATTCATTTCTTCAGGATTTATGTTATTGTTTGAAATATTTCAACAAAACAACCCAAATAAACAAAAACAAAAAAAAAAAAACAGTGAAAGCGAAAAGAGATTCATAAACATAGGGACCAAGTTATCCAATCCTAGAGTACACTGTGGGTTTGGAGAACTTCCTAGGATTTCACTTTTGATGGCTAGGAGTTTAAAGTCCTTTCTTTGCATATTTCCTCCAACCCAGAAAAGAACAAATGTAATTCAGTTTCATAAGCACAGCCTGACCCTTCACAGAGTTTTTCTTTTATAAAGCTATTCATGTATAATAATGATACACCTTGGGAAACTTATTATTTCAAATTTCCTCCTTGTCCCCCAATCTGCCACCACCAAAATGTTATTTTTTCTAGATGATTTATTACAAAGTAATAAAACAAACATCTATTTATATTGTTAGCTTGGCAATTTTTGCAGGCCTCCAAAGAGACATTCAAGTCTTTGATGGCACAGGAGAAAAATCCAATACCTACAAGAAACAGATAGTGATGCTATGGGTATTATTTGGTATTGCTTATTTTCTCCGAGGCAGAACTGAGTTAACATCCAAATTGATGTCAGAGTTACTGGGATGTTTTCTTCACTCTCCTCACAGTAACATGCATGAAGAGGAGCTGAGAACACGCCAGTCACAAGGCAAAGCAGAGCAAAGCAAAACTTCAATGAATATGACACACGCAGAGCTGCAATAAGTGTACGGCAAATCGTTCAAGGGAGACTAAGACACTGCAGTTTGTAACTCCTTGCTGCTCTGTTCAAGGCTCATTCAAAAGATCCTTGCATATTTGTGGCTGAAAAGGAATTGAAGGGTAGAAGTGGAAAAAAGAAAAGACAAATTAACAATCTGAAAACCTTCTTGTGATCCTGAATCGCTGCTAAGGCACATAACTTAAAAGGAGCTAGATCTTTTTTCTATCTGACTAGACTCAGCTAAAATAAAAGCTAGCAAGTGAAATGTTAGATGCAGAGTTTTCACACTTCTGAGAGGCTCCTAACGCTCTGAAATGGAATACAACTCTGGTTTCTCTCTGTGAAATCTTAATTCTTCGTGCTTAATAAGGCATGTCTGTGAAGTTGGGCCTTTCTTCTTTGGCTTTATTAGAATCTTTCAAAATGTGAGCATATAAACACATGGCAAAATACGTACTTCAATGCCTCTATCGTACAGGGCTTTTAAGCTCAATAATTACACAAAATGACCCTTTATATCTGTCTGACTTGCTCCAGTAGGCATTACTAGTGGCATAATGAACAGATTAATGAGAACCCTCAGTTTATTTTTGTGAAGTGAGATTTGAAATTGAGCTTAACAATGTAGCAATTTCCCAGACATTTCACCTAAATGCATTTCATCTTTGTATTGTATGAATGTGGCTACGCTGAGTTCGGCAACTCTGGAGGAGGCATTTGGATTTCACAGAGTTGCTGTGAAATTTGCTTCATGTAAAACAGGATGAATCGTGGTAACAATATACTCTGTTTGACAGAAGAGGGACAAGAACAGTTTTGCTGTGAAATTAACTTCATGTAAAATAGGATGAAGTGTGGTCAAAATACCCTGTTTGACACAACAGATACAAGGAGCAGTTCCAGTCTGCCACTTTGGAGCTCAGACATGAGACAGAATTAAGGATTATACAAAAATTAGGAGAAATATTATTTTCTCATTCTAGGTATGACAGGACAGGAGATGCATGCAATACTGATGGGAAGCAACAGAAAAAAAGCTATGTGAGCATATAGGCAGTTGGAAAAAAAGAAAGAGGGCTGAGAAATGTTCAAGATGTTTTTTTATGAGAGAAAACAGTCCTGTGGAAATGGTAAAGGCTAATAATGACGGATGAAAATGGATGCAAGGGAATTCCAGAAATGGGATCACAGAGTAGAGGAACTAGAGGAGGACAGGAGAAAAAAGCTGCTATGTTTGTGGCTAAGTAAAAGGAACTACACATATAGCACGTAACGTGCCATGTGCAGTTACAAGGAAAGGTATTCACACACTTCAAGTATTATCTCTATAGCAAAAGAAAAAATCACATCATGACAAAGATTAGCCTGGTTTCACAAAAGAATACCCAGGAAAAAAAAAATCCAAAATTTAGTTTGCCACTAAGATTGTGTAAAGCAGAAGTGTTTTCTCACTTGAAGTCCTTAGACAACATGAAAAACACTCTTCTGTACATCTAAAAAGTGTTTTAGAACTGTTAAGTGCATGATAAAGATCCCTCTAGGTGTTCTTTACCTGTGATTTATCATCAAAGGAAATACAGCAGTGCCTGAAAACTGGAAATGCACATAGTACATCATAGGATAGAGATAAGAAACACTGGAGAAGAGCAGTAAACCTCAAAGTTAATAGCTATTATATAATAAAAAGTTAATAAGCAATGGAAATGTGAAATTAAGTTAGGAAGTTTTTAAATATTTAGCATAGCACTATAATCTGAATAACAAACAAGAGTCCAGAAGGAGGAGCAAAAAAAGAAGAAAAAGGATATAACGTAATACATTATAAAACTTCTGAAAATGAAAGTCATGCCCTGCACAAGAAAATCATAACACTGTCCCAAACCAGCCACATAGACAGTTGATACCAATTGCCTTAGAACTGCCCATCAGTAAATAATATTTATTGTCTCTCAAATTCTATCAGAGTATTAGATCCCTTTTTCCTACAGGGGAATTGAACATGGTATGTCTGCTGCCAATGGATTAGATCATTTCACAATAACTACACAAGAGAACTTTAAAGAATGATACTGAGTTGATAATTGTCACGATAACCTGTTTCATATCTGTCTTTACAGGGTTTATTTTATCAAAAGCATCATTAACTCTGAGGTTTGACTCCTAATGACCTTTGGTATTTTCTGTTCTTCATTTGACTTTCAGACTCTTTGTCAGCAAATTCTTCTAACAAGTGCAGGTTCAACACTAACACGCTTGAGCCCATTTATCATAAATGTTTTAAAAAATAGAACAGGACATGACTGTTTTTCATTACTGTCATACTGGGTAGAGAAAAACAGCTTATTGTGGAAAAGAAAAAAAAAATAGCCTCCACAGAGCAATTCAAAATTGACAATTACACAACCAGTATGCATTAATTGCCTTCCACTTAGGGAAACTACACAAGCTTCCCCTGTGAAGATAGCAGACATCCAGTTTGTGTCTTCAGCCTTTTAAAACTAGGAGAAGAGTTAGGAGTAGCCTGTCAGTTCCTGACTTTGAGTATTGAATTATTAATTTACACAAAATACTACATTAAAAATACCATTAAAACAACTCAAAACAGCATACTGATAGTTTCAAGGGAAAGTTCACGCTTCAGTAGGCTGCCAAAACCAATATATGCTATTTAAACATAATTTAATTTTCTTTCTCATCACTTTGCCACTTACTGGTCATCAAAGGTGTCTGTTGAGGTCTATGCTACCTTATGGTTTATCCTACCCCTTGTGACAGAGTCTCAGCAAAATGATTTGGAGACCTCACAGGACAATTGCAAGACAGCACACTAATGACTTTCACAGAGGATTGCAGATCCACAGAAAGACTGAGCAGACAGAAAGCAGGCAGTGAACAGCAATGGAAACAACTCATGCAACATGTCTTTAAGGCAGAAAAGTGAATAGAGAGAATTACTAGCAAAGTAAATTTTCTCATTGCAAGTATTCTGTCTCTTGAAATGTGAGCCCCTGTGAAATTTTCCCAAGTTCTAACTCCATCCACTTTCATTTACTAAGGCAGCGTATCATACACAGAAAAGCAAGCAAGTTATTTTTCTGGAGTCCACTGTGTCTAATATACTGCAAAACTAAAGCCAGAAAGAGTAAACTCAGGATTTCAAGACCTTACCTAGACTGCACTCACATCTCCAGAATTTCCAAGACAGACAGACATAATTTGGAGTATACTTTCTGGGCAGAATTCATATTTCAGCCTCACACAAATACACATATAATGATTCTTAGTTGACTGTTACTCTGAGAGGTACTTGTATTCAAACAGGCGACCATAGTCCCATGCAAGGACATATCTACTTTTCATTTTCTTAGACAGAGATACATAAGCCTAAGTCATACAGTTTTTTTACCAATACAGGATTATTAGTTCTTTTCGGGGACGCCCAAGTATTCATCAAAAAAAGCAGGATTTGGCTGAGACAAAAAATAGTTGCAAAATTTGACCGCATTAGCAAAAGAGTTGTTTAATTTCTTCCAGGCGAGAGAGGGGTACAGGCATTCAGAAACATGTGGAGAATAAAGAGATGAGGATACTGTTGCTTCCACCCCGTTATGCTGAAGTCTGGTAAAGCCAAACTGATAAATGTGGTAATCTTTAACTGTCTGCCTGAACCTGAGGACGAGTCAAACCCAGGCACAGTGCACGAGTTTGATTCTTGCTTTTCCTCGGGGAGTGCCTGAATCACTTGACTAAAGTGCATTTAGAGACAGATTTCTCTCTGTTGGAGCTGTGCTGTTTGTATAAAATACCAATGTGTTCCTGCTAAGGGGAAGAACAGAGATGGGGGAGGGGGTGTTGAATTAAAAAATCCCTTGCATCCTGCTGGAGTATCTTTACTGTTACACTATGACAGTAAACCAGAAAAACTGTATCATCTCCGCTTTACACCATCTGCTAATTTTGGTTAAAATCCAACTATTCATCTCCTGTTTGTTGTTAAAATTACATAAAGTGAAGTGTATTTGTTTTCATGGAAAAATCCCCATGTTTTCAATTTGTTTTGAGATGCCTTTTTTTTTTTAAACTTATAGAAACTAGACCAAAAAAAGTCAGTTCTTCACATATTCCTACCAATGACTGGTTCAATTTTCTTTTCTTCATTAAGACTTCACCATCACCATATTGAAATCTTGCCCAACAATTTTAAATGAGGGCCTTCACTGAGTGCATGAGTCACTAAATGGTGTTGTCTATTCCATTCTACATTCAACAGGTTTTCAGCACTAAGAATATGGCTTTTTAGGTCACAGTAACACTTTTCATTACTACTCAGTAAAATAGTTGCAGACAGTGTTTGGACACTGTAAGCCTGTATATTTCAAGATTAAAGACTGGGATTTTGCTAGCTGGATGCATGTCTGTCAGAGCAAGAAGTGAGGCAAAATACATTTATCTATCCACATGAAAATAGCTTCTGCAGCCACAGCTTTGAGAATTTCCAGAGCACCTAAGTTTTGAATCAAGATCTTGAAGTACACAATGAGAAGGCAGCTGTCTTTATTTCAGGGATGCACCTACACTTGTCCAAGGTTAAGGCTTTATAAAAAAAAAGAAAAGCATGGTTTGAACATGGTAAGTAGATACTTGAATGGGCAGTAAACCAGCAGTTACATGTGCCAGTGCTTGTTTTGACTGTTATAGGCTATTAGTATCGACATATACAAGGAAAAAATGCAAAAGATTCTGATTCTGAGCCTCTCTCTTTTTTTGTGGTTTCAGTCTTTTAGTGCTCCTACAGCTAGAGGCAGATAAAAAGATGAATTCTATCTATTATGCTGAGAAGCCTTTGAGAATGAATAAATCTCTTTCTTCAGACCTGCAAGCAGAACGCGGGTTCTGCTCATCAGTCCCCTGCCTTTGCAGACAGTGAAAGGAGCTATCAAGTTCTCCTTCACCAACACACCTAGACCACATTGTAACAGTTTCAAATTGCACTATTTGGTAAGAGATGGAATGGAAACTTTAGGAAAATCTGTATCTGCAGTGTTGCTAGAAAGGACTGAATAACTCTCTTGCCTGATGAGACAAACTGAGATACATCTCTGAATTTGTAAAATAAATTGGTTGGCACAAATACAGGCTGGATGGGGGCTGTCCCCATACAAGCTGATGAGTTCAATTTTGTCCCAGGAAAGAAAGCATATCTTACGGAAAACTGACTTTGGGAAAAGGAGGGAAATGACATTTTTATAAGTCTGAGCTTCCCCAAGAATCAGCCAGGAGATCATGTCCTATCAATATTCACTGAACACTGAGCACACCTGGCTTCTGGATACATAACACATAAATCTGCAGCCTATGTTTTCAGTCCTGTGATAAGTATCTGCGTCATTCTTTACTTGGAATTAGAACTATGAAATGGTTTAAGAAGGCTATCGACACTGAATTACTCTTGCATAATAGAAGAATGCATTTTATCAGCAGACCCAATAATAACAGAGCCCATGGAGAATATACATGTGGAGAGTATTCATGACTCCTGATTCAAGTATACAAATTGAAATAAAATAGTCTTTTCTCTCTTTTTTTATCTCTTTTTAAGAAGCATAGTTTTTCTATGGAAGCATCCTGTTCAAAAGCACAGTGGCCAGTGCACATAGTTGAGGTACTCTACTTTTGAACAAAGTCAAGCTTAGGTAACTGATTGATCTGTTATGGTTTGGTCCCACTCTCATTGTCCCCATCCCCTTCAAATACCATGCAATGCTTTTATGTGATTTGATAAGGGTAAAATGCATTTGATTAAGCACGCTCTCTTTCCTCTCCTACCTTGTTTCTCAAGGAGGGGTGATTTGACATCAGAGTCACAATAAACATGAACTCTGGAGAAACATGGTTTAAATTCCTGCAATCACAAAACCAAGGGTATGGTAGGCAGGCTCCTTCTGAGAATGAACAATCAAACTGATTGTTTCAAGATCCAGTACCGATGTGGATCTTCAGAACTTGATTCTGGTTTGAAAGTCACATTAGATTCTGTTACCTTCTAAAGTTGCATTTACAACAGTCTAGAGTTAGTAATCCACAGGTTATGTAATGACCATTCTTTTCACAGTCAAGAAGTTACCCATGTAAGCACTCAACAAAAGGATTAAAAAAAAGTTTTCCAGTTCTGACTATGCAAATAAGTGGAAAAAAAATAAACTCACTTGCAGGAAATTTTTGTGCGATCAGCCACCATAGTCCACTGCTGCTGATTTGTTGAAACCTCAATGTAGTAGCTGTAGCTCCGGTCATCACAGTCCCAAAGTAGCAACCTAAGTATGAAGAAGTTGTTGATCAATAAGTAAAATAAACATTAAACCAAGCTGTTTAAGTTTTTCAGTGCTTCATTTCCAAATTTAACTGTTTCTTTTGGAATGTGCCTCTAGCACTGACCAAGATCTTTACTGTTTCTGTCATCTCAAACTTGAGAGTCTCTACCCTTATTATCCTAGGTCAGAAATAGACTTACTGACTTACAATAACTACCTTACTAACATTAATCTATTACACTTGTCCAATTACTTTTAATTTATTTGAAAGTCAATACATAAACTAATATATTTGGCATGTGGCATTGCCTGCTTTAAACCTGAATCAAAGATCTGTTTGGAAAGGTCAGTTTAAGGGGGGAAATAAAAAAGATTCTGGTGACTAAAATGAGATTGTACTGTCTTCTTAGCTGTATTATCTTTTTTTTTGGTAAATATATCAGAAATATTTTTTTAAAAAGCAAGTAGGAAAACAGGAATTACTAGTTCTAGTTCATCATAATATGAAGAAAAAGGCACTGAATTGCCGACCACATTGCTAGAAAGAGAGAAGAAGAAAAAAATTCCACACTCATTTTCAAAAAATATCTGGCAAACGTTGTATCCTTTCTACTCCTTCTCTTTATATGGGGATTATCTTCCTGCTGTAAGAGATATTCAAAACCTCGACATCGTATTAAACACAGCCAAGAACCTTGCCAGTCTTCTCCTCTCCCCTTCACTGGATGGGGTTGAGATATGTGTACTTAAGAAAAATAGCCAGCACAGAATGCCTTCATTAGCAAAACACACACACACAAAATGTTTCCAGCATGTTTGTGAACCAATATGGAGCATCCTTTTTTTCCAATGAGGCATCCACAAATACAAGAGGGTATTTACACAAATTAAAGGGGCAATGGACTGACCAGAACAGAGGCAGACACTCCTGCAAATTCTTCTTTAGAAGTAGTTAAATGCTGTCCATATTTCAATTAATAGATCTGGATTTGTCTACATTTTACATAAAACCATTGGCAGGTGTCATTCCACTGATTAGCAGGGCACAGTTTAGAAAAATTAACTGCTGATGTTACTGTTTTCATATAAACTCAATGGCAAATGGGATATCAAAACCAAAAATTTCAAAAATCTTTTCTATTGAGTTCAAGGTGTCTGGAGGTGATTTTTGAACAGCAATATTGTAAGTGAACAATCCACATTATTTCTGTCACGGAAAATTATGTTTTGCTGATCTTGTTTTTGTCTTATTCTCTGAACATTTACTCAATACACCTATGGAAAACAAATACTCTGCTGCAATATATTGGCTGTTACGAACTGCTGCTGTCTCTTGACCCTCAGTTTCTTGTCAAAGTTAGCTAACACTTATTAGGATTACTGCTTAAATCTGATTACTTGTTACAGAAGCAAGTGAATCTGCTGCAGTCAAATAACCAAAGCACAGTTAGCTACCCAAAACTGCTGTAACTGCAATGATGCCCTAGATGATTGTTGTAGGTCTCCTCCAACTGAAATATTCTATTCTATGAGAATCACTACAGCGACATGTCTAGAGAATTGTGAAAGCCAGGTAGTACAGCTAACCCGAGTTCTTTCTCCAGCTGTGAGGAAGAACTCCCACAGATCCACATTTTTCAAAGTGCAATAGATAAGGATCCATTGATTGTCAATGAAAATAGCTGAGACATACATAAAAAGAAAAGGATCCTGTACCACACTACAGACTTTCCCAAGCACAGAGCTTCAAGCTGTCTCTCTTTAATCATCTTTCAGAAGGGTGCCCAAGTTTTATATTATAAATTCCTTTCTTCGAGTTCAGAAAGTTGGTTTTTTTGCTTTCAGCTATTACCTCTGCTGGGAGGAATATAACTGCAAAAATTATTGCTCACTTTTAACATTTAAAAAAACAATACTGCTAGAGGGGGAAAATGACCTAGCCAGATGCTGAATGCAGAATCCTCCCTCTTACAGACAGATGCTGTTCCAAGCAGAAGACAGACTGTCTTCAGAATTTGGTTATTAAGGACATATGTGTTTGTATCTTTGCCCTCAAAAAACAGTGCTATTACCTTCTTTTCAAAACAATCTGGTTTAGCAATTTATTTCCCACTTTGGAAATCCCACATTCAAAGTAGAATTGGGTCTGGACAAGCAGATTTAAAATAAACTCCCTAGATGCTCTCAACTGAAACCAGTTCATTAATATTATCAAAAAGAAGAAGCTATCAAAATAGCTTTAAGAAGCTAACATAAAACTTTTAACAGAAGCCTTTTAGCACATACTAATACTGACTATTTGCAAACTAGAAAAATTCAGACCTGACTTAGTAAAATATAAAAATAGTTGCCTGTGGCATGATGAAAGAATTCAAAAAACCCCACACCCCAAAATAAAACCACCCAACTCCAAACTCTCTCCCCCAATTCATCAGATCCTTCACATTCTACTTTTAAATGTCTTGAAGGTCTCCAAATACTAAAGAAACAGAATGAAATACATTTTTTCGGTTAAAAAAAAAATTAGAAAGAAGTTTATGGATTAAATCCTGGATTTGGTAACTATTAATAATCAACAGATCCTGAATCAATTTAACACCTATATTTAAACCAAGTCTTCTAAATAATAAAAAGAGGGAAAAGCAAAACCATATGTAAATTTCTTTTCCTTTTAAAAGGTTATTAAAATGTTGCTAATTATGCTTTTCAATAGGATCCTTTTCATCGTGGGGGCTCAGTGTTGTTCCCTTGATCTGTGTTTTCAAAGCTATGATCAAGAGTTTCAATATCAGAAGCAGACTGGTGACTGTAATTTCAACTAACAATACTGTGATTAAAACACAACTGGCTCAACTTTAGAGCAAAAGGCTAACAGGACATATGTATTCCTTTTAAGACTGTGTATAATTGCTGTCTCCCAAAGCAACCTAGCCAAAGTTAAATAGGTTTTAAAAAGCATATGGCTTGGAATTATTACAAACCAAACAATGAGTGAATTAAAGTTGGCAGAATCTTTCCCAAAGTGACTTAGCATGAATGCTAAATGTAAATTTCTGTTTCTTTGGGACTTGTGAAATAAAGTAAGTTCTTTCTTCACCTTTTGCAGTAGCTGTTTCAGGAGAGGCTGGGGAGGGAAACTGGTGACAGAACTTACTGGAATTTATTCTGCATGAAATGCCTTTCTGGATAAGCAGTGAAAAACCTTCAGGTGATTACATGAATATTCAACAGTGTACACTGGGCACAAAGGGCACTTTTTATGCCAGGTACAGTAATCTTTGAAACACATTCCAGGCAAACTACCAGGCCAAACTTTTGTAGAGAAGCTATGTTTTGCTAAGATGGACATTAAATGACAGGAAGAATATTCCACTTAAAAAGTCAGAAGTATACTCATTGGCAATGCATCTGTTTATAGCAAAATTGCCCATGTTCCTAGGATTTTCCATATTAGAATAAAAAGCTAAATTAGCTCGTTTGTAAATCTTACCCTCAGGATTAAGAAGGAAAAGGGAAATGAAATTTTATGCGGCTCTATTCCTGCAACATTGTGAGATTTCAACATATTTCTCATATGCCACTTCTTTGGGTATCTGAAGTCTAAGCCAATTAATCATTTAATATGGTAGTGTTGTTTACATCACATGTTGAAAATCCCTCATTTTATAAACTAAAAGCTTCTCAAATATAAATAATATTTCACCTTCCAGGTTTGAGAACCTGATGATATCAGCTATGTCTTACATCAAAATACGCTGCAGTACTTTTTTTAACAGTATTTCCCTAAATGTCATGTGTTTCCCTATGATTGATTGTTCTGCATTTATACAAGCATTTTGTACTGTCTCTGCTTGCTTTTATTCCTAGATTTCTAGAGATTGTCACTGTTTAGTTCAGCCCGCATTATAACTACATCTACTCAAGCTGTTAACAGAATACCAAACAATAATAGTCGTGCATCTGACAGGATGATACCCGCTTCCTGAATACTACGAAGTCAGTGGTTACCACCTACATTGCAAATGATAGTCCTGTGTTGAGAAACTACTTGCATATTCAATAGAAACCCCAAAGACAGAAATTAAAACATGAGGTAGCGACACTTGTTGACAGATGGGGAAAACCCAAAACTGTATGGAAAGAGTATTTTTATACAATTGTCTTTGCATTTTTGCCTCTGGTTGTCTAAATGCCCTTTCATTTTCTACATATATTTATGTTTCAGTAGTTATCTTGCAAGAAATCAATCTTTCTTCAGGATCCTACAAAGGAGACAAAATTCCTAGATATTTGCTGTGTGCTTATATGATCATTTATTCTGAGTCATTCTCAAGTTAGGCAAGCCCAGAAAATGGACAGCAAAGAAAGAAAACCTTCATAAGCAGAAGTGGTATGGAAAATTAGAAAGCATAAAAGATGCATACGATGGTAGTATAAGCAAACAAAAAACACATTAAAGCTAATTGATACTGTTTGTTAATTTAAGAATTACTCTGAATATGAAAAGCAAAAAAGCTGCCTATCACCTATTCATATTAGCAATAAAGTCTTCAAATAGATTAAACTGGGATAAGTGGTTAATCTGCTTTTACAAAGAAGCAAAATATTTCTATTTATTTTAATATGAAACTCACTATGGTACAAAAGAATTTTCTTTCCCTCCACCACATACACTAGAACAAATCCTGTTCTTTTTTTTGTTTTCTTTCTTTTTTGGAAATTCACAGGAAAAAAAACTAAGTATGAAGTTATCAGCCAAGGATTGTAGCATAATAGTATTATATTTCTATTCCAGATAAATGCAGGGAAAGTTAGACAGAGAGCTAACATTTTATGTCAGTCTTTTCAATATTAAAGTTTTAGCTATTTAAAAGTTAAATTATGTTTACTATGTTAAAAATATCAATTGCTGTCTTTCCGTTCCTAGTTAAATATAATAGTTTTTCTGTCATTGATAAGGGCTTTTCAGAGAGGAAAAATAGCAAGGTTATTGTCTGTCCAGACAGGCAACAATGTGGAAAAACCACCTAAAGTAACATATTTTCTCTGTTAACTATTCCAAGTATCTCGTAAATTGTTCCATGTAGCAGTCTTAATAAAAGAATAAACCTCTTAATTAAAAAAAAAGTTTTAATTTCTATAATCTAAAAGGCAATATTTAGTTAAAACTATTTTAAAATAAAATGTTTCCTGGGTATTTTCTAGTAGAAAATACTATTGAGCACAGACTATCCTTACATCTGTTTCAGAATTTCTGACTAAATTTTGATGTCTAATTCGAGTGTTCCACATTTATATACAAATGCCTGAAGAAGTATTTGATAATACCAAGGTTTCAACATGGTCTCTGATAGCACCCTTGTTTCTAAGTTGGAATGTTGCAGTTTAGATGGGTAGACTACAACGTGGGTAAGAATTGGCCAGACTGCTTCATTCAACAGGTAGCGACTAACAGCTTGTCATCCACCCAGAGACTGTATGCAAGTAGAGTTCCTTCAGCCTGTTCTGGGACCTATCCTGTTTAGTATCTTTATCAACGACGTGGACAAGGAGATGGACTGAGCCCTCATCAAGCTTGTGGATGACAGCACACTGTGGGGTGCAATCGATACACTCGAGAGGAGGCTGCCATTCAGAAGGACTGATTGCCAGCCTCTGGGAAGACTAAGGAGACAGGAAAAAAAATCTCATGAAATTCAACAGGATCAAAAGCAAAATGCCTTACCTCATACAGACTAATCCACTGCAGTAGTAAATGGTACAAGTCTGACTAGCTGTACTAAAAAGGACATGGGAGTCATATTGAACAGAAGATGTTATTAGTCACCTGTGTGCCTTCTCAGTAACGAAGGTGAGCAACATATGGAGCTGTGGCAACAGGAACTGAGCCAGCAGAACAAGGGAAACAGATTACTTCCCTTTACTTGACACTTGTTAGATCACACTCAGCATACTGCATCCCACATTGGACCCAAATACAGCATTGACAGATCTGAGGAAGTGCAGCAGAGGATCATCAAGATGGTCGGGAGGTTGGAACATACACACTGTGCAAGAGGCTGAGAAAATTGGGTTGTTTAGGCTAAGAACGCTTGGGGTCAGGGAGGAACAAACCAACACTTTTCAATATTCAATACCTGAGGTTACCAAAAAGACTGAGCCAGGCTCTTTACCAAGATGCAAAATGGAAAAATGAAAAGACAATGTTCTAGATGGAATTTCCTTCCTTGGAGGTTCTCAAGGCCTGACTGAATAAAGCCTTGAGTAGGATGGTCTTTCTTCATAGCTGACCCTCCTTTAAGGAACAGGATGGGCTAGATGTCAAGTCCCTTCCAACCTGAATGGTTCTAAGATTCTAAGACAATGGAATGACTTTTGTGGAAAGCATGCATGCAAGATAGACTCCTGAAACATAAAGCTCTCTATGCATTTCTAATGCATATTTGAGTACCAATAGAAGTTCTGCTTTTTCATACTCAGAATTTAGTTGCCATGGTAACACATTCCAACTTGGAGGCTCTCTCGCTTTCTCCAGCAATATTCTGATTTCTATAGACTAAAAGCAGCTACTACCCTTTTTTCAAAGGCTCTTGTATTTACTATCTCTGATACAAATATATTCAATGACACATTCATGTCTCTGAACTTAAAAGATACGTACTTTAATTCCTAATTATTCATTTAGAATTCAAACCCACAGGTCTAATGACTCAGTTTCTGGGGTTAGAGCAATTCACGTCGTTCTGCAGTCACGGTGTACAACTAAAGAAAATACTCCTGGAAATCTTTTTTCTGTTATGTGGGAAGGTGAGATCAAGGGAGTTTTCAAGCAAGCAAACTGCAGGAAATCAGGCAATTAATACAGTTCAATCAGTTGTGGAAGACGTTCTGTTCAAAAAAATCTCTAGCTTTCATTAAGATGAAATATTAAAGAGTTTTTGCTATAATCTATGTTTATATGTAATTTCTGTACCACTGAGATTTCCTGGTGCTAAATAAAGAGATCATTGCCACCATTTTTAGCATTGCACAGTACAGGACACGTTCTAGACCACTGCTTGCCAAAGCTGTAGCTGCCACATAGTGAAACCTCAGTTCCCCACTCAAAGGGGCATCTTTCCCTTGGCTGGTTATTATCTGCAACAGACACAGCTGCAACTCAAAACACTTGTTGTTCTAGACAGAACACGAAAAGGAACGATGACATACTGCTAGCATTTTTGTCTCTAGGCAATGCAGGTAGTCTCCTCTGTCAGAAGATATCCTAGAAGATGATGGTTATTATTGTTTTCTTTTAAGGCAAGCTGTTCATCTTGTTTGTACTATACATGCAGGAAAGCTGACAATGAAAGTTGAGATTCTGACCCTATAATCTGTACAATGCAATACCGCATAAATCATTAAGCGTTTATTAGTTTTAAATTACATAATGTTTGGGTTGGTTTTCTTGGTTTTTTTGTTTTTTTTTAATTTGCTCTACACACTTGCTGATTATACAACTATCATTTCCTGGCAACCAAATGGTCTAGTTCACCTAGCACTATTTAATTAAAAAAAAAACCAAACTTATTGAAAATCATCTGCTCAAGAATAAACTCTAGCATAGTATTTGATATAGGAAAGTCAATGTTTCGCACCAACTTGAAAATTGGCGCAATTCTCCAATTGAAACATAGCAGAGACCAGTAAGATGGGAAGACAGAAGCTATAAACTGAGGAACTATGCTTTTAGTTAGTATGTTCTTCTCTTACTTCTTTACGTGGCCAAAGCTTCTGCTGCTACTTAAATTTAAGTTTAAAGTGGCATGAAAATGATGTAATTACATTTTCAATTACCTCTTTTAAGAAATCTGAGTACTGTGTCTTCCTGATTTTCTACTTGAGATGTAATACTTAACTGAACATTAAAAACACTGAACTCAAAAGCAAAAAACATTGAGTGTGGAAAGCTGCCAACTGTACTTACTCAAGTTGTTTCACACAGTGAGAACAATGCTGGACTTGCATTATGCATAACATCTATAGCTTGTGTACAGACAAAACAGTACTCTTATTAGGTTAGAAATGTGCCTGGATGTCTGATTTTAAACTTCATCTTCAAAGAGCTATAACCATCATAACAATGCCACAAGCCAAAACCAAAACACACAACAGAAACTGGCAGTTATAGAAGAGCTTTTGAGTCTCACTTGCTCATCATTCAGTTTAAAGAGGCAACTCTAACTGGCAGATGGCATGAGCTAGTTCCTACTACCTCACCTGGGCTTCTAGTCTTCGCTCACTGGTACTCTAACTTCAGAAATCTTTCTTTCTTTTTTTTTTTTTTCATTGTCACAGAGAATACATATTAAGTCCCTGACAACATACTCTAAATTTACAAAGAATGGGAAGCCATTAAGACAAGGTTTTGTATGTCCAATTTCATAAAAGAAACAAAAAAACAGATCTACAGTCAATCTGAAGTTGGCAAGAATATTTTTGTCTTTACCTATGAACAATCCCACTCTCCAATCTATTTCCAAAGTTTCTACATTTGCCAAAAGTTTGCTTTTCATATGTATACAGATATTCACTATAGAAATCGCCCAATGAACTTCAATCCAGATCTAAACACATTCAGTAATCCAAAAATATTCGGGTTATTGTACTCTTACTATACACTCCATGTTCAAGTAAGAACTGGTACTAATTGTATAGTGAAAAGGAAACACAGCTGACTCGAAATGATGCCTTTCTTCAATAAGTATTTCTGATTCCACAATGAGGTGCGTATGAGGAAATGCACCCACTTCGACCACGTGAGGTTGCAGTTAAACTTCCACTTTAATATAAGTGTATACCATTAATCTTACAATTTGACTATTACTACTATTATGCCTCTGCAATGTAATATTTTCTAGAATCGCACTGCTGTTATCTTGACATATAATTTACACATTTAATTTTTAACGTGCCCATTATCCTGAAGAAGCCAAACGACAACTACTAAACCAGTCCCTTAATTACCACTGTTTCCAAATGTCATATATTCTCAAGAAAATAACCGTGCTCAGCAAAAGTTTCACTGTTGCTCTTAAATTACAGAGAAAGAAACCCTCTTACCGTATTGATCCAATCATGTAGGGCTGTGCTAGCTGTACTACAATAGCTCCGCTCCCAAGCTGATGGCACGTGTACCCAGAATCCCAGTCGTAGTTTTTTGTGTCTCCATTCAATAAGGCATTGCGACTGCGACTTACACCTTCAATCACACTGGCGCAATCTGCAATTGTTGCAATGTTTTCAGTGGGAACTGTGAATTAAAACCACAAAGACAAAAGACATACAGTCAGATAACAATGGTCTTTACTTCTGACAAAGAATTGGGAAAAATTAAAAAAAAAAAAAAGAAAAAAGGATGAAAGTATGATAAACACAAGGAAATTAACTCTCATTTAACATGAACTACGAAGCAGAATCGAGTGAATAATTTTTATCCAAAAGCACCCTTAATACAACTGGGAAAAAAAATCTTGTCCAGCAAAACTTTTGAAATTTTCAAACAATTTCTTCCTGTTTTCATGATAAGCCTCCCTCCTCTCCCCACCTCTCCCCCGACCAAAAAAAAAAAAAAGAAGAAAATAAAAGATATAAAGTAAGTGGGACATAGTTTAAAGCACTGATCTGGACTGTGGGAAATCAGGACTCGAAGCCTTCAAAACCAGGGCTTGAAGTCTCACAGCTCAGGAGACTATTCTCAACACATACCTGTTGGTACTTCTGACAGTCTGTCTGACTCATCAGAAATTGCACCCCACAATTTAGAAAATGAAAATGCTTTTTAATACTTACAAGATCCTTCAATACAAGTATTGGACTACAAAAGGGAAGGAGAGACCACTAGATTTGCTACACAAATGGAACAGTGGGTGCAGAAGTATTTCTCATTCAGTCAAGAGAAAGGAAAAAGGTACAACTGAATACCACAAAAAAGAAATCATAATGTCCCAATAGCAAAAGGAAAGAAACTACTTAGAACCTCATCCTCTTAAAAAAAGGAAGCCCAATACTCAGGACAATGATTTTCCTCCAGGAGACACTGATGGACTTACACAGTACTTCCCCCCCTGCCCCCCCCGCCATGTTAATTTCACCAAGGACCTTTGCTGGATAATTCTTTTTTCTATCCCATATGCAGCCATAACAAATGCCAGCATGCAGGAGCCTGCTAAGCCAAAGAAAGTCAAAGGTATTACTGCAGAATATCAAATTTGCCTTCTTTCATTAACCTTATATGCAGCTACTTGAATATTACAGGGAAAATGAGCAAGTTAGGGAACTCAAAGAATTTTCAAATTAGTAAAAGCATTCTAGGAAAATCATGACAAAAGGAAGGGAGTTTCGGTAAAAGAATGTAAGACTACAATTCTAATTGCATAGGCCAATGCTAAACTGCTACCTTTTGCTGCAACATCTGTAACAAACTCTCCTTCTATAACAAACTCTCCTTCATCTCTACAACCCCTCTTGCAATCAGTGGATATATCCAACACTATAGTCCACGTGTCAGCATCATCTAACTTCAGTTCTTCCTTCTCCTTGTACATACAAAACTAAACACTCTAGCTTGGAAACTGATGTTATAAACCAAATTAGATGAAGGATAATACATTTTTAGTAGCAGGGGAACATTACATACTTGGCAATAAAAGAAAAGGGGAGTCGCTATTCTTTAGCAAAGGACATGACTTCAGCGTTGGTTTCTAGAAAACTTTCCAAGGAGAGGAATGCTCTTCTTGTATGTACTTAAGTCCTGCTTAATCTGATTTAAATCCAATGCTAAGTAGCTTCCCTCTTCCTTTCAAATCAAACAATTCATACTATAGTTAGGAATTGACATAATTTCAGCAATTTCATCAAAGATCAAGACAAGAGCAGCTCCTGTGGGAGCACACTGTAAGGAGGTGTATTTTCTTGTTCATAGAGTATTTTTCCAGCACTGTTTTACAAGTGCTTCAACAATTATTTTTGAAATCATCCATATTTCCCTTTGTTAACATTTAATCAAGTATGGTACTTCCTTTCTGTTTGTAATTCAGAGAGGATCCCAAGCTTTTTAAAAGTCACCTTCCAGCAAAATGACAGATGAACATTTGAAAAAAAAAAAAAAAAAAAAAAAAAAGATGCCCTAGTCCCCTAGTCAAGCCCAGCACTTTCCTAAAAAGCTCAGTTTTTACCTAACCTCCCCATCTTTTCAAACTCTCTCTATTCTCTCCCTCAATCAAAAAACTAATATTAAAAATGCTGAAAAACGGTGCTCTCTGAACATGTAAAAATCAAGGTCTCTTGTTGAGATTTTGGGTTTTTTGAGAAAATGTTAAAAAGTACCGATAGTTTAATCTAAACGGTAACACAAATTCTTTCAGCACAGGCTGCATTAAAAAAAAAAAAGCTAAGATTTTGTGTGTCAACCTCTGATAAAGCACAACCAATCTGTGTGGTAATGCAATTTAAAAGAGAGAGGAAGAAACGTTATCAAAAATTATCTGAATGACAATGATCAATTTAACAAAATTTCCAAATTCATTATATCTCATACTAAACATTTTTGAAAATCAGAAAAAAGAACAAACAAGGGAAAACAAGAATGGCACACGAAAAAAATCAGAAACACAGAAGAGGTAAAACCAACAATATTTGAAAATTCATGAGAAAACAAACAATGTATAGTACAGATGCAAATGTACCCTTTTAAGCCCACTGCTCACTGATAATTACATACTTTTAATAATTGTCTGTAAAATATGTATTTAATATACTACAATATCTGAAAATAGCGGAAATATAGCTATGTGAAATTTCACAGCTAATTGAAAGAGTCTCCAGCACCCAAGAAAAGAGATAATTTTCCATGAAGAGGTAGGATTCTGTGTTTTAAGTGTGCTAGTGGTGTCAGGAGCATTATCTTAAGAAAATCATCAACCAAACAAAACACCATGAAACACACAAGAGAGAAAAGCGCAAGCTTGTTGCCAAGTAATAATCCAAGCACTGGAAAAACAACAGTTTCTGCAAAATCTACTGCACTATTAAATGTGCTATCATCTCTGTTTGCTCATAAAAAAATTACTAGATCCACCATATAATTATTCTAGAAACCTCTTGATTCCCTATTACTGAAAAGAGACATTCAGAAATTCCCAGAGTCTTATGGGGAAGCAGGTGGTAGACATTAGAAGTACTTCACTGGGAACAATCTGAATAAAGCAAAGACTAACAATGCAAACTAAGAGTACTGGCACTGAAATAAGGTTTGCCTTGGCTTCCTTTCCTTCCCCTCCTTCCCTGGGAGCAAGGGAACTTCTTTGAGTATCTATTTTATACAGGCACCGCAGCATCTTCTATATATTGCTGCTTTTTGTAGGAAGAGGAAGCTACCAAAATCTTGGTTAAAAAAAACAAATGAAGGATGAAGTGTCAAAATCAATGTACACATTGAGGCTCTGTGGCATACTCCAGACACCCTCTGAGCTATGTAAGGCATTAATTGAAAACCGTACTGCTCGGTTCATCCAATATTTTACCTCCGTGCCCTCTGAGCATCATCCTACACCTTCTCACATTTAGATTTCTGCACTAATCCGTGACCTCCTAAGAAGATGTTACCCTGATTAGTCAAACTCTTTAACAACCACACAGAAACTGCCTTAGTGTGTTTTTAATATAATTCTATGGTCTTCCCTACAACAGTTAATTAGAAAGTGATTCTAACTAATTGCAGTGTGCAGAAGGTTCCATACTGTTCCTTCTCTCTAAGGGGGTGTGCCACTCCCTATTTTGAATGTTCATTATAATTTTTTATATCCGCTTGATAAATTTATTAAAAATACCATCTGGTGGGGACTCTGCTCTGTGCTGTATTTTCAAGTCTTCTGGTTCTCTTCCTTTTTCCCATTAGAATTTCTGCTTCAATTTAGGTCACTTGTTTACAAAAACATACTGCCAAACCCAACAGTCTTGGTTCCATTTTTGTTTCTTTTTTCTAATCCACCAGCTATCCAGCTTTTACAATAACCAATGTAGTAAGAGAAAACAAAAAAGGGGATTACAAATACATAAATTGTTTTTTTTCAACTGCTCATACAGCAGTTTTGCTCTGACAAACCTGATTCGCTTTTAGGGAACAGAAAAGATGTGCATTAACAAAGCATACACATTCTGCAAGCAAACAAAAGGAGAAGATGATTGAGGTTACAGGACAGCAGCATCAAAACATTTATTAAAACTTACTTTTTTGTCTCCTGGTCTTATGCTGCAGTATAGGGGGATGAACAGCCTGGCAGCATATTTAATTCTAGTAACAGCATTTTTATAAAGGATTGTCATTTTGAAAGCATGGCCTAAGGGCCATCTATACGGGCTATATTTAAAGATAAGATAGATACATTATTCAACTGTTCTTAGCGATGCCCCAGGAGAAAAATATACCAGGAGTGTGTGGTAATCATATTTATTTATCACTCCTTAAGTTTTTTTTCCCCCCCTTTTTTTTTGTTCCTTAGTTTTTAGCATTCTTGATTTTCCATAGTAATTATTTTTTTTCCTCTGTAGTACTCAGAAAAAAATTAATGCAGTCATTGTGAACTGGCTTCCGTATCTGAGTGTAAAGTACTTCCTTTCATCTCACAGTCTGGACAGACCAGATTTTGCTTTCTGCCCATCCAGCGTAATATCACTGCAATCAATTGGCTAACATGGGGGAAAAAATGACAGAAAATCCTCAAACAACTCTTTCCAGCGCAGGAAGGAACAGAATGGAGTGGGGTCCTGTACCAGCTCACAGAACCAGACATTAATGAACCTTAATTCAATTACTAAAATAAACATACAGAGAGACAGCAGATCTACTAAGTAGTCTTATTTTATAGGAAGGCAGTAATTATGGACTGTCGAATATATTTATACTGCACTTTAGGCAACAGTCAGTCAAAGGTTCTCAGCAAAAGTGTCATCACTGTGACACAACAGCTCATTCTACTGAATTCTCTTAAGACACTAACAAAGCCATCAATTTGTGAATAAACTATAAACAAGAAATTATACTGAAAGCGATAAATTTTTGTTTTAGTTAATACAAAGAAGTGATTTTTCTCTCATGCTGACGTATGTTAAATGCTCGGCTTTCATTCACTCCATTTTTTTCTACCTGAACATCTACTGAGCTGACAAAAGTTTCCTCACTAGAAAGTGACAGTTATAAGAAAGAAAGCTGAGAGTAAAGGAAAAAAAATAATTAGAGATGTCACTATTATTCCAGGGTTTGATTTTATTGTATTAAATAACTGAAAGGATGTTAGGCATTTTGCTTTCATTATTTTCCAAATGCCAAAAGATTTGCTGAGTCTAATCTTTATTCGTTATACGAATTAGCACTTGTTTCTTTTTACATTGTAGAAAATATTAAGTCTACAGACTTTTCAGTTAATGTAAAGTACAGTCACAATGTCCTGTGTCCCCTTTCACATACTCTTTCTTGTTTTCTTGAGCTGAAACTTGCTGATGACATTGCTATATTTCATTTGAATCTTCAATCAAGAAATCAACCAAGAATTCAAGAAATATTAACCCCATGCAAGAGTGACTGAAGAGCTGCCTGGCAAAAAAGGACCTGGGGTTGTTGGTCAACTGCCGGCTGAATATGAGCCCATCACTACAAGAAAGACATTTTGATTCTGAAGCAAGTCTAGAAAAGGGCAAAAGAGCTGGTGAGAAGTCTGGAGAACAAGTCTTATGAGGAGCGGCTGAGGGATTGCTTAGCCTGGAGAAAAGGAGGCTGAGGGGAGACCTCATCACTCTCTACAACTACCTGACAGGAGGCTGTAGCGAGGTGGGGGTTGGTGTCTTCTCCCAAGTAACAGGCGATAGGACAAGAGGAAACGGCCTCAAGTTGTGCCAAGGGGGGTTTAGATTGGATATTAGGAAAAATTTCTACACTAAAAGGGTTGTCAAGCATTGGAACAGGCTGCCCAAGGAAGTGGTGGAATCATCATCCCTGGAGGTATTTGAAAGATGGGTAGATATGGTGCTGAGGGACATGGTTTAGTGATGGTTTTTGGTCAGTGTTACGTTGATGGTTGGACTTGATGATCTGAAAGGGTCCCTTCCAACCTAGACAATTCTATGATCCTATGATCAACTTCAAACAAATATCAACATAATTTCTGTCTGTTTCAGTGAAAAGCTTTCTGCAAACCATATCTAGCTGGAGAATAAAACTCCACTAATATTTGTCTATGTCCAATTGTCAGTTTGGATTAGAATAACTTCAGAGAAGGGTGATTTTTCAGTTGTGATATCTGCTAGAGCTTGTGATTTCCAATCCAATAAATTAAAGCAAAAGCATTAAAACTGGCCGTACTTTCAATTGCCAAACAATTGGCTGGCTACAGGGCTCTTTCATCAAACATTCTGCCTGAAGAAGGCTTTCAGAAATAGCAATTGTTTCAGAAGAGCCCTAGGAAGTACTCGTCCTTCATTGCAGCACTGGAAATAGGAAGAAAATAAAAATTAAAAAAAAGTAACTGGAACCATATGAACAGATCTCTGTTGAAGAATTGGTAGCAGTAACTAAACTGACAATGTGGCTGTCCTTTCCTGTAGAAGAGGAAAAAAAAAAAGCCTGCAGTATTTAGATGGCCTTCAAATTTCAATAGTTTCCTAAGGCTATGCTTTCAGCAGAACTGACTTCCATTGCTGGGTAAACCTGCATGGCTTTGAAAGAAGGCTAACCTTTAAAAAACAGAAGAAACAAAATATAATAGCTTTCTGTGAAGTCAACTTTAAACTAGGTACAAAAATAGCATCTCTCACTGCTTCCTTGGAGAGAGATAGAGCAATCTTTTACAAAGCTGAATGACACACTAGGAAACTGATATGACTTGTTTTTCTTTGCTATACATTTAATATTATTTTTTCCAATAAGTGCCAGTGAGTAAAAGAGAAGTGAATGATTATTTATTCACTTCATTTTTTCCCTTTTTAAAAAAGTTATCCTAAGGCATTGAACAGCACACAAATGAAGGTTCACAATGATTCTTAAGTACTGAACAGCCGTCCCCAGAGGCTGACCAAGGACATTCCAGTATTTTATATCCATCTCCTGCTCTTCAGTCATTATTCACTGTTCTTCCCTTCGTGTGTAATGTACAAGGTACAAGATAGTCTGATAGACTGAGACAGACTACAGATAAACACAACTTCATATAAAAGCCTTCCACACTGCACTCCCTATGACCTTTATCAGGCTCAAATCAGGACAGTACATTGGTCAACCCCACACACCTGCATAGTCCTTGATTGCCCTTCAGCACTGAGTACTAAGCACTAAGCGAGGTTACATTTTTTTTTCCTTTGAGGCAGAAAGGAGGAATTGGTTCTTATATTTAGATGGGGAAAAAAAAAAAACAACACACACACACCCCACACCACCCCCCATCCAAAAAAGGCAGTGAACAGAAGCAGCCCTATGCCCACTGTTGCACTATTGCAGCCTCTTGTGGAGAGAGTAGAAGCTGTTGCAAAACATCACATCACACCAGGTACCACTTCTGCCTCCAAAAGAGTATGTCATCCCTTGCTTGTGAAAATTTTACTTTTTTTTCTGATTCTAGATAAAATATTAGTGACTAAAGACCATACAAAATGTCAGAAGTAGAAGTTCATTAAAAGCAAACGCTATGCTTTTGAGATTTAGAAAACATTTACAACTCTGTTAAATGAAACGGTTATGTCAATGTCATGAGGCGAATATGCAGAAACATTAACTAACTTACACATTTAGAGATAATACTATGCCAAAAGGAAAACTCCATCTCAACCCTAACATCTGCGTTAGGGAATAATTCTGTATGATTGAATTAATTTCTGTCACTTACCTCATTTCACAAGACAACAAAGCATAAACCAACACTAAAACATCAGACAGTGCTAGAAAGAGCACTTCCTGCTATTTTTACTTCAAAACTGCTACTCAACTACCAATGGGTCATGTCAGTATTGCATCCAGTGTTTTATAAAGTAACTGTGTAAATCATCTTCAAGATTAACTTTTAAATGTAGTATGTCAGGTTAATAATTTGTCATTAAAATCTTGTATGCAAAAACACAGCAACATAAAATTACTGTTATCGTGAAAGAGTGCTTCATTTTTATTATTTGTTTACCAGCCTTCTAATCTTCACTTTACAGTAACAGCCGTTACATAAATACTATGTATCAGTAGTAATATATCTGATAGATTACCCTCTTTGTATATACAGTTTTCAGATCAAGTTGAATAGGTTTCATGAAGATTAAATAAATGAAGATTAAATAAAACTCTTAAATCTCCACATAAGATCTCTAAACAAATACCTCTGTGGCCTTATTTTTTTGGAATGAGGTTTCAAATGACAAACTCTTTGCATATTATCTTCAGTGTTGTTTTGGTAGAAGTAAGGGTCACAAAGTCTTTCTGAAAGGACCATCTGGCCTTCAAGGGCCAACCGACATTTCATTTTCTTAGTAAAACAAGTTATAGAAACAGCAGCTTTGTTCCAACCTAATTTAATACCATACTGCATAAACAATTAACCCAATAGTATTACCTAATACCACTTTTCAAGAGTTGAAGCTGAAAGTTTCTATACTCAGTCAAGCTTAAAAGCAACCTACTCTGATTACTGCACTTTCATGTATTTTGTGGAGCTTTTCTAACTGCTTCCAGTTCACTTTCCCCTATCCAGTCACTACAGAAAGAGAAGCAAGCATTACAAATCCTCACTGGAGCAATAAAATAAATCTGTGCCAACTACCCCATTGGTAGTCACACAGATTTTTTTTTTACAGAAGCGGAAGTGGGACAGTCTGCTTGACCAAGGGAGCCAGATAACATTCTACCTTACAGTAACCAGCACAAGTATGTAAACCAAAACACTAAATGGATATAAGGTCACGTTGCTGGATCAAGGCTGTTGAGATTATATTTGAATAGGTGGCGCTGATGGCCATAAATTCTGGTGCTACAGCCTTTGTGCCCCTGTACCATTTCACAACGGGAATGCCCTCATTTAGTCCCAAAAAGCTTTTCACTTCTCCCTTTCTCATCATAAATTCTGCAAGGTCATGTTTCCATCTCATTTACAATCAGAAGTTGGTCCATATCCCTCTTCCAATTAACTACTCAGAAAAAATTAAGAGAGTCAGAATTCAGTAAGTGTGTTGAGTATCATCCCTTCAATATAAAAAGCCTTTCTTTGATTATTGTCAATCACTTCAAATGACTTACATGTACAAAAGCTTCATTTACCCACACTGAATGACAGCATAATTCCACTGATCACCATGAACAACAAAGGATATTCACTATTATCATCCAAACCCTATTTACCTGTAAGATTCTGTAACTACCAAAAAATTTTCATAAACAGATAAATTTTAATAAAGCCAAATAAAGCCTCCATCCACTAGACTATCTTTGAAACTCTGATGAAATGCTGAAACAGATCAAATAGTTTGTCTCACAAAAATGCTCACTAAACCATAAAATATCAGAGAGTATCTGAAAGACAAGTCAATTACAGTACAAGTCTACTTTCACAAACATACATGGGTTCACTACCTTGCGTACTGTTACAACTAAACAATCTTTGGGTTAACACACAAACACACACACACAAAAAAAAGAAGTATATTACTTGCTTCCTAAATTAAGTATTTGCTAAATAAGACTGATAATCTTAAATATATATAGATATATGCATCACTTATTTGCATAAGACTGATAATCTTAAATATATATAGATATATGCATCACTTATTTGCACACAATAACACTGATTTTGTGTAAAGTTTTTTAAAAGTCCATAGCTGGCAGTGCTAAATATAAAATTTAGCTCAAAGGTTTTATGGAACTTGAAAAATTTTGGTTCTCCCCTAACTAGCTCAATGAAGGCAGATGTTTTCTTTAAACACAGTTCCTCCTTACTGCTTATTTTATTTTCTTGTCAATAGCAATTGCAATATTACTTGCAAACCCCCTAAAAAAAAAAAAAAAAAAAAGGGAAATCTTTCTATTTGCATTATTGCACAGCTTGTTAACTTTGGGGCTATATAACATAAAAATTAGTAAAGTGTGATTTGTCAGGCTACATATTCTATGCTTCTAAAAAGACATCATGAACTTACACAGCAAACTTCATGAGATTGAATGTAAACATACAATGCCTTTGTATAACACATGGGGAATAGGCTGAAGGAGTTGGGTCCCAGTTTTTCCACAGCTAAATATTATAGTTTTCTCAGAAAAAAACTTCACAAGAAATATGTCTTACTAAAATCTTCCCTCTTGTTCTTTTTTGAAAACTGTTTTCCCTTTCATCTATCATAGATGCATACTTAAAATTTAAATATATTTTTCAAACCAGCATGAACTCAGAATTTTGCTGAAATAATTTCATGCCAGAAGTAAAAAAATGCAGGAAATCCCACCTAGACAAATACTAAAAGGGCACAAAACTGTTCCCAATATATTTCAGGATCTCACTCACGTGAGTTTATCCAGAAGAAAGCACAGAAATCACCCTGTTTGAACTGTTTAAAAAAATGGTTACAAAATCTGACATAGTCTGTTATTCAGCATTGTTGGTCTATTGGGGATTTGTATGTTAAGTAATGCAATACTACATGGAGGTACTTAAATCAGTATTATATAAGCTGTCTGGAGCTCCAGAGGTAACAGAGCTCCATCAACGTGGTCTTCTGAGAATAAGGGTAGCCAAAATAACGTTCTGCCATGGCTAAGCGTGTCTATGACTCTTTGGAGGAAAATCAACACCTGAGAGTTTACTTTCAGCAGTTGAAACCAGGCTGTGTAAGAGGCCCTAAATGCCTAAATCCATCTTTCACTGCAATAAATAACTCTGGTTACTCCATTCTTGTTACAAATTCAGGCTAACCTAGGGGGATGCAGGAGCAACCATACTATAACATGCAAAGAAAAATCAGATTAGCAGCACAGAGTGACTCAACTGCCAGTGGCTTTGTCAGCAGCAGTTGATTTAATCTGAACTTTAGCATTCCTGCAGCATCACTAGTTAATCTACAAAAGTGGAATTTCAAAGAAGTTGCAAGGGGTAGCCAACCAATTCTATGTTCACAGCATCATTTAACTCAATTTAGAGATTTCCGTGTGGAAACAAAAGTAGAGTAAGAGTTCAATGATGGCCAATCTTAAAAGGCAAGCATTCACAACAGTTCATGTAAACAGTTTTCTCTCTTACCTATCAGGCCTTTCTCGAGAGTAAAGGTTTTGTTCGTGAACATGCATTCAAATGCCACAATATGGAAAACTTTGTTCACTGTGTTGTGGGTCCCAACAATTCGAATATACCTATAGGGAAGAAAAAAAGGGTAAGTAGCACAAGTTAAGTATGACAAACTTCTATGCACTAAAATATAAATGATTCGGTTGGACTATATTCTACAGACCTGTAAGAACCGAGTAACTGTAAAAAAAAAATTAAAATAAGAAAACAAGTAAAAAGAGTATAAATATCACATCAAAATCCCATCTACTCAGGATGTTCCAGTACAATTTAAGAAAAAAGAAATAACACTTAAACAGCTGTTGAATCTATTAAAAAAATCTTTTTGGACTAATTTGCCAAGAAAAGAAAAATCAGGGAGCTTCTGGTTCAGAAACTGTCTCTTAGTGCAAATGTGTGGTCATGTAGTCATGGAGGGTTTAAATATTATTAATAAAAAAAATCCCTTTACCAACTATACTTTTCATCACAATGAAAGATTTCATACAGCCAAGATAAACCCAACAAATCAGTGAGACTTCTCCGCAGAAGCCAATAATTAATTCCATTTTAATATGACTGTTTCTAATTCTAATACTGGATATACAGGATATCAATGTCTTTGTTGGTGTGTATTTTATTAATAAACAACAACAAAAAATAGTATCTGAAGAGCCAAATGTTACAAATCAAAGCTATCTCTGGGTTTCATTCCTAGTTGTATAACTTACACTTCTAGACTCTAATTGAAAATCAAATAGAGCTGCTCTTGAACACTGTGACCTATTCACCTTCTGTATTACCCCAGAGGCTTCACCTTCTCTAAACAGCCATTAACCTTGATTCAGTCTGATTCCCCCATTTTCTGAAGAGATCCAACAGTTCTTACTAAAAATTTTGAAAAATCCTAAATAGAATATGGTATATCATCTCAAGAAATGTCAAACAAGCAACACAGAAAACTACCTAGAACAAATACCACGACCTTACAAAATGGATTACCTACATTGCAGAAAGCTTTATATTAAATGAATTCACTTCAATTAAGGAATATCAGAATGTATGAAACTTAAGCAATATCCTCGGACTGAGGTATAAAACAACCTTTCACTTATGTATTATAATTATAGCTCCAACATATTGGCTGTTCACCAACAGCATCATTTTAGCTTGTGTTCTTCATCATACCAAGTTGAAAAAAATATACAGCTTTGAGTCTTGAGATATTTTTTTTTGAAACAATAAAAACTCTTATAGCTGTTTACTGTACTAATGTTCAATCTCCTCCTATACTTCCAAGATTTGGGTGCCTTATGAAAGAGCTCTTATAAGCAAGCCTCAATGACCGTTATTACTCATATATACTGGTTTGTCTTTACCATACATAGAAAAAATTGTCTAAAAAATAATTTTAAAAATTCCTGTAATTAAAAATTGCATTTAAATGACTGCAAGAGACAACTAAGTTACCTGAGTATCATACCGCTAAAACTGCCAAAGTTTTTGACCTCTGCTCCTTTTACCTTATGTAATAGTTTCACTTAAAATAAACCAACTATTACTTATTTTGATTAAACTTGCAAAACTGATATATAATGCGCTCAAAATTTCACTTTAAAAATTATTTTTATTATCATAACCGGAAACAAAAAGAATGGTATGCTATTCCCTAATTAACTCATAGATAATTATCACAGTAGCAAATTTCCTGCAAGTCATTCTGTGTAGAAAAAGTAAAAGTTGTAGAACTGGAGAAAATAGTTATTTTTCATAAAGAAGGTGAACCTACATTTTAAGAGTAAAGCAGAACTTAGCCCTCACTATGTAACTGTGACAAGTGCCTGCAAAAAGCATTGCAGGAATCTTAGGAAACAGTCAGGGAAACAGCAGTTCTTTCTCCAGACCTGCCCACGTGAACCAGTCCGTTGCTGCAAGGTGATACATGAAGTGCTGTATTTTGGGATTCATATTATGAAGGCAAAACCACATCAGCCTCAGTTTTTCCTAACACGCCACGGACGTTCTACAGTGCTTTTCCAAGCAGGGCAGTGAGGCACAGCCATAGCAAAAGCATGGTAGACACACAGAAGCAGGGCATCAAGGTTTCTACTCACAAAACTGACCTTCTGCAAAACTGACACTGAAGAACTGAAGGTCCACTGAAAAGATTATAATCAAATTATTCAGGAGACTAACAATTTCTTGTTCAGAGAAAGTTAACCTGAAATTTGAAACAATCTTTCAGTTTTAAGAGGTCTGGTAGGGAACCTCGGCTAAGGGTATGCCTCCTCCTTGAAGTTACAAGTACAAATGTATTTAGTCCAGTCTTTTCAGATGATTTTCTTTTTGTCAGTTTACAAGCACAATATCAACCCTAAATAGACAGGCAATGACCAGGATCCAACAACAGTAAATGCTCTCGTTCTATCCAGCATCAGAAGTGCAGAATTCGACTAAACACAGGACAATCTTCTGATGTTTTAAGCGCACGCAGTGGCTGGCTCACTGGAGAGACTCCCTCATCTCTCTCAGGAAAAAAAAGGAATTGATTGAGTTGTGTTGCTTGGCCAAAACAGGCTCCCGGCTGCCCACCAGAGCGTTACTAATAGAGCTACTTTGACACGCTTCAGTTACACTTCCTTGCTTTAAAGAGTTTAGAGAATAAACAAAGTAACACTTTTAATAATATTAACAGTAACACAAGAAAATGCTTCATAATTAGCTTTAGAAGCTAGTTTATTTGGATTTTTTTTTGTATTATGAAATTGTAACACTAGAGCAAAATTCTAGATTGGTTTTGGCTTTTTTGGTTGGTTTTTTGCTTTTTTCTTTGGTGGGTTTTGTTGGTCATTTGTTTGTTGTTTTTTTGATATATCAAGAGGGTGAAAGCTACACACAAGGCTTGAATAGTTTGCCATGGGAAAAGCATCTTTATCATATTGCAAACTTTGGTTAAATAACATATTACTCCCTCATGAGCAAAGTTCTCTGCCAACAGGTAGAAAAGAACAAAGCTTATTCTTATATGCTAAATAGCCTATTATTTGGAACAATAGATGACATGTTTCACATTGTTGGAAAGTTAAAATTTTGTGGTGATGTAAAACAAAATCCCATCCATCAAAATAATCTTGTAAACATTAGTCTTCTAAAGTATATTATTTTGATTTTGTAATATTATTGCAAGGTAGAATGTAGGGTTATGACAACCCTCTTCCTTTCTCCACAGTACAATAATTTTTTTTTATTCTTTCCTTATCTCTCTCAAGATGAATGATCAGCATTATTTCCTGCCTGAATCTTACATTCTTCTACTTGGTGGAAATTAAAATAATGTGATATTCAAAATCCTTTAACATCCTAACTTCTAAAAATCACATTCTCAGCTTTTGTATAAAAATTGTAGCTTATTATTCCACTTGATGCAAGATACTAAAGCCACCATAGCCCGAGACTGAAAAGATAATCTTCCTTCAAATAAGGCAGAATTTATTAGAAATGGCCAGTACCACTAGATAAACAAGCTGTATCTGAATTTCAAATATCACCAATGAAGAGTGATACTGAAGGTACACAACCCGTTTCAGAAGGATCAGACGAAGACGTTGTAAATACCGAAGTGGTACATCTTAATGAGAACAATGAATAATGGGCTGAAAACACGAAGTTGGCTCAGAAATAGGACAGTGAGGAAAAACTGCAACGTGGACAAGTTCAATACCACCAACGGAGTATTAATTCAAAGCATACAGATTTCAGAAATGTAAAATACCCGTTATAGCTCATGACACGCTTGAAAATCTGTAAAATTTCCCAAGCAGTTTCCTGCTAGATGGAAGTGCAACTGAGTCATAACTAAAAACAAAAGTATCCTTTCAGGCAATCAGACTGCATGTACCATCTCAACATTTTCCTGGAGCGATTTATTAGCTGGAATATAAGTGTACAGGTAACAAAATCAATATGAGCAATTTTTCAGTACATGCAACTTTGACAAATGCTTAAAACCCATGGGACATGTTTTATGTGATCACTCACTAAGTCTTTAGATCATGCTGTAGTGGTTTGGGCTGGGACAGAGCTAAATTTCCTCACAGTAGCTTTTATGGTGCTGGTTTGTATTTGTGATGAAAACGGTGTTGATAACACCAGGATGTTTAAGTTACTGCTAAGAAGCACTTGCACAGTGTTCCAAGGCCTTTTCTGCTTCTCATACCACCCCACCAGCAAGCAGGGGGCACAAGAAATTGGGAGGGGACACAGCTGGGACAGCTGACACCAACTGACCAAAGGGATATCCCGTACAGGAAAGGGAGGACCTTGGAACTGATGGTGTTCACCTCCCCAGGTAACTGTTACATGCGATGGAGACCTGCTTTCCTGGAGATGGCTGAACACCTGCCTGCCAACGGGAAATAGTGGATGAAATCCTTCAAAGCTTTTGCTTTACCTGTTAAACTGTCTTTACCTCAACAGCCAAGTTTTCACACTTTTACCCTGCCGATTCTCCCTCCTGTCCCACTGTGGGGGAGTGAGCGAGTGGCTGAGCGGGGCTGGGCTGCCCAGCGGGGTTAGCCCACAACACCCTGATACTGCTTTTGGCTCCCAATGGCAGAGCAGCAACAGGTAGGGCTCTCCCACTTTGCTAGAAGGCCTAAGGTACAGACAACTGAGAATTAAGCACCATAAAATCTAACGGCCTTCTGGCTCTCACAAGCAAATCTGCATCAAGTGGTAAGAATATCATCCCTGTCAATGTTATCTAGTTCTCTCCAGATACGATAGGAGTGAGCAGGCTTGGTGGTCAACTGTCTGCAGCAAGCTAAGAAGAAAGTACTCAGGCCTCCAACAGCTCCTCACTCAGGAACCATAGCTCAGGTCCTACACATTGAAAAAGTGACAGGTTGAACACCCTCTTTCCTCCAAAGGCTCTCATTATGAAATGACTACAAGACATCATCATCGGATCAAAGGATACTTAATTAAGACTGCAGGACTGAACAATTTTAGTAACCCTGTATCTTTCAGAGTCCAACTTTGGAAGTTCGCTTTCTATGTACATATTTATAAAAAAAATACATCCCAGAAGAAAACAAATGAATCTTGATTAACTTAGTATTTTCTTTCTTGCAACTAAGGGAATAAAAACCAAGCAGTTGCAGGGTTGGACATGCTGGAGTACGCTACAAACAACAAATCAACTCATACAGAAATAAACTAAAACCTTCAATGGCGTAATAAAACACTTGATCTTGATTCTTTTAGATACTTAAGAATAAGGTCAAACTCGCATAGTCAAGGTCAAAGGTCAAACTTGCAGAGTTTTGCAATTATTTTTCACTGTTAAAGTAGTGAGAACAAAGATGGTATTTTTCCACCTCCAACACTACATGCTTGCAATTATCATAGTCCTCTGAATTAGAAAAAACAGAGGAAATAAGCTAAAGATCATATTTTTAACAGAAATACATATTGTATTTCCTGAAATACAATACAGGTCCCTTTTATGTTGATTAAATCGACATAAATGTGTATAGTAATTATTTTTGATAATCACACAGAGTCATTTTTCTTCAAGTGTTTGGCAAGCATGTAATTAATTAAAAAGGATCACTGACCAAACTTACTTGTGTACGCTGAATTACAACATAATTTAAAAGCTTTGATTACCACAAGATGGAGGGAGGGGAAATAGGAGAAAGCCCAAACCCTAAACGAACAAAAAAGAACTTTAGAGCACTTTGTTAGTGGGTGACAGAAGCTTGGGCAAACCTGATTAAGCTGAGACATAGGAATGATGAAGAATTAACTGTATAATCAAAATCCTGGTACCAAACTATGAATTTTAATTATATTGCTCACTGAGGAAGAGACATGGCAGACAAAAAACAAGGAGCGCAGACATTAAAAACACTACAGGCAGTTTTTCCAGTTAAATTAGAATTTGTTCACTTTCCTGTCAGGAACAAAGCAGCTTTATACAACACAAAGTTATCTATAAATCTTTGTGTGATAGGAGAGTAAAAGAAACACAACTCAAGGGCTAGACTAGCTCCTCTGTCAGTGGACTTAGACTCAGCTGATAGACTGGGGGGGAAGACAAAAACAACCCTGAATCATTCTTTAAAAAAAACAAACCTTGATCGCTTTAGGGGATTTTAAAAGTACTTCCCTGGCAGATGAACAGGAGTACAGCATGAGAATTTTGCCTGCCCCTTTAGAAGGCATTTTACTTTGTTTTCTGATCCTGTTTGAGAATAATGGATAGTGATAGTATTTAAGTGCTTTAAGAGTTTCATCCACACCACAGACTTCTATAGTCACAGTTAGTCATGCTACACTTGGTTCTGAGATTCCCACGGTGGGAATACCAGAAAAATCTGTATTCTTCATTTCTTTTTTTTCCTCCACTAGCAATCAAATTATTTTAATTAGAAAGAAATGGTATGTTCTACTGCATCTTGGTCCAATCTTAAACTACTAAAAATTTAAGTGAACTACCTGGCTTGATTAATTAGACACCCACATGGCAATGTCTTCATCCATTCCCTCTTTTTCCCAGAGCAATTATTCACCTTTATACAAAACTATGACTCAGGCACTCTGTTGTGACTAGAAATACTCACATTTCTGAACAACTACATTATGTTTTACTTCTGCTTTTTACATTTATACAGCTGACATATTTAATTCGGATAACAGCTGCTGCTGAGCATATCAGTGATTCAGCTATGGATACCCTGGAGGACTACTAATACCAAAGCTCAGCTGCCTCCATCAGAACAGTACTTAGGACATATGTGTCAAAGCGTAAAAATATGCATACTCTAGGATCTGTTTTAATCCTTCATTATAACAACACCGGTAAAACACAGACAAACTCTGGAATATATTAAGCACAGATTCTAATCTCTTGAGAATATTGAGACAGAAGACTAAGTAAAGACAGGTAAAGGAAATTAACTGGTATTTTGCACTGATAACCCCTCTAAGTTAGCATCAAAGCAATCCAGAACAGCAACAGTGAACTAAAACAAAGAACTAAACGCCATCTATACAAAATGAGCTCTTAAGAACTTGGCATTTCATTTTCCTTCGTGGAACATTTGGTATGAGACACCAGTGCTAGTCCTACATACTTCATATCTCCTCTACCTGCTTAGAAACTGTTAACATTCACATTCTGATCACCGCCACAGAGACGTATGAGATACAGCCCAGCACACAAGGGCATTAGAAGACATTCTGTTTGTCTTGTAGTGGAAAAGGAAACAGTGCTATTCACTGCCATACAAACCCCGTTTATTGACAATTCCGTAAAACGTACAGTCTTTCAGACTCACACAGCTGAATCAACAGACTCATGACAGAAGCATATAAAAAAAAAAAAAAGCAAGGAGGAAAAATCTATTGCCAGAAGTAAATCACATGGAAAAACAGTGGACATAAAGAATTAAGCCAGAACAAACATGGGAAGTATTCCTGCCTTCTGACAGGAGTCAAGTTTTCCTACACTTAGATAAGAAAGTCTGATAGAGTCTATTTTATACCTAAGGAAATCCCTGCTGCAAGTATAGAAAACAACAGTGTCTTGTGTCTTAGACAAGATAAAATCATTGAACTCTAGTAGGAAAAGCATAGGTAACACCTGCAAAGCCTGAACAGTAACATTTTCACCTTCCTTCCCAATTGATGCAAATACAAGAACCAGCATACCAGTTTGTAAACACAACACATTTTTTCCCGTAATTTGCTACAATGCATCCAGATATTTTGTACTGTAGCATTCAAGTGGCTAAAAATACATCACACCAGTTCAACTAATTACAATGGATATTAGCTCACTAAAACACTACTGTCAGGCTGGAGTGGTACATTGGGTGCCACAGCCCCCCAAAAATCCTGTTGTTTTGATAAAATGCAATTCTTGATCTCCTAAAATATGAAAATAATTTATGTTTGATATGTCTACTAACTACGCCACTAAAACTTGTGAGCAGCTCAGCAAACCTGCAGAAGACAGAAATATATTTACCAAGCTACTGAATTCAAATCTCTTCAAGTGGTTCCTTTACTAAAGAACAATTTGATTTAATAACCAGTCATACAGTTACCGCCACACGGTAAAACATCTAAAAATAATAAACTGTTTTAAATGTAATGTCATAAATCCTAAAATCAATTTGGAGGCAATAGAAGAAGAATAGAATAAATGGTTACCAGAAAAACAAAGTAAGACTTTTAAACCTTATTTCTTTTATTTTAAGTGTAATAGAAAATAAAGTTCTTCAAAATAAAATTGGTTCTGTTTTACCTCAAACAAGGACACCTCTAAATAACACGATTCTTGCCTCAGAAGTGACAGCAGTGCTCTGTGGTAGAAATTTTAAAGGAATCTTAGCATACAGTTATGTGAATTTTGATTCTGTAGACATAATCTTCATTAGCATATCAATTCAATTTACCCGAGTGTGCTGTATTACCTTATAAACCACCTACTTCACTTTATTAAGCCGATGATTTGAATTCAGTACTGCATTATTTTGATATGCAGCTAAAAGAGAAGTTATGTATTTTATTCTTATATATTAATGTAGTGAAAACAAGTTTGAGGAGGCAGCTCTTCATTATACTTCAATGCTTTATTCCTAGCTGTAATTGATGTCAGTTATGACTAGGAGGCTATTATCAGGCTAATACTATCTTTTCCTCCATAATATGATTATTCTCAATATAATGACATACATCTCTGCTTGGAAATAGAAGCAATCAATATTATTTATTGCTGCATTTTCATTAACTAGAAATTTACAGGGAATACAGACTGTGACTTATTTATGTCCTTCATGGAACGGAACCTTTGAACTTTAGAGCTAAGGTTTCCCTGTCACAACGCCTTCTGGCCTTCTTTACCTATGTCCAAAGTCAAATTTTTACACTTAATTTTCATCTCTTACTACATGTCCTCCTCAGCTCATGCCCACTTTCCTTCACCTGAGCAGCTCAGTGTTTCCTATTCCCCCACTAGGTCACATATCCTGAAATAGATTATATATTTGATATATTCAGAATGAATCTTGATATACATAGAATATAGCCTTCAAATTTTAGTTGAAGTCAATAACTAACCTGTGTCCTTTTCACCATAAAATGTTTAAGAACCCTCCTGCCTCCATTTTTAGCAGGTAATTGTGGTATTGATTTATGTAATATATGTCCTTCCACATATACCCTATCCATCTCTTTCATATCTGATTGAAAAGCTTTCTTAACTTCCTACAACTCCCAATGGCTCACCTATATCAATCCCAAACTCAAACTTCCTAATAATTTTTTTTTATATTACTTTATATAGCCTTTGTCATATATTACTCGGGAGAAGGCGGGTCAGTGTTTCTACCTAAATACACACAGCTGACTCTCGCTTTCAGATTCTTAACATCAACTCTGAAAAGGGATGGATAAGCCAAAAGAGTTCAATAGTGCCAAACTGTTAGTGAAACACTGGTTTATAGAAACCTTTTAAACTGGTTTCAAGGAAGAGAGTCTTACTTTGCAGAAGTGACTGAAGCATAGGGAAACAAAGTCAAGCTAACTTTAATGCCACATCCTACATTGTGGATTAAAGCACACACAAGTCTTACGCATCCCCACAACTCACCCGCTGTTATTATCAATGCTAGCTAGATTAAAGTTAAAATGGGCATACCTAACTCATGTTAGGATCACATTTTCATTTTGTTATACACACGTACTGTAGAAATAGGATTTCTACATGAATCAAACTGCATTTAAAATGATCTCTTATACTCAGAGATTCCACTATATTTGCTGATTTTCCACAAATAAATAAGTAAAACACAAATGTAGTGATAGGACATGAACAAGTTTCAGCTCTAATAATTTTATATAGCTGAAATACTAAAAAGAATGTCTGATTCCATTTTCTATATGTAATGATCAAGTTCATATATTAACCACTGTGTGAAAACAGTACAATTAAATACTATTTAAAGATGCATGTCTGTACATGTCAAGCAATTTGGGCAACAAACAGATAACAAAATGCATAATGCCAAGAGATTAACTAGCATATGAGACTTGACGACTACTTCTGTTTCAGGAGAGGTGTTTAAGCAAAAAGAAAAAAGCAAAACAAGAACAACCCCCCACCCCAAACAATTGCAAAACACTACTATAGCTAAGGAAAGATTGGAAATAGTAGGAAGATTAAGAGTTTATGATCTTTAAGGTCCACAAGGACCTCATGTTTGAATTTGCCTGGCTGTGCCCCATCAGGCCATTATGGAAAGCATAAAGAGGCATTGCTACGCTTCTTTTGTTTCTCATGATACAGAGCTTTGTTCTCCTGCACAGGTGCAGTATGATTGTGAAAATATCTCAGCAGATGTGCATTGCTGGTATTAATTTGTAAGAATTCAAATGTTATTTTTACTATAAATATTACACCATTGTTGTAGAACTTCAGTATTGTAAAACTTCAGTATTCTAAACTCTGTGCATATGCTTTTAGTTCCACACCTACAGCTTTGGTTTTCCACCTCTGTTTCAAAGAAATAATGCTGTACATCCATAAAATAGAAATAAATAAATAAAATACAAAAGTATGTTTTATTACACTGCAAATGGAAAGCATTGTAGCCGCATCTGTACTATGACTCTAGCCATGACTGTTTTGCATTAGTGAAGTCTATGAACTATTCTACACCAAAAAGTTCAACCTCAAAATGACTCATATTCTCATAAATACTAATGCTAAAGGCCTGAGACACATTTAAATTAGAACTCAAAGTTAAACCTTCATGACTTTTGAAATATTAAACCATCATCATCAAAAATACATTTTTAGAGATATTACATAAAATGTATGCTGTGATGTCCCTTCCCAGAAAGAGACATTCCAGACTGGCACTTCAATAAAAGGTTTGGACTATACACCAAACTTCAGTCAAATAGAAAGCTGAGACTGACAACTTGGTGTACGCTTTGACCTCAAAAAAGCAGCCACACTTCCACAAAAAACATACAGTTTAAACTACTCCTTTTTTAGAGTGAGTTCATACATGGCTAACGTACCCCTTTCCTTTTAAAACAGAAAGATTACTTGAAATATTCTGTTATCAATTTTCTTCTATTTTATACGCATATTATTGTTAGTGCCATAGGATCACAATTAAGCTCTGCAGCAGTAGATAGGATCAGCAAGCCTGATATTCCCTACTGTTAATGGTTTAACACTCTTTGGCTTTTCTTTTTTAAAACCTATCTGTTCAAGACCTGTTTAACATCAGTATTCTCCACAGCATAGAGAATTCACTATATTATTGATAACCAATATAGGCTTAGACTCAGTGTTCTTACTCTAATAAATTCTGTCTCAAAACTAACATTAAACCTGTCCCATGCTGCATGATCATGTAGTTAGCAAAACAATCTTTCAAAAAAACAGCAAAAATCTTTTTGTACCTGTGGAGATTAGAATGATGATACATCCTAAAAGAGGACATATTTAGGACAGAAGGCATTAGCACTAGCCATCATTAGCATGCTCCCTACGCAGAGGGCAGAAGTGAATCAATTCTAACAACTGCTTTTGAATTCCTCACACTTGATATTTTATTTCGAAGTAGAACATTTACTCCATGGTCAACACATTCAAACATATAGAGAAAGAGTTTCTACAACTGTATCTGAAAAATAACTGGTGGAGGCTCCTGAAGGGGGGAACAATTATGCCAAAAAAGTAGCACATCAAAAACTGGCATCATAAAAATCTCTGCTCCTCCCACCCATTATAGAATACGCAGTCATATTCACTGGGATTCCCTAATGAAAATTAAATGGTGTGTTTGAATATATATATACACGTATATATGTAAGTGTATACATATATATAAAGGTGTGTTTATATATATATACATGCATATATGTAAATATATACACATACGCCTAAAATCACTGAAGAAGTCAGCACAAAGCCACAGTTAAAAGCTAGAATGGACTTGACATACTAGCTCATGAACTTCAGATTTCAGAATAAGAGGTTGATTTAACATAGCACTCAATTACAAAGATCCAAGAAAAATTACTTTAAAAGCTTGAAAAAATAGGATTATGCACCTCATCTACTCAAGGGCAAGCATCAACTAAAGGATGCTCATGTGATGAAGGTTAAAATGACAACATGCACTTGATGATTAAAGGAACTTTATACATATTCAGACTCTCTGATGTTTTGGAGGTGGAAAGAGAGGAAGGTTAATTTCCACAGAAACGTGGGTGAACAAGTAAAACTGAGAACATCAGATACAAAGATAAATCGTATTTGGTTATTATTGTTTTGATATTATACTGCTAAAACGTGTTTTCAAGATTTTTGGTTTGCCTGCAGGGTTCTGGTTTGTTTGGTAGGTTTGGCTTTTGGTTTTGTTTATTTTTAACAGAAATCTCTTGACTCAGAATGGATGAATCTTACAAAACAATGCATTACCATCTTTCAAGCAGGAAAAAGGCACAGAAGGGCCACCCTGGCATTTAATTTAATATCAATGATATTGCCACTTAATGTCCACATTCAATAAATTTGTAAGTTGAAATATGGGGCTGGTAACTATCTAACATTTAATGCAAGTTAATTCAAACTTGTCAAATATATTGGTTTTGACAAGGCCAAAACTCTTATAGGAAACAAATTAATCCCCTTTTAAGGACATCCACACAAGGCAATGAATGATTTGCCAAAATTACAAAACACTTCATCTTATTTAAATCTTAAAAATTTCAAAACCTACCACTTGACAAGAACTATGCATTATGATTATTTACTAAGGGTTTGGGCTTTTTTTTTCCCCCTCAATTGGAATGAATCATTTTATGAAAGTAAATAGCTTATGAGTTTAACAGTACAGAATACAACAGACAATAAAGGGGGAAGTTTTCAAGTACAAATATGAAATTTCAAAGCAAACTACCTCCTCCAAACACATACAATACATTGTGCAGAAATCCCCAGTCACAGAAGCAGGACCAGAGATTATCCAATTTAAAGGACGAATGACAACAATCTTGTCACTCCCAATCTCACACAAAAGGGAACATGATAATGATTTAATTCCTTTTAAGTTTATTGGGGAGTTTTTGTCAACCTTAAAATATCAATGTAGCTCTTATTCAATTCAAAGTCTCAGGCTCTTTTGTTTTTCTTTATAATCCTTGCTCTGCTGAATTTAATAGCCTTGGCAATGCCAGAACACTGCCTGATCCTAATAGGTCAGCATTGATCGCTCTAAACCAATTGGTTCCTTCATTACAGAGAAAATGAAGTAAAGAGGAAAGGCAGGTGTGCTCTCGTACAGTCAGCTGGACTTCAGCTTCTCTTGCCCTTCTTCTCCCTCATTAACTAACAACCAATCGATCAAGAACCTGCTCAGAACCCACAAAAACTATTTATCACTTCTGACATGGAATGGTTTTAGCAGGTCACTAAAATAAAGAATATTTGAGGTATCTATCTTTAGAGCCTTTAGAGCTCGTACAGTTTTTAAACTGACGTCCAAGAGAAAGGAAAACTGAAACATTACACTTCTATAAAGTTCTAGTCTAAACCTCAAATCCTAAATAATATCTCTGTTAGTTATTTGCCCAAGACAAGGATCTGTGGTGTAGGGTACCTAATTTTAACATTCCTTATTGTGAATATCTTTGGGAATAGAAAGAAAGACCGCAGCTGGGAGAAGGAGTGTAGACGGCCCCTCTCCCTGCTTCCAGCTTATTCTCTCCTGCACTTCCATGGTCTTCAGCTGAACAAATTCAAAATGTCAGTGAATGTTCATCCTAAATATTTACACATCATTTCTACCTCCACCATTATAAATATTTGAACATTGTCTGTAGTTCCAACCATTTCAAATCACTTTTTTCCTAATAGTCCCTCTCCTATCAAGCTCCACACTTCATTTGCCCACACAATTGCAACAGAACCCTTTCACCTCCTTTCTCAAAAATTACAAACTGTTCCAATTACTCCCAAAAATTATTCTTCTTGAAAAGTTATCTGTATTGATTAGCTCTTACTCTAGTCAATCATTCATGTTGTTTCTTCTCTTTCTCCAATTGTAAACTCTGCAGAATATGCCTTGCTGTTATGTTTCATTCACTAAAACAGGTTTGTAATTTCACATTACTATCAGTTCAAAATACTGCCACCAAGGCAACTCAGGAGAAGAAATCAAAGAGATAATGTTATAAATAGGGAACAAGATGTTAGAAAGGGGGGGGGGGGGAACACAAACAAAACACCTTTAGCAGAGAACTAAAAAGAACAAAAGAGAACAAGAAACAAACAAAGGGAAGAGGCAGCAGACAACAAAGTGGATAAAGAAACAGAGGAGAGTAGCACTGCTTTGATTAGAAAAAAGAAAATTCCAGTGAAAGGTACTGCATAAAAAACTTAACTTAATTCTCCTAAAAGAAGCAAAAAAGAGAAACACAGAACCAATACATCACTTTATGGTACAGTGAATGGGAGGAAAAACTTAAGAGGGAAGCAGAACACAGGGGTGTGATCCTTTTAAGTGCAAATCTGCAAAAGAGCCATTTCTCTTCCAGTTATGTCTATTGTCTCACAAGTTAATAGAAGAGGTTTAGATGATGGTTTTTGTCAGTGCTAGGTTGATGGATAGACTAGAGGATCTGAAAGTTCCCTGCCAACCTAGGCAATTCTATGATTCTATAACCAAATCCACAGATCAGGTGCTTCATCTGCGTTCTTTGTAATAGAAACATGATGTGACCAGTGAAACTTATTTCAGCTGGAAAAAAACTTATCCATTATATCCTATTCAACCAACACTACTATAACAATTGTTAATCATATAATAAAATGCAAATACCAAGGACAAATAAATCAACTAATTCTTTTGCTAAACGTTCCCTCCCCTATGGTAACATACAGAATCAGCTTGCTTTTTGCTGTTGGTTTTCCCATCTTTTTTTTTATTTCTTTTTTCCCTTCTGTTTTTTAAACCTTTGAAGCAACCATCTCCTGTATCATTCAAAGGCCATGATTTCTTAAACTATGATATTGCCACCCAGGAACAGAGTCTCCTGGGGAGAAAATCAATTTACCAATACAGTACACTACATAAAGGGCTATTCACATGACCCAAGTTCACAATTTAGATTCTACCTGAGCTCCAGAGGATGATACAAGTTCCTCAGGTCTGTCTGGGTTATCTTTTGTTATTGACTCACACACACACATTCACGAGTAGGTATCTAACTTGGACAGGAACTGGTTGATTACACCTGCTGTGCCTATTCAGCAATACATAAATAGTCACGCAGATGTCGAAAGAGAAATATGAACATGCTCAACAACTATTTTAAAGGGGACTTAGGGAACTTAACTGATCTTTCCCATAAACAGTCAGAAAGTATCTTCTCATAGTAAAAATACATTCCAATAGCTTTGTGGCAATCTTATTAAAAAAAAATAAATTAGAAATTTGACACACTACTGCATAAAAAAATAGCAGGACCATTTCTCCTTTGGGATTTTAGAAATCAGTTACATAAATGGTTGCTAAACTCTTTGGACAAGATGACAGTGGCAATCCTCCAAGTTTCTCAGACCTTTGGAAACTCTGTCAAACTTACTAAAAAAAAAATTATGAATACCACAATAAAAGAAGTCTGTTTTTCTTCTGATGTGTATCACAGATTTAATTGCTTTTGAGACTTGCAAACTCCAAATTGGTTTCTTCAAAACTGGGGTATTTGTATAAGGACTTTTGCTGTCTCTGCCTGACCCTCTTCTGAAGGCAGATCCTATGATGTCTAATAATATTTAGGCCTTTTTCCAATGAAGGCATTAACAGAATCTCTTTCCTGCATTTGTTGTCTGTCAGCATAGACTTCATTTCTTTATGGAATCAATCACATACACTATAAAAGAAATATACTTCACAATACTATGTCCCCACAAACAGTAATCAATAAATCATAGTTTGTATACCATGGAGCTAGATTATCCCATGAATCACTTTCAACTCGCAATACACGTGCTGACAACCAGAATGCAGAAGAAACATCAGCTTTTAAGAAACAATACCATATTGACCCTGTGGTCATCATGCTGCTTTTACTCAAACTACAAATTTGAGTCTCACATAATCTTGGAATCAGAGTCCAGAAGACCCAGAAAAAAATCGCTTAAAAGAGAATTTAAGATGTCATTTAGCCCATCTCTCTGTCACACTGTCACAAAGAAAGATCAAATTACATTTATTACACTCCAGACAGACAAATATCTAACCCCTTGTTAAAATTCTCCACTTCAGAACCTTTCACAGCCTTCACAGACAACCTGTATTTAGCCAGTGTGACAGCGTTTCTTAGTGCCAAATTCAACCTACAATTAATGCCTATAACTTCTCGTCTTATTCCTTATGGAGATGAATATATTCATCTCTTGTTTTGTACAAGTTTTTTACCTCTTGAGATGGATTTTCATGCCTCCCATCAGACCTCTCTTCTCTAAACCAGTCAGTCACAAGTTTGTTCATCTTTTCTTGTTGGTCAAACAGTGCTGGTTCTTGGGGTTCCCTTCCAGACTCTTCCCATGCTTCTTGAAGTATGAAATGGCAACTTCCTCAAGGGTCCACACTTAGCAATTAAGATACAGATGAACTGAATAAACGATGCTGATTCTTATTACAAGCTATACTCCTGTTCATATATTCAAATACTATTTTTTGAAAAAGCTGATACTGCAGTCCCACGTCCAGCTTAGCACTCACTAAAATTGCAGATACTTCCGTGCTGAAGCGCTATTCAGCCATTTGCTCCTCACTCTCATTCTTTAAATCATATGTTCCTGGGTAAGTACAGATTCTTGCACTTGTTCTTAGGAAACTACATTCTATTTATTTCAGACCGTGTCTCCAATTTATCAAGATCCTTTTTAATTTTAATTTTTTTCTTTGAGATAACTGCATCTCCTCTCACAGTTTCATGTTATCCTCAAATTTAAGAAAGTATGGTGGGTTTTTTTACCATCCAAAGCGTTATACATATACTGTAGTATGGAACATGAAAAAATCCCATAAAAATCCCACTTCTTGTACCTTTCCATTTTCCATTTCCATATAACTATGATTACAACAGACGCTACTTCACTTTACTTTGTTTTCACTTAGACTATGTTCCCCTTGCTTGCAGACTGAAATACTATGTTACTGCCAAAAGCTTTTCTAAAGACAAAATATAACATACACTGATTTATTTCTTATCCATGCCCTGTTTTTCTGCCTCAGAAGGAAACTAAATTGACTATCTGTTTTTGACAAATCCAGTTTAGTTGACAGTAATTTCTTTACCTTCTTGTGCCTACAAACAATTTGGTTCAATTACTTGCTCCAAGATTTTTCTGGAAACTGAAGTTGTGTTCTATAACAATTTCTCAGCTCCCTCTTTTTACTCCTTTTAAAAAGTGGGGAGAAAACCAAACTTGGTGTTCATTACCCATTTTCCATGAGTTCATAAAATTAGTAACTTTTCCAAGCTAATAAGTTACAACTACTACTTCGAAAGCTCGGTTTTGGGTATTAGAAAGTAATTTATACATTTATAAAAATAAATAAAATGGAAATCTGAATATAAATTTCAAGTACTAGCAGAACAACTTGATTTCTGGTTCTACAATTACTAATTTTTAACTGCAACTGTCAAGAAATTGGGGGCTTACATATTACAAATTTTCAAGGACAATACCTGATAGTTTAAGTTTAGCTTATTAGTCATATTTCTCAATTTGCATAAAATTTTATGAATGATAAAACAAGCACTTTCACTTCCATAAGATGATTATTGTGCCTTACAACTTCATGGTGAAATAAATATGGAATTTTGGAACTAACTTTTGCATGTCATGAAATTATGTATAGTACAAAAGTAAATGGAGGAGGAAAACTATGCCTAACTATGTAATATTCTTTAAGGGGCATAAATCAAACACATAAACCAAAAGAGGTAAACACAGTGACAATACTGTTTTGTCCTTTTTTAATCATTTGGAAACAGTTTAAAAGAAGGCCTCTCTGTCACAATATTCAGCTCTAGTGGTAAAAAGTGAACACAAGCCATAGATGCAAATAGTTCTGTTAATATGATGCAATAGTGTCCTTAATGATCCACCATTGATGACCTCCTCTGGAAGGCAGATGAGCAGGAAAGACCTTATGGGAGAGACTGTCATATTCTAATCTAACCTTCCTACAGAAAGAACTTAGACACCTCTCCTTCGTCCTCTCCCCTAACCAAAAGATATAGGTTTCACTGCTATTTACACTAAGAAAAAAAAAACAAAAAAACAAAAAAAAAAAAACAAAAAACCCCCCAAAAACAAGAAGACAAAGAAATCCCACGACTTTCTAGCTTCTTGAGAGGATACCACTTAAGAAAAACTTCTGCAGGGGAACACTTATCTTACCACAAAAGCACAGAAACTACTGTTAAACACACACCATGACAGAAGTTTTATACAACAAGCCCACCTTGTTTTTTAATTTTGTGACTGAAATCACTAAAAATCTGCTCTCTGATCTGCTGGATCTGCAAATTGTCCATAAGATATATTCATTGTTTTCTACCAAAAAACTTTCTAAGCGCTATAGAAAATTGTCTTTTAAAGTCTACTTAGGGAGGTTAAAATAAAATAAATTAAAAATTTAAGAGGGTAACTATTTAAAAAGAAAATAATTTTTTTCTAATTGTGAATTGGGTGGTGAAAGACGTGATAACAAACCAAAGGAAGATAATTAGCTCTGTCTTGTTCTTCCGCTGTACATAAAGTAATAATGTTGAAGTAAAATGATGTGGAGCTTGTTTTGATTTATTTGAAATAACTATTTTATAATATGGCTAAATGGGAAGCAAAGAGGGATAATCTATTGCATTTGTTTGTTTCATGCAAATACCCGCTTGCTATTTAGACCATTGTTCCAAAATTCAGGGGCCCCAGTTAAGTGTGTAAAAAGAAATTCAGCTGTGTCAGTAACAACTCATACACTTTGCAAGAGAACTGAAAGCTGCCTTCCCACTTTAAGTAAGCGTAAAAAAAACAGTTTAGAACATGCAACCACTTCAGTAACACCAGCCTGTGGTGTTGCTAACAGATCAGCGTTATTTCATGTTGACCTTCTTAGATTATTTAGATGCAGCAATCTCTCAATAAAAGAACAAAACTCAGAAATCTGTGAGACAAATTCTTATCATATGTGTTATCTTAGTACCTCTGAAAATCTATACTTTGACTAGATACCCCACTGGGGCAGCTGAAGTTACTGCCCCCCAACCAGAAGATATAGACTCTCTACATGAAGCCATTTCCCTTTGCATTGCAAGAGACACAGTACACATCATTGCATCTCAGTAGAGACCCCTACGCTCTATCAGAGGAAGCAGCAAATAAGGAAATGATCAGAAGCTAGTTAGATAAGGAGACCTTAATGTACATATACTTGTTTAATATCTAAGTGTGAACAAAGAAAAGCTATATTTGCTCCTTCAGACATTCCTGACAAGAACAGCCTCACAAAAAGCAAGAGGCTAGATAAAATCCACTAAGACACCTCAGGAAAAAAGCTGAATACTTTAGCAAGTAAAATTTTCAAAAATATTACATTATCCTTTGATGACCATAATCAAAAAACAGAAGAATGAGCAGTATTCCACAAGATAGATTAATTACGAGCTCTTCCTTTTTAAATCTGTTATTTTGCATTCCCTTTTCCTCCATGTGATACACAAATCTTGAAAGAAACCAACAAAACATAATATTTTAAAATCATGATATCAGAAATTGTCAGTCTAAAGAAATAGAATGTAGAAGATCAAGTCAGAATTGTGGGGAGATTTCTATTTTCTGATCTCACAACCTCAAAGATACCTCAAAGTTTTCCTCTTAACACCGAGTGATGGGCCTGTCAGAGACATTGCTTGGATTTTTTTTTCTTTTTTTGAGATACTCCAATCCTCCTAATGAGGAAGGATGTTAGGTAAGAGACAGTAACAGAACGACAGTGTAAGTTTTCAAAGATGACAGGAAGAAGAGGAATAGTTTCCCGTTCCACTCAAATGAAGTGCATCATCTTAAATTTCAATAAATATATTGTATATAAATGAAATTATGTACTGATAAATGTGCATGACACTGAACAACTGCTAGGCTACGCCTTCAAACAAAGAAACAAAAAAGTCTTTAAGCACAATTAAGTTCTAAATTTTTGAATATCAAATCCCTCAAAAGCAGCCACACCTAGGAGTATAAATGCCCATGTATCAGAGAAATAACCAAATACTAAACATCTTCTCTGTTACTAATAAATTGCACTACAGCAAACTATGATTTAGAGAAATCAAGAAATACATATTCTAGGATTTAATTATATGGAATATAACTTATCTATATACATTTTGTCCTCCAACTATTCTTCCAGTGACTTGCCAAGCATGATCAAGAAGGATCAGGAGAACTCCCGGACAAAACTTCAGGTGGGAAGAACTGACTGTAGTGCTTGGAAACCATAGTTTATATTATTGAAAGACTAGTGGTATCCTTACTACAGAGAAAAGGCATATTCTTTAAGTAGTTATATAATTTATATCTTTTTCAGCATTAAAAAAAAAAAAAAGACACGTATATCAGTATCTTTTACTACATTAATTCCCATTTTGTTTTTTAAGCAATCACCCCTTACTTCATTTTTTTTGTAGCAGCTATTTGCTGCTTCTAATTTAAAGGCACGTATGGGATCTCAAAACAAGATTCCAAACATGCATACTATAATCTGCACTCAGAAGAACACCACAGTGGAAAATGATCAACAGATATTCTGGGGGCCTAGCCCAGATGCCACTTGTACTGAAGAACAACTGTTTGCAAAACCTGTCCCAAAACCCAATACTGCTAACTGGATGAAGAACCACACTGAATAATGTTATTGCTAAAAGAATGACACACATTTGATTTTGAACAAAAGAAATGAAGTAAAAAGAATACAAATCAGTAGTCCTCAATTCTCAGCAGCTTCTGTTCCCCCTCTTCCACCAAGCAGATTAGCCACACGATAGACTTCAACACTACTAACCTACTAACCAGCTTCTATGTGCAGCACATTGAGTCTAACACGGTTTGTTCAGCTCAAGTACCCCATAACATAGATGTTACTAGACTGTCTGCATATACTTGCATCTTCCTGACATTGAGTCCCAAATAAAAGTCTCAAACCCTGTTCTACACTCCAGTGCCTTGGCATTGCAATTCTACAGTTGTTAACTGGGAGAAACTACGGTGTGGGAAGAGCAGTACTTCCATGCGGATTAAACTCAAAGTCTACGAAGACTGTTCAGCCCACATCCAGGATAACTTCTGCAGTGCTACTCAACCATTTCCCACCCAAGTTAATTACTCTGGAAGAAGCACAACACCAGTACACTTATTATAAACAAAGCAAAACAGAAAAGGGAAGTGACTGCGCAGTGGGCACTGCTCTCTACCTGATCATCTGGAGTGGGAAGGGACAGAGGCAGAGGCTTCTGGGCAGGTCTGCAGGCAGCAAACTGAGCCTCTGCGGGGCTGCCCCGGTGTTAATAATCCAATCTACCTCTGAGCACCTCCCAAATATACATCCTGGAGACGTTCCCATTAAACTCTGCAGCAAAAGCAGATTAAAAAGCAGGCACTAAAGAATGTTATCCATGACATCCGCAACCCCCTCATTTCCCCCAATTGATAACTGCACTGTAATTTTAAGCCAAGGTAAAGGTATATTTGAGATCCCAAATCAAAACCCAATGTTTCCCTCTTTCTCTGTACAAGTATACTTCGCTTCACTATAAGAAACAGAGTCTGCATGTTGTTAAACATAACATCTTTCCTTTGTCAACAGGCTCTTCAAACTATAAAAGTTACAGTAACAGTTTTCTAGCTTCAAGGTTCCATCTTTCTTCATTTCAGACAGACTGTTAATAAAGTTTAGTACTAGAATATCAAAGACTGAAAATAGCTGTATCCCACGGAGGAATTTATGGCATCTATTTATCATGCCGTTACAGAGAAGAACACTTAAATGAAAGTCAAGAAACTGTTGCATAGTTAATTTTCACTCTGGGATCATACTTTCTTTTGTAGGAAATCTCTTTACTATTCAACTAAATTCAACTAATTCAACTAAAACAGTAACACGCATCTATTTAGCTTATTCTGCTAATAATTCTTCTCTATTTTTAATACATACATGTTTTCTGCCAGTAGCTTGCTGTTTCCCCATGAAATAAAAATGAGCTCTTGCCTTTGAGCACAGTTTACCAGTTGACAATCCAGCCAACAGAGTTAAAATGCAAGAGACTGCCTAGACTAAAGCCATCAAACTTTGAGACATTCAATGCACTGTGGATGTTACAGAAGGGTCCCAAGCGTCAAAGCTTCAATGACTCTAACTTCTTTTCTGACCTTAATTAAGAAAAAGAAAAAAAAGAAAGAAAAAAAAATATATAAAAGGAGAGCTATCGTTACAAAAATTATAAGAATAAAAAAATGCCGTGAAAAGTCATCTATAATTTGTTCTTTTTTTTCTACTTCTTTGACATTTTTGTTTTATGGATGAACAAGAGATGGCAATCCAACATACACTTTCAATTTTGAGAAAAATATCTTTCATTTCAAAGTCAGTGTTAGCTCCTTTTCACTTAAGATCTAATCAAAAAACACAAAATACACCAAGTAAAGCATATTTGGAAATAAAGAATATGCAACAAGAAATTAACACCTGAGAGCCATTTTTACATATGCTGCTTGACACAAAGAAACTTCAAGAACACTAGATCTGTAACTTTGTAATTTCAATCAACATCAACAAATTTCACTTTAAAAAAAAATATAAATCCACAAAATGAGAACTAGTTATATTTATTTTACCACTCTATTGAGTATTTCTAAGACTTTCTCTGCCGCTGCTCCCATCATCCACCACCTTTAAAGGGTGGTAAAAAAGACAGCAGAAGCAGATTCAGTATCATTTTGCTAGTTATAATACTGCCTTCTTGTTTGTAACACAGACTCTGGTTTTGACATCATAAGAGACTATGTAACAATCTGTTCAACCTTTGCCTATCTCAAAGATTATTCTATTCTGCCCATTAAAATACTATCTTTCTGATTACATGGATACAAGAATAAAATCAGAGCTAATAAAACTCACTCTGCAGCTTGCAGTCACAGTACTTCGTCACCACAAATACCATTTCTATTACTTTTTTTTTTCTTGAGACAGTAGAAAAGAAGCAGGTGGGCAGGCAAATTTTTCCAATCAAACTTGTCCTTCGGTAAGACACTTAATACATTTAATGTACTTCCAGATCCAACAAAACACAGTTTCCAAACTCATTCAATGGCACATTATCATTCCCACTTTCAATATGTTTATTTTAGCTCCAATAGATAAGGACTCAGAGCAATCACCTCAAATACGTCACTTTTCTTATCAGACTGTCTTCAGCTGGGGGTCAATTTTGGTGATGACATAAAAGACGATGCTGTAACAGCCTCAGACACTATTGACTTAGCAGGAATGGCACTGACTCAAATACATTGGCCTCTCAGAGAAAGAAGATAAAGATTAAAAAACAAGATGGAAAGAACACACTAGCACCTCTACCAGACTTCTCTAAATAAGAGAGCTGGAAAGCTTGGGCACTAAGTGTAAATGCTTACCTTTACAAATGTATTTAAATCAGTTTTATTTTTAAGCTAAAACGGTTACGTTCTGGCAAGATATAAAGTCAATTTTGAATTACATTGCTCTATTCACCATATTGTTTCCAAACCAGGAATATCACATGGAAAGAATATTTTTCAGAGGATATATTTGGTTCTCAAAGTATCAATGCCAATTAAAAGCCAAAAGAAAATCCCTTAACCCTGTCTTTCAGAAAAAAGGCAGGACCTTGTTAAATTGTTTTCTCTTTTTCTGAAGGAATTGGACACTACAGAAGATATAGAAATAGTCTACAATTAAAAAAAAATAAATCCCAAATTGATCACATTACAAATTACGTTATACATATCTATATTTTGCTCTCAATGTCAGCTATGCAATAAATCAAACTCTTACTATTCAACATGTAAAGCCTAAAAATGTGTTAAAATCACATCCTTATTCACATGGCTGACAAAAATTTCCATTGAAAAATACTTATTGAACTGTACAGCAGAAGTTTTCAATTTCCAAGGAATTTAGGAAAAAGTCTTCTGAAAGGTAACGGAGTATCCTTTGCTGTTACATTAGCCTGACCAGCACGATAACACTTAAGAATGAATCTTTTGTAGAGCCATGTCAGTATACAGAAAAAATAAAACCAAATCCAAACTACACCTCTGACCAACACAGCTACATCAGTGAAGAACTGTAGAATGGGTGTAACTGCACCAGCAAAATATTGTTAGGAAATTAGTATAATACATAGCAGGAATACAATACTTTCTTTACAAAGGTTTGATAGTGGTATATTTATATTGCAAACTCTTAAAAGACCCAAATAAGCCACTAAAATTTACTTGTAGGGTTAAGCAAGAACAATTGAAGGCTACTTGATTTCTGCATGACAGAATCATCGCGGTGATTTAAGATCCTTAACTAATATATAACACTCTCTCACACTTATGTCAGTTCACTCTGCAGTCCTGCAGTCTGGGAGGCCTGAGCAGGAGCTTTTTACACCTCTCATAAACGTTACTTTACTATACCACATCCCACAAAGTATACTGTGTAACAGCATATAAAACCTGTGCCAGAAAGAGAAAATGCTGCTTACAAGGTACACACACTGCAGCAGACTGGTACTGCTGAGTTTCTAACAGAGGGAAAAAAAAAAAGAAAAAAAAAAGCGTAGAAATTTGGCTAGATTCCTGAAAGCAAATGTTTTCTTTCCCTGTTACATTTAATATCAATATCTACCTATCACTTAAATTCTGGTAATTTTCCAGCAAACCGACACTATTTCCCTCTTCTCTTGCACAGAAATCTTGGCAATAGCGGAACCTTCAATTTCTAATACGCTGCCCAAAATTTGCCTGTCATTCATATTGAGATTTAAATAATGAAGACTACAGGTATTAGCAGTGTTATGTCATTTTATTTCCAGCTTCTTCTGCCTCGGGGCTTTGTACACCCCAATTTCCCACTCCTGTCTCACCAACTTACTCATTCACCTTCCTCCACGGAGACTCAAGTGCTTCCACTTCCTCTCAATACCCCTGTTCTTCTGAAGACACATGCTTCAACCATTTGCATCTATGCTGGGACAAGGAACGCAGTACTCTAAATGACAGAGCTCTGAGCTTAACCCCATCTTTTCCCTACACTTACTAGTGTTTATTCCTCTCTAGAAACAGTAGGAGACTGCATGCATCTATACACATATATATATATATCTATATGAAACTTAGGCTCTTAGATGTATAAGTTCGATGGTAGGAGTGTTCTAGATCATCGCCCAGAGGATAAGGGTATTAGCTGTTGTTCTAACCTGTGTACAAATTTTCACAGAAAAATCCAAGTGATTCAAAGTAGCATAGCCAAAGCTAAACTAATATTAGCATCAAACTATGTCGGTATCATTCTCCCTCACTTATTTAACTTTTTAAAAGCATTTATAGCTCTTCTGAAAAGCTTCAGCTCAACGAGACCAGTTAAAATGTCAGTGAGCAACAATTTGAAATCCACAGCTAAAAGACATTAAAAGTCACATTTAGTTATATGATTCACTGCTGTTGCTTCAATATGGAATGAACAAGGCAGTAAATTGGAAAACATGTCTACAATTTGTTTTGCTATTTTTTTTAGAGAGGCTTTACAATAAGAAGAGGAAAAAAAAAAAATCACACCTTTCAGTCCTAGTGAAACTTGGAAAACATTTACAGCAGGGTTTTAAGCCTTTGACTAAGTGCCTTGTGGGGTAAAAAGACAATAACACATCAATTGTGAGGTTTAGGAACTTGTATGGCACCTGTATAAAATAAAATACCTAACAAAATACCTAAAATACTAACAAAATGTGAAAGTGGTAGTTTTAACTGAATGAAGTCCAGAGTATTAAATTTAGAATCCTTTTAGTAACAGTAACTAATTTCGTTTATATACACTCTTCTTTATCAAAATATTCCATAAAGTTTTGGGGGAGTCATAACATTAGACATACACGTGTGCACAATAATCAGTAAATATCACATTCTCAACTATGCTTTAATTTCAACATATTTTTAAAATTGTCTTTAAAAACCAGTTAAGATTAATGCATTTGATGCTACAAAGAGCAAAATTTTTCCCTAGCTAGAAGGGGTAATTTGATGCTTGTGGTGTGACTTTGAGCCTGCTAGGTTAGGCAAAATTATCCCAAGAAGATGGCCGTTCATTTGTCAAAAGATGATGTACACTCCCTGGTTCCTCACAGTAAAATATTATACAAGTCTGCAGATGATGTATGCATACAGTCAGAATTCAGACATTCCGGCTTGTACATTAAAAAAGTGTAAGACTGACTGCAGGGCACCTGCTCCATTACTACTGAGGACAAAAGAACAGAGTAAAAGAAGAACAAAACCAAAGGATAGAATAGATGAAAATTCCATGGTTCAGGCATTTGAACGCTGCACTGTTGAACTAGTCACAGCCCCTTCAAGGGCTACAAAGTTGTGACGTGATGCCCAAACCCCCAGGAAAAGCAGGATTTTATTAAGTGCTCCCCTATATTTGAAGCCTGTTGCTTTACTTTACATTCAGAATTGTGAACTGAGATCAAGAGAAGCTGAGCAAAGAACACGAAATGGCAACTACAGTTAGTGCAATACTGTGTTATAAAACATAAATTTAAGGAGCCAAAGTAAGGTTACACATACTACCTGAATTTTGGCATTTCTAAACATCCAGTTACTGGATTTGCAACTTTGCAGAGAAAATTTACACTGAAAATTCAATAGAAATTTCTGAATTTTAAAGCCAAGACATTACTCTATCACATGATATGATACTATCATCCATGCAGGTAACAACATACGCATTCATCATGCAGACTTGGTAACTAAGAGCAAGTAAAAGCAGCAGCAGACATTCATATTCCATCCAGGTCAGCAGCACAGGTGAATGGGACACTCAGCAAATTTCACAGACATTTGCTGCCAAAAGAGGAATGCCAAGAATTTTTAGTGCTATTTTAAAATTAACTGGATGAGGGAGACAGAGAGGAAATCAGTCAGTCACTTGCCTCCTGGAACTTGGGTACTTGTACCCAACCTTTTCCAAACCAGCACCTTACTTGATAATTAAAGATATCTGAAGGTGCCATTAGTTACAAATACAAGTGTGGCACAATTAACAGTTCTGGTTTTGAATTCGCTTTTTCTTCACTTACCTACGTCCATACACATTTCAGATTTGGAAAGGTGAGGTTTGTTAGTTTGATTGGTGAAGTTTGCTTTGTGTTAAAAATCCTCCTGTAGTTTTTTAAAAAAAAAAAGCATACAAGCTTGGAAGGGTATAAGATATTTACCGTGAAACCAATTAAGAATAAGATACACATTATCCATATTGCTAATTTTAAACTGCAAAATAAAGGTAGAAAACTATCAGCACCACTGAAATACAGAGATCCCAACTTCATACTTAACACACCGATATTCTAACTCATATCTGCCCATTATGTTTTATATCTGCCCATTCATTGTTTTATGACAATAAATATGAAATACAGAAGTGCACAGTACCAATACATGATATAATGATTTCTAGACACCTTAACAAAATACCCATTAAAATAATATCGATTAAAACAGGCAAAAGCCTAAGTGTTGTTCACACATTGATGCATACTCTGACCTCTACGTGATGACAGGAAAAAACCCTATCAACACTTTATTGCACAGCTAAATACAGCGTGTAATTTCTGTGTTACCTCCTGATACATAATTTCCAATCCACCACTCAGAGACAGGCTATTGCCTGGCTCCTCAGACTGTCCTGCAAAAATAAGTACAAAACCCTGTGAAAGCCAAGTATCTCATTCCTCAGTTTTGCCAAAACAGTAAAGACAAAGAGGGAAAAAAAGGACCACTACGACAAAATGCCTACAGGCTACAGTTAAAGAGCCTTTTGATTGGACACGTTTGTTCCTAAAAATAAAAATTTTGGGGAAAATGCGTTTCCAAAGCCTTTCCTCCCATCCCTTCCTCTCTATCATCCAGGAAAAAAAGTCAACACATCCTGAGAAAAAGAAAGTAGATCCTCCAGATCTGTAACAGTCTGGAATAAGCAAGAAGTCAGGCAACTATTATTTAGGGCATTAGTCAAAGCAACAAAAAACATGAGGGAAGAGAGATGAAGAAAGAAAAGCAAGTTTCAGGTTGAACCAAGTAACATGTAGTAAGCAGAATTTCCCTTCTTATCAATCACTCAAGTCACAAGAATCCAAAATGTTTTCCCCCTTATTTCAGGTGATTCAAGGATGCAATATATAACCTAAGAACCAGCACTTCTAGTATACATAGAGCAAAAAATCTATTTTGACTGACTTCCCACATAAATTATTTCCATTACCTTACACAGCAAGTGACTCAATTTTTTCTTGGCAATGTAGGTGCGATGTTAACCCTTACATTTTTATGTGAAAAGATGAATGCACCAGCAATAATGCCCACTCAGAATATAGTTACGCTGTTGTCATAAAGCAGGCTCGTGAGACAAACCCAGACTATACAAAGCAAAAGAACTTGCAGTTCCCTTACAAACAGCACAGCAAGCATAGAACAGACGAGCAGGCTGGAAATACCCATGACTTCCTATCCTGAATGCTTCAGAAGCTTGTTCTAGAGAAATTTTTTTATTACTGCCATTATTATGAAGTCATGTTGTACTGCAAGATGAGAAAGCAGATAAAGTAGGAGGAGAGTATGGTTAAAGAAAAGTCCTCCATCAGCTTCTCAGCTGTCCTGGTTTGTGGCAACCTACAATATTACATAGAAGCTAATCAGCAGAACTGCTATTTTCTTTAAAAAAGGCTGTAATGCTAGATTCTGCGGTGGAGTCAGTCCCATGAAACTGATCCAGAGAAACATCTTTTAAATGTGCACTGGAACCTTAACTTCCAAAAACCTGCATGCAACACTTCTGTAGTTCTTGCCAATCACTTAATGAAAAACAAGAGAGAAAAAAAATATATGTGATGTAGAGCTTGCCAGGTGCTTGGGGTGGGAGACCCTTAAATTCAGGGGGTTTTGTGTTTCTCAGGATGACATATAACAACTTGACAGAGCGTCTCCTAAATAATTCACGTGACTCAAAGAGTCACCTACCTTCAGCTTGGGGAAAGAAATCCAATTCAAAGGCAGAATTAATACAGCAGTCTAATCATCTGACAAAGAGAGTTAGAATAAAGTAGTTCGATACAAAGTATAGTGATTGGGACCCACAGTTGCAGTGTGGAAGTGTGGATCCAGTTCTACTGAACAGATAAGTCTACTGTCAAAATACATTTGTTTTCAGAATAAAGTTGCAGAAAAAGAGTTCATTTGAATTTGCTGAAGACGAAATACTCTTTGAACTAAGCATGTTAGAGTTACAGATATTTTCTTTTCCTTGCATTCAAACTCTCATAATGTGACTGTGGGCTATCTCATAATCAGATAACTAAACTTTCTACTGTTGACTTTCTGAATTAACCTGGTAATTCCTATCATCAATTATCACCTGCTAGCCTCAAAATAAAATTGCTAAAAACAGTTAAGCTGATCTGACAACTTCTCTACCATCCAAACAGGGAGACCTTACTTCAATTTCTATTTTATTATTTCAAGCTTCCCATCACTTTCTTCTGCTTCCAGCCAAGGAGTTCTTTCCTTGTCTTTCCACATCTTTTCCTTTTTCTTTCCACATCTTTCCTTGCCAACACTTCTGGTGCTTATCAGACATTGCTTATTCACTTAATCAACTCAACTCATTAGGAAGTAGAAAATTACCCTGGCATGGATCAGTGAGTTGAAGCTGTTCATGAAGAGGCCAGACAGACGCACACCAGAGCCAGCACCATGGAGAGAGGTGACAATGTTTCCTCAAGAATGAAGAAAAAGCCCTTCCATCCTTTTCAACCTTCCCAATACCCAGCTAAGGATTGTACTGGCACATACAGCTAAACTGGCTTACGAACTGATTAGTCTCCTCAGTTGCTTCAAAATAATAGTAAACAAACATCTCCTCACTAGTAAGAAGAATTACTGTAACAGTGGAGCACCTCAGGAGATAAAGTGGGGAGATACTGCTCGCTCATCACTAATTACTTCGAAGAAGGGAATGAGCAGCATTCATATAGTAAAAGGCACCTAAAACAAAGCAGAAAACTGCACCTGAGACACTTTAAGCAGAATAACCTGGCATCTTTCTAATGAGTATGAAGGCAAAGTGTTATCAACTGAAATCAAACAGATGCCACACCGTGGCATGATAAATGGCGGATGTATTGCTACAGCTAGCTCTAAATGGGTTGGGTTGATTATCAGAAGCCAGGCAGTACTTCCAAGAACACAACCAGGTCACACGAACCCAAAGAACAACTGATCTAGATGGAGCATCACACGCATGCTACATGCTTTCCAGTATTTAAGATACCCTAGCTATTTCTACACACTCTTTAAGTTGAGCACACATGAAACCAACTATTGAAATTTAGTAAAATTATTTATGACTTTGTAAAAACCAATTAAGCATCAGAATCCTAGACACAAGCATTGTTTTCCAGATATATCTTTTATGTGCTTTTCCTTTTCTTTAGAAAGGGAACAAAGTAGGAATTTCCTTCCAAATTTGCTAAAATATGAATGTAAGAGAAATTGCCAATATAAATGTACCTGAAGCAATGAAACACATACATAACATTAAAATATATTACTAAGGACATGTATAACTAAGAAAATTATCCTTTGCCAAAAGTTTCGTAGCAACACTCACTAGTTCTTTCCCCAGGACACAACTGTTCTTATTCATGCTATGACATTTCACGTCTGATTAAAATACAAAATCTCTTTAGGAAATGTTAAGACTATATTACACCACAATTTACAGTTTATCTGTCAAACTACGATAACACTGCATTTCTTATCAAACAACTTGTATGTCATCTATTACTGTGTAGGAAAACTCACCTTAAGTTGTCAGAGATGATTGTAAAATCAAGGAATTCCACAGTTCAGTAAGAAATGCATGCAATACATAATCAAAATAGGTTATACTGAGCTTTACATGATGTACCTGTTTATGGGAAGACATATGGCAACATTCACTCTTACTTTCATTGCTCATTCTGTCTTAAGCTTTCTTAAATATTGTTTCCATATGTGACAAGAAAAACAGAGGCATGTTGAAGTGCCCTGAGCACCTGGAAAATTGGGTCAGATGGCTGTACCATCACTGCTGTTCCTCATTTAGACTAAAGATTATTAGTGATGACTCTAAAGGGAGCTTCAGTAAAGGGAGATTTCGAGGAATCCTTATTACCAAAACTTTGAAGGTAACTAAAATCAAAATAATAGACCTTATGTAAAGGTTTATACCAACAATTTAAAATTAGCAAAAGAAACAGAGTAACAATGGTTAAGGTCACTTTGATGATCCGGTTGAAGTGGCTAGAAAATTGAAAAGGACATATGGTATATAGGAAACTCTTAAACTGGGGAGAGCAGAGGGAGTTTTGACTGACATATTGTAGTTTTAAAAGCATGTATCCAACTTTCACTTCAGTAAACCAGATAACTAGTTTTAATTTTTATTCATGGGCACCCTGAGATGAGGCATTCTAAAGCTACCTAAACCATGGTGACTAAACACGTCATCATTTCCCCCTCTGCCCATTCCCAAGAAAATAAATGACCAATTTTTTTCTGACTGTATGTTCATTGTCGATAATGAGGTTGGGCAGTATTTTTTTTCAACTGCTATAGCTATGGACTCTTGACAACAAAACACTGTATTGGTTAATGCTAACACAGTGTAAGCTATTGAATTACAGATAAGAAAAGCAGCCAAGATTCTTATGGTGTTCTGTCTAATTTCAGTAAATTCAGCCCTTAAGAACCACACAATAAAGTGGTTTTGGACACCTTTATTAGCTGAATCTATACCAAATAGCAAAAACATTCTTGATGAGATGTCTCAGGTTGAATGCTAAGGTTTTAACTTCAGCAATGGAAGATAGAAATTCAAGTAATACTATCAGGTAAGCCAACATTTTAGTCCTTTGTTTGGCAATTACACTGATTTTGCTATTTCAGCAAACACAACATTCATTTCTGCCCAAAAAAAGAACCGTGTATTTTACAAAAACCTATACAATTCATCTGCAAAATCAAGATGTAGTAAAAACAGCACCTACATTGAATCAGCACTTGATTCAAATGTTGTCTATAAATCCACTAAAAAAGAAACGGGAAGAATTATAAAGAACTATGAAATTGAAGAGAAGAAAGAAAACAACAGATCCATTGAGAAAATACTAATTTTAAAAAAGAAAATCAGAACTATGTTTATCTTCACAGTTTCTTTCCAAGTAACTCCTCATGGACCTGACTGCAAAATAAGCACTAGAAAGGCTTGTTTTAGGTGTTTGGGCTGCTTTTTTTTGGTGTTTTTTGGAGGGGGGTTTGGTAGTTTTAGGGGTTTGGTTTGTTTTTTTACATATATAATTAAATTAATGCCAACACAACGTCAGTAGCACTTTTTTTAATTTAGTCAAATAAGGAATTGTATGACTGAGTAAAGTATAACCTCAAAAATTTAAATAACTTGCAATGAAACCACTACTGTCACTCAAACAAGTTTCTACAGTTAAAGTCTGCATGTTAATTATAAATTAATTTGCCATTTGAAGAATATCAATCATTTATCTGTTTAATGTGAACATGCCATTGGGGATTTTTTTTTTCTGGAGAGAAAAAATTTTAGTTATTGCATAGCACTCTCTAGTGGCAAAAAGTGTTCTAGTCAACTAAGTCTTTGGAACAATGCTATGTGACTAAAGAATTTCTTATTTAAACCATAGTATAATTTCATATTACTTAATATACACCTATGTTTCTTACTTTGGAGAAAAAATATGCTTATTTGGGAAAAGCGCTTGGGTTTATGCAGGTTTTTGTTAGTACTGTGTTGGTAACATTTCAAATATCTTTGTGAAGACTCTAATAACATTTCAAACTTACTTGAAATTATATATTTTAATTCATATCCTTGTAGGACATTCCACAAACAAAACAGAAAGCATTTGCATTACTCTCCATTTACATTCTCTGACCTCCAGAATAGTCGATAAGCACAAAACACTTTGAACTGCTTGAAAACAGTTTCTACAATCCACATGTATACTTCTTTCTGAAGTATATTTCCATGAGGTAGATGACACACAGGTTACAAATGGGGATTTAGATACCCACACATGTAACCAAGTTGTATTTCATACATAATAAATTGCACCTAATGTATATAAAGATTACCTCTTTCCATTAATCTGCACATAAATGATGTGAGCTATGATATTTTATATTGTATTTTTAAAGTAATTAATTTTAAGATAAATATTAGCATTGCACATATCAACACAAATTTAGTCATCTGTGACCTGGGAACAAAGAAATGAAGATGGTTTCTGCAAGAAGTGCAGAGGAATTTATTGGTCTTCCGACCAGCTCACTACCTACCTCCTCTTCTAACAGCACATTTTCAATGGTCCACAGTGCAGATTTCCCACTATATTTGTAATGTAAGAAAAAAACTTTATACTATTTTCCAAATGCAAGATCAACTCATTTCCATATTCCTTAAACACATTCATCTGAAACAAAACTGAGTTTGAAAAGGAACAAGCCACACCTTATTATTTAATGACTAGTTTAATGCTAGTTCCTAAACCCTTATTTTATGCTAGAACTTCAGCTCAAACCTATTGTAGCTTTACCTTCTGGGAACAAGCACCTTTTTCTGGCAGATTAGTAAAATACTAGCTTCATTCTAGCAATAGAACAAGCACAGATAAGATTAGCTAATCCACTTTCACGACAAAATCATAAATATTCTGTTAATAACCGCCTAGAACAATTCTGAGCCACTAAAAGTAAAGTTACATCATATAAAAATAATTAAAAATATAAATATTCTGAGCATCAGACTTCCAGTATACTTTGTTGTAAGATAAACTTGCAAAGCAAGATGAAAAAATCTGAAGACAAACAAGGATTTTATTTTTAAAGAAGATGTAAGGATTAGGTTAGAATCAGAATTATAGCCAGAGTCTAAGAGCTGCAGCAACTTATCACACTTGTTAGTTCCTTGTTGTTTAAAGGGCCCATTCTTAAGTGTTAATTATCACACACAAAACTATGCTTTCTAAACATCTTTACACATCTTTTTAATGTTTTAAAACATCTTAATTATTTAAGCATATTTAGGGCCACTTTCTGTCTCTTACCCAAACCTCCAAACAGAAAACTAGAGCTCTGCTGGTTTGTCATGGAATGCTCCTGGAAGGGTTTACTGGGCTTTCCATCAGCCGGGAGCAAACACCGTATTGCAACTGCTGGCACCAAGGGCCGAGTAGGTTCTGATCAAGGCAAAGGCAAGAGCCGTAGATACAAAAGGCTCTGGCACATAAAAAGAAACTATGTATCTAAAAATTGATCTTGCTTCAAGAAAGCAATCCAAAAGGCTTACATCCAAGGATTCACTTAGTGCTGGAGGAATGTACAATTCACTGGAAACCCTTCAGTTGGGTTAGTTTCTTTACATGCCTAAAACTTACACGTACAAGCTCTGAAACATTATTGACTTCTGATACCTCTCTCCAGCTGATGTTATGACCAAGAGACTAGCTAGAAAAGTCCTAAAAAACTCCATAAAGAATTTTTCTTACTGTCTAGCCTCTGATACAGCACTTTGTACCACTTAGTTTTCATTTCCAACAGCATAACAACTACACATTGAAGGACCCTACTGCAAAAAAAAAGAAAAGTTGGTTTTTTAACGCCATAAAAATTCGTGTTAACCCTTTCTAAAATTTCACACCAAATAGTCTTATTTCAGGCTGTCATTAATTTATTCTAAATTAAAATATTTTCTGAAGCATTGTGATCTTTGAATTAATTTTATGGAGTGCATAACAATGAACATGAAGTCATTTTCAGAAGCAAAGGAAGTTTATCAGTACTTTATTCTGAATTTCTTGCTACATTTTATTTAACAAACAAATTCTACTTCTTTATATATAGCCTTCTAGATAGAAAGAACAATTCTAAGAAGTCTTCTATTATAAATGCATTTGTTTTAAAATATTACTACATGTGGTATCTAGCTAACTAGACATTCAATATTCCCATTTTATCTTAATTGTAAGCAACATTTTGAATTATATGCTATATTACATGTATAAGCTGACTCTTACACTAGCATACAACGCAAATCTAAAACAATCATTGATTTTACTTGTAAAATACCTTTATTTAATTTTCCTGAGAGTAGTCTTAAAATCCTTCTATATAGATTTATGTGTGACTCCGTGTATATATAGATACATAAATGTGTGTGCATGTGTGTGTAGGTGCTTTATACTGCCACTGAAAACACTGTGAAATATAGTGAAAATACTAAAGGCACAACCAAATCTACATTTGCTACACTTGATTTTATTACAAGACAACACTAGAGAAAAGAGTAAGGGAATCAACTGCTTATACAAGAAAATCAGGTTTTTTGAACTCCTATTTTATTTTATGTCAGTAAGAAGGCTTTAAATTAGAATTCACTACCCTCGTTGGGCTAAAAACATAAGACACACAGTTTTGCTGCTAATCAAAGTAAGACGTGATTGTATACATTTCATGTTAAACCTTAAAATTACTGTCAGGATAAATAGTCTGTCCCAGGATATTGGCTTTTGTTATGAAAATACGCTGTACATATATGACAGTTTTCATATGATTACTGCTCCAATATAGTGTCTTGAACTACTATGCAGACTAAAAAGCCCAATCTCTTTCTTCCAAGAGGCGCTCTCACAGTATTTTGATAGGAATAGGTATTTGAAGTGTTAGAATGATGTCTCGGAATCCTACAGTGACTAACTGTAGGATTTTGCTGGCATCTTTGCTTACCATCAGACAAATGGACATTCTGCATATAAACCGTAAGAACAAAAATGACTTTAGATTTCCTGCTTACATTCCCATCTCAAAGCTGATCTGCCTCTGCATTGCAAATTTTACTATAACATTAGCATCTAAAGAGCAGCAGTTTTTTAATCCGGTATCATCATTTTTATCAACAGGCAAGCAATATAAACCTGACAGTTTTCATCCTCCACCCTTGTACTCCTTTCCACGTGAGAATGCAAATGGCCCCAGTTCAACAGAAAACAGAAAAGCGTCCAACAGTAGAAGCAGAACCCCCCTTTTGGGCCCTTAATGAGGTCTCCAGAGCCCAAAGCAAACCAATAACAAATTGTACTTTCCACACATTGGGAAGGGGGGCTGTGAGGGAGCACAGGAAGAAAGCCCTGGAGCTTGTCATCTGAAATTAATTGAACTTAGCCACGCCAGGAAAAGACTGGTAATAAACCCTCCCCATCTGAATTAAGGTTTTACACCACGAAAAAAAAAAAAAAAATTATGGCAGTAATTTCATCTTCGTTTTTTTCAAGAAGAGCTTGCTGTTTTTCTTGCATTTAATAGAAAAATCCCAAAGGAGCAATGTGGGCAGCAATAAAAAAGATACCACTAAATTTCTCACTCCTTCCCTTGCACTACTGCTCCTCTTCCACTTCTATTTAACTGAATATTAACCCTATCACTGCAATGTGCTACCACAAGGTTTCATGTGCTGTAAAGGCAGTAACTCTTCTGCTTCACTATCCCCCCCCCCAAGAGGGTATTAGATCTCTGCAGGTTCACCACTCATTCCATCATCCTAAAAGCAATCCAGAGATGCCAGACAACTTTGGGTTAACAAAATGGCAACAAAGATCAAAACAGAAAAGGTTTTAAAATACTAAATCTCAAGTTGGGCCAGAGGATAAACTTTCCATATAAGAGAAACTGACACTGTACTTCTTATTCCCTACGTGCCACAGAAACAAAGTGATCTTGGATTTAGCAATTGCTGAATACATGTTTTGCTTTACTCAGTTACGCATCTTACATCCTATTAAAAATCCAGCAACTAATATTCATTGCATCTATTTAATATACAGCATCCAAGCACTTCATTCAAGCACTAAAAATAAAACTTTGCAATTTTACTTTATTTTGCAAACAAATGCAGATTAGCCAGTAACTTTTAGCTTTATTTTTCTCATCTGTAAAAGGACAATAACTACAAGGTAAAGGAATTTTTAAGAAGACTTATATTATAAAAAATATTACCCATGCACTCCAAAAAACCTAAAGAAATTATCAGTGACATCCTATATTGCTTCACTCTGTATCATAGCCAAAATATACAGCTCAGACATATACTTATTGTGTCACTGAACAGCTCACACTGAGATACTTTTCGTTTGTCAGAAAAATAACTACCAAAGCTCTGTAAATCAATCATTTAACAAGTTGAACCTCATGCAAAGAACTTTCACACTCTCTAGAACACTCTGTTCAACCAAACTGAAGCCATTAATGGACGTGATGTCCCTCGTCTTAGGTCTGCTATCTCCAAGCCATTCCCCCATTCTGCACAGCAGTGATTGTGCACAAAAGCACATGAAAAACTCTTCCAGAACTCAGTCTTGATGTTATTATAGCTACACTATTCATTTTTAAGGTCATCTGAAAATGGAAGCAGACATACTGTTTAACTAACACTGTTAAAGTGTTAGACCTGTCCTTGGCATGATTCCAGTCCAGCCCAACTGGCACTCCCTTCTCAAGCACTGGGCCAGAAGCTAATTGCCCCTTGGGCAATGAGGATGGTCAAACCATTCTGGAAGGTGAAAGGAGTTTAGTAGCATGGATCTGGCCACAGGACTAAAGAAAGGACATTGGGACATTTGGTTCATTAATTTTTAGATGCAGTTGTAGACTACTTGAAAAGGTTTCAAAATTTTATTACAATAGTTATTAGAAACGAATGTACTTTCTAGGCAGAATGATAACTTCTGTAAGTTTTTTCAGCATTCCTAAGCATTCTCTAGGCTTGTCTTGCACACCCATGTTTCTACATTTTGCACGTGACACATGCTCCAAATCCTGTCTTCTGTATACAGCTTACTTCATCCTTTGGCTAATACCCTCAGTTTAAAAGGCCTTCTTTAAAAGCTTATCCCCCTATTCCCCTCTTCTGTCCAGGCTTTCTAAACCTTTCCAATCTCTTCTGAGACTCACAAACTACAGAGTTCTTAAGATCTTATTTAATCCCCCTGATGAGGCTAATACTATATTTTTGAAGGAAGTCTGGAGAAAGCCAGCTGCCTTTATCTAGGATGAAATAACCATTTTGTTATTTCAAGTAAGAGCTGTAAAATTTGGATCAGAAAGAAAATGGTGTAGCATTTGTTTCCCTTTAAATACAGTAATTCTCAGGCTGATTTTCTGATAGAAATTTTGAGAATAAATCAGAGTGGCATTGACAAGAACTATATTATCTTGCATTTATGTTTAATCCAATTATATTATCCAAAGATGCACAAAAACGCTTTATAAATAATCTTGATTATCTGCCATATGTAACTTCCATTTCATTTGCTGAAACAGTTCCAAATCCTATCTAGCACAAATATCACATCGTTAAAACACTCTTCCAAATTCTGTTGACACCATTTGACTCATTTTACCTGAAGCTAACACACTACCTACAAGCTGTTGTATCATAGTTGACCACAGAATTCACCTAGCTGTCCAAATTTTTCTAAGCATCTCCCAACTCAGGACAGCAATATGCTACCAGAATAACAACAGCCAATGCCAGGGAGGGAGTAAGGCCCATCCTAGGACAAGTATGAAACTTTCCTGAAGCATGACCCAGGCCTCAACTCACCGATAAATGAACTGCTCTGGTTGTCTTTACTATCTCTGTCTACCTGTGAGAGCACGTTTAGGCTATTAAGCCACGCAGGGTAAACTAAAAACAAAGGAAGAGCACAAACACGAGATTGTTTTAAACTGTAACTATCTGGCAACTCAGCAAAATGAAGGCTCAGCCTGCTCCAGGGAATGACAAGACCAGCACTTTCCCGCTTAACCGATGACTGGCCTGCAGACAGTCACTAGGGGACCACGTTGAGGGTGAGGAGCATATTCATGTTTACTCTACAAGTGTGTTTTCCTCAGTTAATTACCATGCGTATGAATAAGAACTGTTCTTCACTCACAAACTGGGTATGATCCTGCTGTCAAGCATTGGAAGACACCTAACAGCGATCCAAAGACTTGATGACTGCACCACATATCTCTACCACTGTGGAGAGAGTGGGGAGAAAGTGAAAAGGAAGTTTTATGTGGGAGCTCCTGTCTATAATCTAAGTACACAAATTGTGTTTCTTTCAATAAAAGGCTGGCAGAATTTCCCACACACTCAGCATGGGAGAACCAACTCCCAGTACAAACATAAGAGGTTAAGAGAGGAAGGCAGAGAAGGGGCTGGAGCTTACTAGTAACTGAATAACTGATGTGCTTGTACATAACCTTTTCAACTCATAAATCAAGGTAACTACAAAGCCAACATAAAAGTTCTCCTTAAAAGACTAGGGGGTAGGAAGGCTCCATAGTACTGCCAAGACATTTCTTTTAGCCAATGTATGAAGTAGCACAGACCAATTCTGAAAAGCAGAATTTGTAAGGAGGAGCAGCAAAGTGTGGAAGGAAGCAAAACAAAAGATGTTCAGAGGATCCCAGGAAAAAAATCTCTTCTCTCCTTTAAGAAGGCCACTGGAAATGGGAAAAACACTGCAGAGAGAACTAAAAAGCTCAGTCCCTTCCTATAAGCCTCAACCCATGCACCTTATATAAAAGCACTCTCCTTTGTTTGTGACTCCTGTGTTGACCTCTGTTTTCTCTTAAGTACTGCAACTACTTCAAGTAATTACCATGGTAACCACATACAGTTCTTAATTTTAATACCTCAAATAAATTCTTATCTGAATGACTGAAATAAAATACATAATTTAGCTCCTTATGCTGATATAATACAGTAGAAGCTAAAATGAACAAAGATATTCAAGTCCAGTTATGCCTGAAAAAGAAAAGAAGGTAATTTTCCAGTTTTACAGCTGCTTTCAGAATTGTGCCTGAAGGATTACACTCAGTATTACTCAGCTGCAAAATATTACTTCTATTCCATAGATTTTGAATACGAACTATCAAATCAATAGTAATTCCTTCCATCTGCACTTAAGTAATTGATATAATGACCATAACATTTTCACACTGAAACACTTCCTTTTTAGGTAACGGAGAAGAGAACAAATATATTCAACTTTTTCAATTCCATCACAGCAGTTGCGTACAACACAAGGCATGAAGCTGCACAATAAAGATTAGATTATGAATTTCACCAAAATGGCCATTTTAAAAAATATACACTGAGCTTACTTTAAAGTAAAATGGGATAACAGATGTTCTTCAGTGCAAAATGAGAAAAGGCATCAAGTAAATTCAGAGTAAATATTCAGAAAAGATATATTTTAAAGTCAGTTAATCTTTAAAGATTTTATAAACAATACACTAGTGAAGTCCTCCAAATGCTCAAGAGGCTAGTCAAGAAGAGTACTTCCTCTCACTCTGCCCACCTTCCATAAAAATGTTTAATTGCCATCATCCCAAAACACACAAAACTGGGACATTTTTAACTGAGGTCCAATAATTGCCAAAGACAACAGAAGAAACAGGCCAGAGGAAACTGGGCAGACACTCAGTTTGCATTTCATGCATTGCTTTAAGTAATTTTCCTCAGCCGATGATTTGGAGGACACTTTAACAACAATTTTTGAAAGAAACGAGCACTAAACAAGCTTATAGTACAGAATAAAATGATTCAGTCGACTCCCCAGTTGCTAAATGCCTTTTAAATTACTTTAGACACAAACTAATATTGTGTCTAAAATGGATCTTTTGATAATTCCAACTTAAGAAAATTTTCTTTAATTCAACAAGCCCGAATATTTTTTAAAAGTGTGTGATAATTCAGACTTTTCATAAAAAACCCAAAAAAACAGATTCTCTCCAGAATTCAAGTATCTCATCTCAGTCACCTTATTACTGATAATGACAAGCACAGAACATCCAAAATACAGAAACAAACACCACTAAAACATAGACTGTCCATTGCCCCTTGAAACAGAAGTCCAGACTAATCAGCATTTAGAAGACAAATTCCAGAGTCCCATCTTCTCCCCAGTTTACCAAATACAAAACCTAAGGGATCTTCTGCCAAAGCACTCATGTTGTCTATTTCACACTTGCCTTATGTAGTGTAGATGTCTGATGTACAGAAATCCTAGGAGGTTATCGGAGCAGAAAAGCCATCCAGTCACCTCTGTCTCATATCAACATCCTCTCTACTTCATTTCTACCACTTCTTCCCCATCAAAAGTGTATGTGATGCACATCTAACTAAACTCAGAGCACTGTTTCTGGAAATACCTTCCAATAGTAATTTTTTTCCCCAGTATCAATTAAATAGTCATTTCCCAAGAACAGGCCTTACCTGCACCCTGCTCTCATACTAACATTCCTCCAAAAAAGTACTAATCTCTTCTATCGCATGCTTATCTCCAGTTCATAACGTGAATAATCCTAGCAGGAAAAAAATCCCAAAGGAAAGAGGAAGTCTTCACTTCATTTAGCTGCAGACATTCAACTTGGGGAGCTATGTTGTGGGAATAGTCACCCAAGATTCCCCAGCACTACCAATGAATATAAAGAGGCTCCTCCAAAAGGCATTCAAAATGCCACATTTAGGTTCATGCCCTCTGTTAAGACTGGAATAGGGTCTCTGCTCTCTGTTAAATATATGTGCAATGTAGCAAGATTAACCTCTTCTGGCAATGTGTGTTACCTTACACTGGGCCTTCAGAATTATGCTGCTGTGAAGTCAGCCAACCTTTATCCTTGACAGACTATTACTTTGAAATGTTATATGGTTCCATGCTGTAACAAAGTTGACAATAGTGGCCTCTAAACAATTCTTACCTACTAGAAAAGTAAATACCTAGCAGCATATTTTTCTGCAGAGCATCTCGCATGTCACATGAAAACTAAAGTGAGCATCTGCACTTCTCCAACATTCACACTGACAAGAAACAACGAGATAAACAGGGAAAGCTGACTTAAGAACTGTCTCCTAAATTTTTCATTGAAGTTGTAGTAACAGAAGATAATAATTAACCAGTTATGAAAAATGTAAAGGAAGCAGTTTTTGTCAACACAACTATTGGCACATATTTTGCCCTACTATTACTCTGTAAACCAAACCATGCAAGTTAGAATTGAAAAACACTTTAACTGAAATTTTTAGAAGATAATAATTTTCTACCTACTTTGCCATGTCCATCAGCAGGACAGAAAGATGTGTCTTTTGAATCATCAAGACAGTTTGGCTTTGATTTTCTTTGCGTTCATATAGCTGATAGGAAAAAGAATTTTGGTGGCTCTAGATACTTCTCCTGCTAGCTTGCTTGTGTATCATTACTATAAACCCCACAAGCTCAACTTGCATATGGTACTGTGAAATATTCAAGGATCTCTCATTCTCTACATAATAAGAATGTCAGTCAGTTGTGGAAACAAAGTAGTCTAAATATGTTGCTGACCCCAAGTCTTTCTAGCATATTGATTTCCAGGCACCTGTGGGAAAGACCAGTTAGGTGCTACCTGCGATGGTGCCGACTCATGTCCGCATGCCTGAGGACAGTAAAGAGCCTTCAGTATCTTCCCAGAAATCAGGTGATGCATAGATGACACACATGAGGCACAGGTAACTAATTTTTTCCATAACACAAAGGATAAAAAGAGTTTAAGTAGTTTTTTCAGTTTAACTGAAAAAGATTTTCTGACAGTGAACAACAGCTTCTGTTGAAATAAGGAACTACATGCTCTTCTGTGTAAATTACACAACACAGTGAACCCCTTTCTCATGACTGCAATTCAGTATACTTGAACATGTCGGACTACTGCTGATGATATGAGAAACATTCTCTTATTACTAATCTGCAGTATGTCAATCTGCAGCAAGCGGATAGAATACATTTACAGTTTCTAGTTTCACCCAAGAGTGACTTCTTTCAATTTCATTCATTTTCACTCCAAAGAAATAATATAGATTTGCCATATTGAAACAATTTGTTTCCCTTTCACTTATGCACTTATCTATGAAGGCAAGATGAAATACGACACAGAAAGTCATCTCTCTTTGCAGCTGTTATATATGCTTTATAATTTACTACAAACTGGAATAACAAGCAATAATGTCTTCCAGGCCTTCACCCTATTTTGATCTACTGAAGTTTTAAAATCAGTTTTCCTCAAAATAAATATTAAATCCTTCCTATAAAAAAGGGGGGTGAACTACAATCTGAACGGGGAGTGTGTCTGTGCATATACATATACACAGTGTTCCACTCATCCTTAGTTTTCCTACCTATTAAATCAGAATCAAAAATACTCTCATAAAAAAGAAACAAACCAATAATAACCCTCATCCTCCAAATAAAATATTAACACTAGGTAAACTGAAAAAAAAATTAAATTGGCTTACATCAATGACAGTCTTCATAAATACTCATTTTACACAAAAAATTATTCTGCTACCAACACTGTAACAAAAATAGTAAGAATGATAATTTTAAAAAGCCAATCTTGGTAGCTCTTAGAAATGAATTTCATTAGATTAATATGCAAAAAGAACACAACTGCTGTATGGGAACACCCTAAGGCACAATCAATATTGATTGTATGCCTTAATACTATGTACTCATAATTTACCCCTAATTTTTTCCAATCTCCAACCAGGTGACATTTAAACTCTTAATTTTTAGACTCTAAAAAGCTTGTTACATAAACATAAACACTTTATTTAAAAGAGCAATTAATTCCAGGGAGAGTTATTTTTAAACTCCCTTATCCAAATTTTAAAGGCATAAAAAGAGTGAGGGCATCTGACAAGTTAATGTGAAAATGAACACGTAACGTCAAATTACATGGAAAGTTAGTATAAATTCCACACACACACAAGTCCTACACATTTGAAAAATCAAGTGCCTCAGAAAAAACCCCTTGAGTTCTTCAAATTCATAAGGGCTTTTCATGATTTTTCCAATCCAATTTAAATCACTTTAAAATAAATCTCCAAAACAACCAAATTTCCCCTCCTCAGTTCTATGTAGGAGGACTTGAAAGAAAATAATTATTTTAACTTCAGAATGTCTTACTCGTTTTAACAGACTATAATTCCAGTCACTGACAAAAAAACAAACTCCAAAAAACCCCCAAAAAATCATGCATATCCAGCCTCCCGCTAAAAACAGATATTGTGCAACTTGAGAAATTTCCCAGATAAGTTTAGAAAGAGATTTTTGGAAAAAGAAAACAAACAAAAAACCACACTTAATTTTAGCTTCCAAAGTATATCAGGGAATTAATCTTTGTAAACAGTGCATCTACTTAAAGAAATACTGACAAAACCTAGTTTTTCAAGAGCTTTAACACACGAATTGAACAAAAATGAAAATGCAAGTCTCAAGTGAGTGACACGGTCAGTCAAAGAAACGGAAAAGCCAAAGAAGCTTTTTCCATTTACAAAATACTGTCAAGTATCAAGAAAAGAGCCATGAAAGCTATAATTTTCTTTCTAAGCAGCCCAGGAAAGGTCTCATTAGTGCAGTCTCCTAGTCTGCAAATGAAAACAAGCTTTTTTGGGTAGTCAAATGCTAGAGGGTGGTGAGGGAATCACTGAAATATTACACATCGTTGTCAGGGCTGCTGAGAACAAAAGAGAGTGTTGTTCTGCCACTGTAACAGCTTGGTGTACCCATATCTCAAGTGCTCATACACAGTTCTGGTCTCCACACTTCAAGGAGAGCACAGGAGAGTCACAGAAGTTTACCTAAAATCGTAAAAGCAACAGAGTAGATTGCACCCAAAGAGGAGATGGTTGAGGGGACTATATTGGACATTCACAAAATCATAGTAAGAGTGGAAAACATGAATGCAGTGGTGTTATTCCCCAAATCCCACAATACTGGAACTAGAAGACACTGAAATTAGTAAAATAATTGTCTGAACAGAAAAAATTTCTTTATGCAGTGGCTACCGACCTTTTGGAATCTGCTGCCAGTGGAAGCTACAAAAGCAGTCAGTGAGGGACCTTAGATAAATGAATATACAACAAATTTATGAATGTATACTAATGGGATTGGGAGGAGTATAAGACAAATGGAACACAGAGGATGGTGGGGCTCACAAGCTGGGCTCTCTGACCAGCAACTCCTGCTCTTGGGACCAGAGACAGGACACAGGACGAGGTGCCTGTTGTTCTGACTCAACAGGGCACTCAGGTTGTTAATGAGAATGCACCTTGATTAGCCAACTTTGCAATTTGCCATTAAAAGAGACAGGATAATTGAATTGAACAGAATACAGATTTAGAAATCAATATTTAATACACCTTCCATCACTGCTATTATTCCACAATACAAACAACAAAGAAAGTGGTATAAAGAAAAGCAATGAAGCCACTACTTTACTGACCAATAATGATGTTACTCTTCCATTACTTTCTTTCCTTCACTCGCTCATTGCTGTCAGTTGAAGATACTTATGCACACTTTCACATATCTTATTTCCTATAAATTTGATTCTCTATAGGACCTAATTTGTTCGGTTTTATTTATTAGTCTTTTCAGCTTGAGTTTTCATTTTCAACTGTTTGTGTCCTGTCTTCTTTCAAATTAGAGGGTAAATATTCCTTTAGAGGAACAGAAAATGATTGAAAAGCTGCATCAATTGAACGATCAGCCTAGTACTCCCCATTGAAACTGAAGTGAGAATGAGCAAGTACAGTCCAAACTCAAGAAGTTTAATTTCACCACCAGTTCTATAAGCTCCTTTTGAGGAGAAAAAGGATGCTGAATAAAGCAGTTTACTTTATGGCTTTCACATTCATACACTGATTTATACCTTTAAAAAGTGCTACACCAAAGATGATTCTTTGTTCACAAACCTCAACTTAAGTTTAACCACAGACAAATTTGCTTTACTATAAATTTTTTAATGTCATCCAAATTATTCCACAATTGAGACTGGTCTAGTGTTGATTGACAGATGGCTTTATAAACTTAGAAACTGAAAGTGAATCCATTCAAGTGTATTATTCAGTTTTATGTATACACTTTGAATATTCATAATGTGTAATTGTAAGCATGGCACAGTGTTTCGGATGCACATCAACAAACCATGCCCCTTTATCTGCTGAGAAATGGGAAAAAAGAAAAATGCTTTACACAGCACCATCAAACAATTTCAACAGATGGCCATCACTGATCAACAAACTAAAATAAACCAGAATTCTTACAAATTTGGCAACAACAAGCTTTCCTTTCGTAAAAGCCTGTCTTTGTAAATATATATGGCAAGTTTTCACAGTTAATTCTAGCTCTTAGAGTGTAACAGAAATCACAGAAGAGGATTTTAAGAAAGAAGTGTGTGGAAGATGCCTTTTAAAAACAGATTTGTCTAATGCAACATTAACTTTAAATTCTACAGCAAATTGTATTTATTACAAACAATTTGATAAATTATTATTTAGGTGTATTTCTATGTATCACCATCAAGCTGAACAACTACTGGTGATTTTTACTTATGTCAGATCTCTTTTATGAGATGAAATAGCTTGAAAACAGACCTAGAAACAATTTACATTTTAAGAAACGTATAATGGATACATCAAAATTCAGAATACATAGAAATTCTAACCATACTCCCCCAAAAAATAGTGTTTATTATGGCAAATATGAGAAATACATAATCTAGATCTCTTAAAAAGTTAAAAACTATAAACCAAAAAATAAGAAAAGAATATGCTATACTTTTTTATAATTTATATCCAACAAACTGGATTGGCAGGCTCACTGTCACATTTCTCAAGTATTTCTATACAACCATACTGACCCCTCTACACACACTTTTTCAGACAAATACTCATTTTCAGAGGATAAGCTGTCTGGCAGGTTGTCATCGACAGCTTAAATGCACACTAGTTTTTTTGCTTTTCCTCAAAGTTGAGTTGGGCTCTTTAGCTTAGGAAAACTAAAATTGCTGTGGCAGAGACAGAGAAGGCATTTGAGAAGAAAAAAGCTGCCTTGATAAAGTCCTTGATGAAAAATGTTATTGATTACGCCTGTAGAGAAATGAGCTTCTATATCACTAGGACCACATTTGGAGCCGCTATTAGATGTGTAAGCTTAAGATCAAAAGTATACCTAACCTGAAATGAAGAAAGGGATCTTTTAAATCAATAAACACTCTGTCCCAGATAGACCATTAGCTTTCTTGATCCTGTGTAGATGATCTACATGTTTTGAAAAATCTGAGACTATCACCTTACCTTAAGAAAGGAAAAAAATGCCAGATTGAACACATCCTGAAAAAAAAGATGTTTAAAAACCAATAGATAGAAAGATAATCAAGCAGCACCTAGCCACTAAAATGGAGACTTCAGGAAATAATCTCCTTGTATTTCACAAAATTAAAAAGCAAGGTATTGGAAACATGCCAATAAAGATTCCTCAATACGATCACTTCATACTAGAAAGAGTGATTTCTCTTCTCCCCAACCCTCCAAAAAAAAAACCCTAAAAAAACAAAAAACACAAAAAAGAAAACTGCATGCCTGCAGTGAAAATTGATTTGTGAAAATAACGCCAGTGAAAGCCCTCAAAGGTCTGGAATGACATTTCAAAATTGCTTTCTTTTAATAATATGTTTCTGTAATACAAACCAAGATAGTTTTTACTTATCTCTGGACATTACATTATCACTGTATGTAATACAGTATTAGAATTAAGAAAAGATTTTAAGATTTCAGTTACTCAGAAATGAAGAACAGCTAATTTGTATTGTGCAGCAAGGATTGATGGGTTTTTTTCCTACAGTCAGAAACATTAGCATATCTGCACCATCAGAAATAAAATATTTACATAACAGTCAATGCTTCCCAAAGCACAGTACAAATAAAATAACTTATCAACATGTTGCCTATGCAACCATTTGTATTTCTCAAGTGTGGTAATTAAGGTAAAGATGGTTTCACTTGCCACAATTTAATCATTCCATTTGCAAGAAGTCATTTTATAAGGATATTAATAACTTAGTGGTGAAAAAAAATTTTTGAATGCTTTTCAGAATGACTGAAGGGCTTACCAGAGGCTCCTACCAGCAACTCTTAATCTATGTTTATCAGTTAGGTCAGTGATGTAGTAAGGTTACATTTTAAGTTAAAACAATGTTCAGGAGCCTCTTTTGGATGCCTGAGTGATCCTTCTGACACCACCGTTCTCTGCCGAGGGAGGGAAGGGGATGCAGAATTATTTGCTAAAAAAGCCAGTGCTAAATCAGATCTGCAGACACTGCCTTCTTCTCAGTTTATTTCAAGTACCTGGGATAGTGCTTCGACTGCTTTGTCCTCAAGAATTAACTCCTCACTCGTTTCAACATTTTCTTAAACTGAACCATATTCAGAACACCTTCCGGCTGACTAAGTTTCCACCAAGCAGAGGAAAACTGCAAAACGGGTATCTCCTATAGATAAGGATGTCAGAGACCTAGTGGTAAGGTTGAAAGTGAGACTTTGCTGTCTAATCAGTAACTAATTTCAATGAGTGGCTCTCCAAAGTGGAAAAAAAAATAAAATGACTGCACTATCACCAGTATAAAGCACAGAAGCCTGAGGCTGCCTCACCAAGAAGAGAATTAAAGAAAAAAAGCGTTGCCTAGCCTATACTTGAAAAATCACATCTCTTTGCATGTTACTACCTGGAAAATAATTGTGCACAATGGCACAATTTCTTGGTTTAGAACTGCATTAGTACTGAAACATTTACTCTTTTTACAGTCTGCTTTTTTCAGCGCTCAGGAGGACAGGGTCTACAATTTAATTTGTCTTCACTCAGGCAAAGGATTACAAATGGTGTAATCATTAGTAGCAAAAACTGCTGAAGCACTGAACAAAAAACCCACCCAATATCATTAACACTTAATAAAAGGAAAGGCAAGAAATTTTATCTGCACTGATAAATACATTTAATACACAAGCACACCTTCTAAAGTAAAAATAACTCTCTCTACAGCAGACAATTAAGGGAAACTTGAAGCATTTAAACATATCATACATCTATTAATTCAACCTAGTAGTATTAAAAAACTTCAATATTTTTCAATTTAAAACACATTAAAAATGGCAAAAAGAATATGCTTAAATAATTTCCCACATTTACAGCATTATTTTACAAGCATTTATCAGTTCTTTTAATAAAAACATGCCTTAGGACCAAAAATTTATGCAGTAATAGTTAATTAAAATTTCCCTTTGATTAGTCACATTATAATATCTCAAGAAGAGATAAGACAATAAAACAGTAGCAAATGCAGATAAAAATAAACCCCTTTCGCCTTTCATTATCTTTTTCAAATTCTGATATTACTGACAAAATAGCATTACTTTTCAAACTATAAATTGGTCTGGTTATGCAAATACTCCTCCAAGTAAAACTCATCATCATCCAGTGTCAGATGTAACATGGAAAATTAACTGAGTTTCCTTCTGAGTTGATGTACTCTCTCTGTACTTGCTCCCTCTATAGCAAAAATAGCAAACGAGAATGATTCCATAGATCTGGGAAGTTTAGTATACAAGCACAACATATACTAGAAATAACAATTTCACACAATTAAACAGAAGGAAATTAAGTCTTTTAAACTTTTATTATACTGACACCTTGTGGCTACATTTGACTTATTTTGAGACCACTCAAAATTTTTCACTTTCATGCAATTGCTTTAATGATGTTCTTAAAAAGTTGTGGTCCAGGACAAAGTAAAAAGGTGAAGCCACAAAAAAAAAAAAAAGAAAGGATGAAAGAAGTGAGAAAGATAAAATAAAAAACAGCATTGCCTATTTGAAGATCTTTAAAGGTATTACAATTCACTTAATGCATTTGCACTCTCTTATCCCCAAAAAAGAGCTGCAGCTTAGAATCATAACTCTGACTGCTATCTTGATTTTAAAATCTGCCTTTTTTTTTAAATCAACTATTGTTGTTTACCCATATTCAATCTGATATCCACATGGATTATGAAAAATACACTTATATTAATCACTGATTTCTTGAAACACAACATAATTCAACATTGTCAGGACTGTGGATTAAGTGTGATACAAGGAAGAGTTAACTTTTTAACATAATCCAGAAGATGATATTCATTTTTTCAGGTTAATGACAGGATAAACAGTTGGTTTAATTAGGAGTTACACATTAAAAATACTTGGAAATTTGAAAGAAAAATATTCACTTAAAAAATTAGTAACAAACCACAGGAGGATAACAAATACATAAGCATTCTCTTCTATGTTGCCTAACTATTAAAAGATGAAGCTGGAGTAACTATGAACCTGACACTCGTTCCTAATTCTGACAGGAACCTGCTTACATGACTATTTTCCACCTTCAGTTTTCCCTCTAAAGAAATTCTTCAGCTGCAAATGAAAATTGCTATATGACTGCAAACAATGAAACTAGGACCAAAAGAAATTCTAAAAAAAAGAAAAATACCAAACTCAGTACCACGTTAAGAAAGAAAAATTTGCCCTCTAATCCCGCTCTCTAATTTGGTTTTTCTGCATAGTATAAGGCTGTTCAGTTTTTAAAGGTGGTGGAATATTGTTCTCTGAAAGCATTTAAAGCAAAATTTAAAAGTTTTTCTAAAATACAATATCAATAAAAAGCCCAGGTATTATACCTAGCATTTTCTCCTACTGAAGAAAACCCTCAAAATACAGCAACGCTCTCTCACCTGTTATACTAAGCTTCAAAGCCTAATAAATAATCTTCCTTGTACAAAATAGCTTGTATACCTACATTATAGAATCAAAGAATCATAGAATGGTTTTGTTGGAAGGGAGCTTGAAGACCACTTAGTTCCAACCTTCTCCAACCCCGCTACAGGCAGGGACACCTTCCACAGGGATCACATCCTGCAAATCGCAAATAAATCATCTTCTGTTTGTGAAAAAGTATAAAAAAATCTTCCCATCTCCATTTTGTTATAGAATTTGAGAGTCTTTTGTTCACTGCCCATCCCTTTTCCATCTATTAATCTAGACAAAGGTTATGGCTGGCAAAAGTTATTCTGAACCTATTAAAATGTACAGTGGAGCACACAAGTAATAAACAGGAAGAAGAAAAGATTGTAAATAATCTTATCACATTAGTTACTTGATTCTGTCTGATCAGTTTGGATGGCTTGGTACATGCTTTGCCAAGTACAAATTAGCTTTCATAAGAAGCACAATAATGGCCCTAAGACTAACACTATTGTGAATATTCCACAGCGTCCCACAAAACAAACAAACAAAAAAAAAAGAAATCATGATAGAGGCTATGACACACATAATACAACAAATTACTTGCCAGGGAGATTGAACTGTTTTTTTGTGATATAAATTACTTATTTTATTTATCAACTAACTGCCAAAAGGTTGCATTTTTTTTCACCCAACTAGTGTGAAAGAGGCATTGATTGTAGATTTGAAAATGGATACATTGGCCTAAAGAGAAAAGTGAAAGGTTTCCAAAAAAACAAACAAACAAAAAAACCAACCTGTACATATGTATGCAAATAAAAGATACACTCCATCAATTTTTATAGCCATGGAAATGTTTGAATAGCTTCCTAAAACTCAGGTGAACACGTTAGTTCAGCGCTTGACAGTTCTCACCTTGCAAAACTAATATTTATGTGAAAGGTAACTCAAAAAAGCATCTAACCTTGCCTAATGTTACAGAGCTCATATTCTCTTTATAATCTGTTTGAGCAACTGCTCTAGACTATCAGACACAAACAGGCTGTCCTTCAACCACGTGTACAGAATCTGGCATGTTCTAACCTTTGCTTTGAAATAAGGTGTGTAAATAAAACCCACAGCCAATAACCCCTGTCTGCAATTCACCATTACTACTCAAGAAGTAGTAACACTCATCCTATACAGTGATGCTGCAAAGCACTCCGAGCTAAAATCTAATTTTTTTAAATGAAAACAAACAAACAAACAAAAAAAGCCCCAACAAACCACAAAACAGCAGCTATCTCAAATCTATACTGGTAAGAAACCACACTGTGAAAAGATAGTTATTCCAGCATCTTCTACTGACAATGTATAAAAACCTTTAAAAAAAAAAAACAAACTTTCTTGCATGGTTCCCTAAGCGGTTGCTTGCAAAGAGATTATTATCTGCATGACTAAGACAAAAGGGGAATAAATGTTAAAAACAATGGCAAGAAGACAGAGCAGAGCGTGGTACTTGCAATGCGCTCCTTACTCAGTACTTTTGTCCATGAACAGGAAAATTTTGGCACTGGGACTTATCACGCTGATTCAAGAGTACACAGTAGAAGAATTGCTGAGCAATATAAAAACATAACTATTTTTGGATGTAAAGAATGCATTGATTAACCTAGTGCTAATAAATGTGAGTCATTTGCCGTGTTATAACAGTCTTCCTTTAAAAACAGGGCAGGTGTTTACATCTTCAAATGAAATAAATGGGATTCTTTTCATTACCTGCTGATAATCGATAATTTCTTTCTAAACAGAGCACACGTATAACACTTAAAACATATCTGCCCTTCGATAAGCATGTGTAGTTTATCTGTAAAAACAGAGTATCAAATATGAAAATAATACATTCTGAAATAATCTCATATTAGCTCGTATTTTAAATCTGTGGTCACAACACTGGAGATCATCTCTTTTTAGATGACAAAAAGCTGCTACATATTTTAGGATTTATTTGGTGTATGTTAGTATCCTAGAGAAAACTAGTTTAACCCATTTAAGTAAATACATTTTTTTAAAATAGATAATCACAAAAACCTGAAATTAGAGACAGAAAAAAAAAAAATCTAGTCCTCCTTGCTTACTTCTTTCTATATAGAATATTAAATAAAAGCCAGATAAATAAAACTAACAAATACTAATATGTATTGTATATAGGCTCCTCCACTCAAAGCTTCTCTTGTGGAGATCAACTGGTCCAAACCCCTAATTAAAGCAGGGCCAACCTTCAAGTTGAACTTATTTATATTAATACAAATAAATAAATACAAAGTTCTTAAAATGGAACTCCTCAAAAATTGTCAGCAATTTTATATTTCTAGTCACATTTAAAATATATTTTTCTTATTATTTACAGGAAAAAAAAATAAGAAGAGTAAATTCTAGTCACAGTACTTTAACTTTTGACTAGCACCTTTAATATAATACAAGCTTGAATTCACTGATGCAAAGAGAGATTACAGAACAACTTTATCTAAACCACTCTGAATTATCATGTTGACTCACAACTGAGAACTCATATTGCCTTAAGGTTACTGCTCCTTAACAATAAGTACTCATAAACTTATGCTGCTACATGACTTTCACTAGCTTTTTCGCTCATTCTTCAAAGTAGCTACACCTCAAGGGAATTCCCTCATCACTTTGTAGATATGATAATGAGAAACAGAGATTTATAGAAAATAACAGGTTTACTAGGGATTATTGAGCAGCAGAGGAAAAATGAGAGGCATAAGGACTATGCGATAAGGAAATCTGTGCTGTAGTTACCTGGACAACTTCAAATATCTGTTAAAATAAAACCGCAAGGGAGAGGTTTCCAGGTGTGTTTGTGGATGCATTTAAGTAGCCAATATACAGCTATGCATACAAAAACATCACATGAAATGAACTCCTTCCTTATAATCTGCTCCTCCAACAGAGGGCCAGTCACTTTCAGAGGATTAAGGGATCATCAAAGAGCTAGAATATACAAAAGGTCCTTATGTGCCAAAAAATGAGTAAGGTACCAACTAAAACTCTGGAATAACATACTCCCCTCCACTCTTCACTTTCTGCTTTCACTAGAGAAAAAGAACTTTCACCAAAACAGAGCAATAATGCTCTCAAAACAGCGCACACACACACAGATGAAGACAGCTGTGCCCGGCGGTGGAGAAACTGATGTTGAAGTAGAAAATCGCTTTTGGAGACGTCTTTGGATAAGGCCAAAGAATAGCTGCCCTTTTGAAAGATGATGAAGTAAAGTCCCCCCGTAATACCCTAAATTCTCTTCAAATCTTCTTGCTAGCATGATGGAAGCAAAAAAGCCGTGCTTACTAACAATCCATCCACTTTGCACCAAGTTAAGCTCACACACACAAGAATATCCCCAGGAAATGTAAAACCCCTATAAACTCCATGAGGCATTTCATCATTGCTAGGTAATTTAACACAGACATCTTTAAGCGAAAATTTATCAGACACATAGACACACACACAGTAGGGGACAGCACCAACCACTTCAGAACGAGAAAACAGTAAAGTCAAAATCATAAAACTTACAGGGAAAAGGTGAGAACGCATTTGTTTGTATCAGGAAAAATAAATTTCAAGTCAGTTACATTCAGTATTATTAAAAGGACAGGGAAGCTGAGAAAGAGTTACCTGAGAGAGACACAAGTGACACCCCCTCCACACTCTTTCCCCATAGAACCACTGTATCCCAGCAATCCCACGTTCTGGAGCAGTAAAGATCACAGAAAAAGGTCATTCTTTGGGGAAAAGAAAGCACTTCCCTCCTTGGGAATTCCAAGAGTTGCTGTACTGATTAAAAAGTTTGTGCCTACAGAATAATTATCACAATACAGGGGATTTCCTCTTTGGGTCTATGACGCAAAACCTAATGATGATAACATCTTCGGAATCTACACACTGTGACCTTTCTGTCAATGAGCTCAATTCAGTTTTTGGATAAGACAGCTTCAATGCCATCATAAGCTTCTTCCACAATTCCCAGCACTTTCAGTAAGAAGACATCATCACCCTAATATTTAAATAATAAATAATGAAACTCATCCAGCTGCTTTGTTTTACACATATCATTGCTCAAACCTTCTTAGTCCTAACTCTCCCCTTTCTCTCTTTCACAACTGTTTAAAACACTCTTTCAATGCAGCTGCAGGAAATATATGAAACATATAAAAACATATTTCCAAGCTTTATAGTAAGTATATAAACACATTTTAAACCTTTTGGCATTCAAGGAATGATCAGCTGCAAGAAGAAAAGTGAGTATGACTCAAAAAGAAAGCAAAAAGAAAAAGCCTGGAGAAAATGGAAAAAAAAAAAAAAGCCAGGAGAAAAGGAGAAAGATACATAGTTAGAGATGGAAGCACCAGGGTTTTCAAAACAGGATCCCTGCAATTTATCACCTATATTTATACTAAAAAAAAGCACACAGACAAATTTAATTTTTTTTTTAAGGTAGCTGATGAACATTGTATATTATCATACATTATCAGAAATACATAATACAAAATCCACCAACTTATTCTGGTGTCTAAATTATTTAATGACAGCAATGAAACTTTACATTGATGAACTAACCTGCAGACACGGGCAGGAAAATACAGGTTCTGCCAGGACCGACAGAGGTATTTAGAGTGATCAATAACCCGAATCCAGTCTAACTCATCCATGGACACCTCAATGTAGTAGGAATAAGACCTATGAATTGTCAAAAAACCACTGGTTAGAATACAAGCAGATACATCTTAAGTATTATTTCTTCTGGATTTTCAGGTGTGCTGATAAGGAGGCTATTTCTTCCTACCCACAGACCCGTATAACAAGCAGTTAAGATCCATTTTCAGAAGGACGCAAAACATCCTAAACTCACAATTTGCAGTAACTAGACGAGATCACAGACCCTCAAAAAATGCAATGGAGACTCAGTCATAAAAATAATCACTCCATAATCACTTAGGTATGGAGTAAACCTAAAACACCAGGGACACAGTTATTATTTCTATTGCCATATCAACAAAGAAAAATCAAAAAGCATTTAGCAGATCAAAAATACAAATTGAAACTCTTCACTTGACTAAAGCAGATTTACTTTATGAGCATTTTCTCACTGATGCTCTTCTTCACTTCTGACCATTTCAGTTGTTTATGATACATCGTTAAGCCTGTCACTACTTCCACACTCCAAAATTACCTCATCAAAACTTAAAAAAGTCACCAACACAATCCGTGTCTTCCTCTTGCTTATCAATTAGATTTAGCTTACAGTGATGTCAGAAGAAAGCAAACCCAAACTAAAACTATTTCCATATTATACCGACAATAGTAATAATTTGGAGGAAGCAGAAACTCCACTTGTGGCTTAGCAAATTGAGAAATACGTTTCAGAATATTTTCTTTCACTTAACATTCACAGACATTTCAACATCACCATGTTAGCACTTACCCTCCTTTCACATCTATTTCTCAAAGAAGAGTTGCTCTTCCAGAGTTCTACACAAACATTCTTTGTTAAACATTAATGCCCTTAATATTTCCAATTTTTGCCAAGGATTTAGAGGGGTAGACGTCTAACCTGATATTGTTTAAAAATTCTTAAAATGTTAGATAACACTGTTAATACTAATTTATGAACTTCGAAAGGTAATGCGGAGTCTTCAAGATGTGACTTGCATAATCAGTTTTCACATTCACACCAACCAGATGTATAATATTCACAACCAACATAAATACACTGTTGTAGCAACATTATTATTACTAGCCCATGCATATTTCAGTTCCCCCTTCTAAACCTTTTCCTCTTAAAATGCAAGCTCTCTCAGCATTTCCTGGTACATCATGTGATGTGCTCAAGCCCTCATTGTCTTGGTGCCCTGAACTCACTCCAGTGTGTCAGTACCTTATACTAAGGAGCCCACAACTGGATATAGCACTGCAAATGCTTCGTTTTCCAGTTGAGCTACTGAGGGGAAAAAAAACCTAACAATTCAGGTCAGGCAAGAAGCAAAGGAAAGTCCAATAGCAAACTTTCTACAGAAAAATAAGAAAGTCAGGATGACACAGGAACTAGACCCTAAACCACTGTACCCTCAGTATTTTATGAAGACAGAAAACTCCACAATAGAGGTCCATCTAAAAAAATAGGCATGTGGTTTAGTGGTGGACTTGGCGGTGCTAGATTAATGGCCAGACATGATGATGTTAAAGATCTTTTCCAAACTAAGTGATTCTATGATTCTATGACTTTGTCTGATCTTCTGTCACCAACAATGGTTTGTTCTACAAATTTCAGAAGAATGGCATAGGGCATCAAGCTGATAATTTTTTCATAAGTTGTCCCAAGTAGAAGGGTTTTTCCCCAAGTTTCAGCAGCTACTGATTTATGCCTTGCAGATGAGGGGCATTTTACCAGTTACAAGCTCCCGAAAAATTGCTAGAGAACTCCTCTTTATTAATATGCCCCTAATACTTTTTCAAATTTTATAAAATTGGTTGATAAGTGGTTTATAAATTTGGTTGATCTTCTGGGACAAGTAGTATATTATTGTATGAAGTAGGTTCTTGCACCTTCAAAGTTTTACTTTTCAATCTTTCCAAAAGGAATAGAGGAGTAGCATAAATTTCAGTTGAACTGAATCAGAAATTACTTGCAACAATTAAATAGCTTAAAATTCAGGCAGGTTGTTTTGAATGATTAATAGCTGTAATTAATATTTTTTAAATAATTTACAAAAAATAAAAATAAAAATCAATAAAACATTAGTACAACTTGTTCTAAAATAACATGGTGCCGTGGTTTGGTTAAGTTAAGGAAACGAAATGCAACTGTTTTGCAATTCTAAACCGTTACTCTGGAAGTAATAGAAAACTAATCTTTTATCAGAAAGGTAATGATGTGTTAAAAGTATAAGTAGCTTGTTTTACTGTTTTTAATAGAAAATTGCTTATGAATACCTGCATGAGCTCTCTACTAAATTGTAATATCTTTGTCATTGCAAGTTATAAAATTAATATAATCAATTTGTCAGATAAAAATAACCTTTCCTACTTAGGCTGTAACTCAATTGTTCAAATATGCATAATTTGATCTTTCAGGCATTCCACAACAATCTAAAGTAGCTGAGCATAAAATGGCTACGGCATCCATGAAAGTTCATACTTCACTGGTCTCACCGTGAAGTGGCTTCTAGTAACTCCACTAGTTAGTCCGTAATTCACATTCTAAATAAATTGTACTCTCTGAATTACTCTCAAAGTGTGTTATTTCTTAATATTTTTTATATATTGAAAAAATCAGAACAAACATTCCTTCAATGTTTGCATTGTAAATAAGTACCAAATAGGGTTTCTGAAAAAGAATTAGAATATTGTTTTTCAAACTGAAATAAAAGCAGTTGAAAACTAAGTGGCAAATAGAAAACTAAACAATTGAAATTATGTAAACTTTCATGAGTAATATAAACTATTTAATGAAGAGACAAAAAATGGACTGAAATATCACGAGGTAGTTTAGTATCACAAAATATGGTGCGGTGTGTAAGCAACCAAAACTGCATTTTAAAAAAAACAGTGTTTTTTTTCAAACAAAACTTATCATTGTCATTTCCAACACTGTATCATGCTTTTTTTTATGTCCTGGTTTGAGGTAAAACAGAACCAACTTTCTGTTCAATAATTTTACATCTTAGCAAGGTATTTTCTAACTCTCTGAAATTAACAGCATATTGTGGAGAAAACCGTTCTCAGAGTGATAAGACCAGTGTTTGTACTTCATGCCAAGGAACAGTATGCAGGGAGGCTCTTGCTTATATTTATTGCTGTAACAACCAAGGTCAGCCAATTTTGTTATTTGCCCCGTTGGAGGGTCAGAAACAGAAAAAGCGTAGAAGGGTCCCACCTGTGGGGAGGAGCGGACAGGACAAGAGACCCAAACCTGACCAACTGAGGTATTCCATCTCATCTTCCTCATGCTCAGTATAAAAGCTGAGGGATCAAAGGGCCAGTGTCTTTTTTCAATGGCTGACACCCAAAGAGGACCCTGTCTGTTCATCTGCCTTTGATCCTGACCTGTGTGTTCCTGACTCCAGGGCTGGAACCCAGTTCCCATCCATCACCCATTACGACCAGTACTAAATGCATCACCATCCCTTTTTATAGCAACTTGGCACCTACCGACTATCTCTGTCCCACAGGAGTATTCGTATGTGGTTGATTATTGACGGCTGGCCCAGTTTAATTTCAATTCCAGAACGGCAGTCATCATCGATTGGGTGTCGAGAGAAGCCGTGATCCAAGTCATAGTTCTGAGTATCCCCATCTAATAAAGCAGACTTCAGTTCCCCTTTTACAACCTGTGCTCCATACTTCATTGTTGCAATATTTTCCCCTGGTACTAAGAAAAAAAAAAAAAAAAACACAAAAAAAACGTGCAAATTAGATGTTCTGAAAATCAACTGTACTGGGTCAGCTCAAAGACTTATTGACAGTATCCTTACCCAAACACATGGTCAAGGAAAAACAAAACTACAAAAAGAGATGTATCTTAGAAATTTTGCTTCTTCCATTTCATTTGATGCCCCTAAGTATTTAATAGTAATAATAAGTAGTGATAATTTACTAGTACATAGTATCTATATTCTCAGTCCCCTCCATTATTTTACCAAATTTTATTGCACCTTCCTCATTCAATCATAACTTTCCTCCTGGTTTTAAATTTAATTTTAGTCTCTCCTTATGATCAGCCTCTCACCACACCTCTCAACTTTTTTGCCCTTTCTTTCCCATTTTTTGGTTCTAATTTCAACTGTTTGATTGAAGTGGAAGGAAACTAAAGATCACAAAATGCTCAAGAAGTAGAGGCATCATGAATTTGCAGAGTGGTATATAGAGTGGCACGGCTATACAAGCTATTTGGATAGCTATACAAACTTACAGTACGCTGCAAAGCTAAACAATCGGAATGAAATGGGAAACTTTTGGCTACTTGGGCTTTAAACCAACATGGTGAAGCAAGTTTTCTATGCCATCATTTCACAGTAATAAATCTGTTATGTCCTAGGAACAGATATTCCGTCAAGAAAACTGGAGATAATGATACCTAACTCCAACTATAAAACAATACATTGATGAACCCTCTCTTAAAAAGGCATTTTTAACAGTCTTGTTTGAGGAGAGACATTCAACTTTATTCTTTCCTATGGGGTAAATGCTTTCTACAAATCATGCATTAAATAGCAAACTAACTATATATTTCTAAAGCTCAGTATTAGATATTCTTGTTGAAGTAAGAGGCAGCACAAACAAATGTCAAACAAAAGGCTTCTGATACTTTTTAGGCTTACATTGCTATAATTTTGGAAGACGTGTTTATACTATTTGGGCAAGCATGTAAAGAGTAAGAGAAAAATCAAAAGTAGTGAAGAAAAGATGAAAATCTTCATGAAGTAGAAAACAAGTCACCATCTACATAAAGCCACTTAAATATCATATACCTTGTTTTACTTATTGTATTTATATAAATATATAAATACATTGTATATTGTAATATACTTCATTACATATTATTATATGTAATAGCATATTATAAATATAAATATATTGATGTAAACATATTAAGTTAAAATATGATATTAATTCAACATGTTATATTTATTTTATTTATATCTATATATTATTTATTTCAATATCATGTCATATAAGTATCATGTGATGTACATATCACATTTGTAATGTTTTTGTGAAAGTTTTTCTATTAAAATAGCACTTCCTCTAGGAAAATATACTCTTATTACAACATTCATGTCTAAGAAAATATGTTGACTAATATTTGAGGAACAGAAATGGCAAGAGCAGTACATAACAAGATACTTCATTATGTAAGCCTTTTAAGCACATAATAATAGATAAAACCTCAAAGCACAAAATAACCATATCCTATGGACATTAGTCACTAAATAAGAAAAAAACCCAAACAAATAAAAAACCTGATGCTTACTTAACATGCCCCTGTAGTTGAGATCCATGTCCCGACTCTCAGAACGAATCTTAATGGCATCTAGTATGGCATCAGGGGACAACAATCCAGAAGGCCTTACAACATTTAGTAGTTCTGTTAGACTCATTAGTGGCAAACGAACTGCTTGCATGATTTCGGCATGGTTTTCCTTGGGGTTATGTTTACACCAATTCATCAAAGCTTGGAAAATGTCCTTCTCAGGAGCTGCAAACGAGTCCCTCAGCACAATACTTAGAAGAGCAGCCTAGAAAAGAAGGAAAAAAAAAAAAATCCCAAATAAACAGTAATAAAGTGAAATTTATTTAAAAAAAGAAAAAAGAAAATTAAAATAAGGCAAAAATTAATGAGTATTTTAACTTGCAGCTAATAAAAACAGTCTCCAAAGGACTGACTACCTGAAACTGTAGCTTGTTTTAGTTACTTATGCAAGAATTATAGAATCCATCATGTAAATAATAGGTAATATTACAAACCCACTAGGAGAAATAAGTCAGAATTGAAATGCGAAGAACTATTCAAATCAATTTAATTCCAGTTACTACTTCATATTTACTTTGGAATATAAGAAGTGATTTGGGAATTTGGCAGTATAGTTCAAAGCATTCCTTTAAACTTAGCCTGGTATAAGAATGCTGGTGAGAAAAATAAAGTGTGGCTTGGAATCACCTTTTTAAACCATTTCTAATTAATTAGGATTCCACCCTCCTCCTCTCTCTTTTTTGGTATGAACTTAGAATCAGCAGGTAAAAACTTCAGTGGCTCTTATTCATGAAGAAAAACCACTGACTGCAAAACGAGAACAAAAGGAATTTAAGAACTTTTTGATTTTCACTCTAGCAAGCAGAATAATTAGGAGTTTTCCTACAAAAAGGATAAATCTCATATATATTGTTACTGTGTATGCCAAAGATGTCATAGAGTATGTGCTTCCCAATGAATGACGTTTGCTAATTTCTTTATTGATAATACACTCTGAGTTCAGCTGTAACAAACTGCACATGACAGTACAGTAGAGAGAAAAAAAACATTTTTTCCCTACACAACTAGTAAGTTAACAGAGTGTTTTGTACTTATTCAAGGAACAGATCCACCACACCTTTTCCACTAAAAACATTTTTAAAAAAATCATAATTCAGCTATCATTCATTCAAGATGCCTCATGTGAGCACCACTTGAAAACACTCTATCACTATTATGTCCAGCTCAAAGACTACTCCAGAGCAAGTGGAAATATTCAATGTCATAGAACACTCTGACTCGGACACAAATATTTATGTATCCAACAACAACAACAACACCAACACACAAAAACCCCCAAACCACCCTACAACACCACCATATTATGCAATTTCAAAACATTATAACAATCAGCAATATAAATCATAGCAACCTCCAGAATGCTTTAGCTTACACAGTAGGCAATCACCCATCACTGAGGCAGCCCATATCAAGAAATTAATAGAACAGGGTATCTTCTATCTTCAAATCTTTACTGAATGTTGAGCAGCATTCAGAAGCCAAATTATATTTTTCAACAACAGATGAAAAAAGACAAATTAAGATTAGATTGCCTGCTCCCACCTTTTAGAATACTCCATCAGATTTACTGTATTTAGCTATACTGACTGGTCAAAATTAGATACCTATAAAATTTAGGACAGATTGCCAAGATTTTCAGTTCAGCTTGGCTTCAAAGTTTCCAACTGTCACAGTTTCACTAGTACAAAATGATACCTGTTAACTACCACATAAACTTATCATGAAGACACAGATTAAAATTAACATTCCTGGGAAAAAAAATCCAAACAAAATATATACCTTAGAAAGCGACAGGAAGCCTTCACTGGAGAGCACCTCTTGGGCATTTCTATCCATGAACATACAGCACATACAAGTTAATTTGGGAAGGGAATAAAGACTGGCAACATCAAATGTCATACAGACATTCTGAATATTAAGTATTGTGCAAAGATACTCAGAGGTGGAATCCTCCAGTTCTGGGAACCCATATTTATGTGCTAGGCTTAGGAAGTCTAGGAGCACCTCTTCTTTCTCATCTCGTAGCGTAGCACGACCAGTGTAAATATATTTCAACAGCATGGTAAATGCTTCTGCAGTGGTGTCCTGAAGAGGAATTTCTGCTTCAGGCTGAGATTCTTTCATCCCGCCATACAATAATGCTCTGTAAGAAAAATTAAATTGGAGAAATTTATATCCTGATAAAAAGCAGGAAAAAAGTAGAAAGAGAAAGTAATAAATAACTATTTACAGCAAGGGAAATAAAAAGGGGATATGGTTTAAGAATCTACAAAAGAAAATCCCTTATACTTGGCATTTAAAGTGCAGCTCAGTTCTGAAAGCAGTTGCACAAGAATAATATTCTTATGCACCATGTTTTCATCCTACACAACTATTGCTCCATTTCCACTTTCAATAACAGCTTGCAAGATACGATTCTCATACCTTTATTTTTTAAAATATAGTGCTATCCAGGAGAAAGGAAAAAAAAAAAAAAAAGAAAAATTCTCAGAAAGCAAATGAAACAAATAGTTTGCCACTATAACAGCAGAGGTAGATTAGCAAATTTCAGGATTCTTGATTCTCTATTCCTTACTCTAAACCCAGCACACAACAACTCCAATGAAACCCTGAATCTTGAAAAAAAACAAAGTACTCACATTTATTTTTTAAAGTGTGAAAGAAAATTGTGTTCAAGCTGTCTATCATATTTTAACTTAGTTATTAGCTTATCCCTCTGACAAAACTAATGGGAAGAAGAATATCAGGAAGTTCTATTAACTACGTTTAGATTGAAAAATGCCTGACTCTTAAAAAAGTTGCATTAGTATTATTCCCAGTTTTAAGATACATATTCTAACCTGTATCAGCCAGATCACTTTAATACTCAATTCAAACTCGTCAAAATTAAACTTTCTAATTGAGTGTATTCCATAGAAGCACCATCCATACTGAGAAATCAAAACAATTTTATAGCAGAACTATTCTGTTCTGAAGTTATGTTTCTCTTGAATTTGTGAAACTACCTTCAAAATCCAATTTAATGAAGGTCAAAAGAATAACATCATGACATGGTATTTATCTTTTTATATTTGGACACAATGATTTGATGTGCTGGGAAACATTCATACAGAAAAGGTCACACTCAATGGACAGATGATTACACCCTGAAAAGTTCATAGAGAAACAATGTTTATCTTATCTGCATGAAAATTTCCTGTAAGCCTGACAAAAAGCTATACTTCACCTGAAATAATGGCACCTAGCAGCCAGGATCACTCTGTGTGCCGGAAAACGTTTCTTTTCTACAATAAAGGTAACGTCACTATATTCTTCCCCATTCATTAGAGCACCAATATGCTCTGACAGAATGTGAACGTGGTCAATCTCACCCACAGCTGTGTAAGGACGAAGCGGATGGCTGTTACTCATCTTGGAGGGATGGTGATATTGGTAGCCTAAAGGGAAAAAGAAAACAACTAGTATTAGGAAGGGCACAAATATTAAAAAACAGCAAAGATCAAGCTGTGATTACAAAAAAAAAAAAGCAACTAGTGTTAAGTTACCATATATTACAAGAAAAATGAAACCAATAGGGTTTTTGATTAACGTTAATTTACAACGGGACTCAATGTAGATTGCATCAACAATTCTAGACAACAGAAAATATTTCATACAATTCTGTCACCTTACTGTTCTGTCAATCCATTTACTTAAAATAAAAAGCTTCCAACAAAAGGAACTAAAAATTAAACAGCTTTAATTAAAGTTACCATTAGAAAGCAATTTTATCTGAATTAAAATGCACATCAATTATAAAGAAATAAATAATTTGATTAACTAAGCATAGTCTTAACTCCCAAGTCTCTACTGAAATCGTTGTTTTTGCAGAATTCCAATCAATTTCCAGAACTGGGAGAAAATAAACAGTTGGGATAGACTTCTGTTATCTACTAAAAGTTGTCAAAGAGCAAAGCTTTACAATGCACAATTCAATTTTCTTACCCTTTTCACTCAGCTTTCTTCCCACCTTCTTGTTCCCTCCTATATGTAAGACAATAAATCCCCTAATATCTCTCAGACATAAAAGTAGGAGTCTGTCCACTAATGTACAATATAGATTAATGCATTGGTCATATCTTCTATGGAATTATTTCCTTAATTCTTAATTCACAAGAGGTTTTAGTTTTGTTGGGTTTGGTTTATTTCAGCAACAGAGGCTATCTATAGTCTCAGCAGCAAGAGCATCCACAGGAAAATTTAGGCCTTAAATCAGCTTCTATTGTTACACTTCAGTTTACTTTTAAATAACAAGAGGTTGTCCATTTCAGATAATACCCATCGTTATTTTCAGAGACACCTTCTGTGCTCCAACGACTAGCCACTTTTCAAAACAGACACATGCTTAGTGCTGAAGAAAGATAGTGTACTACAAGAAGCAGGAAAATGATGGGGCCATACCCTGCACACAGCTAACGCATTAATCTTTCAAGCAAAATATTAATTACATGAATGCATTTTTAAGCTATATTGTAGAAGTATTATTAGAAAATACGCATCTGTTTCCAGTCTTTTCTACCCCAAAGAAAAGAAAACACACACATGGGGTGAAGTATTATTTCCACTTCCGTAACACTTGGAAACATTTAAGCAAAAAATCAAGGTACTGTAGAAACATGGTCCCGAAGAACTTTAAACTAGACTAGAAAAAGTGACAAAAATAGAAAGTAAGATTTGAGAAAAATAGAGCATACTAAATTGATGGCACAGATCACAGCAGAAATGGGAACAAAACCCCAGCTTTCCTCAGGCTCTCTCTGCTACTTGAATTAGAAGATTCGTACCCGTGTAGCCATTACAGCATGGAACCAGCAGTGCTGGCCCAGACACTGGAGGCAGCCTAACCATGGGAACACAGAACACTGAACAGTCGGTCTTCTACCCTGACACAAGAGTAAATTAATTTTTATGGTTCTTCATAATAACAGACTGTTTCTTCTATTTGCACTTGTTAATTTACAATTAGCTAAGACAACTCGGAACTGTACAGATTTATGTGACACACTTCCAGTAACATTTTCTTTGTAATAGGCAAGATTAACTTAACTTACATCACTCCAGTTGCATCTATTTATACCAGCATTAATATTTATCACAACATAATTATTTGAGAGTTTATAAACAATAGTAAAATTGAAAAGCCCTCAAAACAGAAAACCTTTTATTACATCAAAGGAGCAAACAAAAGGATGTATTTGCTACTCTGCTGCAAATCTCAAGCCTTGATACTCCTCCAAGACTTCTGTATCTTACAAGTCTATAATTGCTATTCTGTATCTTACAAGTCTATAACTGCTATAATTGTCAGTTAACCCAACTATGTGTAAGTTACATGCACATCAAGCAACACTGTAGTGTCTCTCTTCAGCTAGTTCCAATTTTGATCGATTAGGGAAGTTCATTAACGATACTTCATACATGTATAAGTAGAGGCACATTTTGGTTTTTAAATCCATTTTTAATTCCATTTTTTCTGCATTCTACTTTTTTTTTCTTCATCTACTCTTGTCTCTAAAAAATAAGAACAGGTACTGCCTACATAAAACTGAGAGACTGTAGAAGTGATAAAGATAAGGGAATGCCATCAGCTGCACACTAACTTTGCTGCCAGGAGCTGTGGATGTTGTCGTGTGCTAATAGGGTGAAAAGTTCAAGGGAAAATTGTTTCCATTTCAAGTTAAATAAATAAATAAAATCAGAAGCACACTTCCCTCTCAAGGGAGGGGAAACAAACAAGAAACAGTGTATAGAAGAGGGCACAGTCTGAACTGGGGACACTCACTAATAAGCCTATGATGCCAGTCCTTATGAACATCAAGGCCCTGAACTACAGCAAACAATGAAAGTAGAAATTTAGATATCCCTGTGTGTAAGCTGCAAGACAAACTTGTTTCAACGTTTCATGCTCTCCCAATTGACGGTCCAATGTACTAAGTTACCAGTTTCAAGCAAGAACACGCCAACCATGGGGAATACAGGACTCAAAGGATGGCTGCACCTCTGGTGAAGGAGCCTTTCAAATGCTTGAATGACACAAAGCATTGGAAACTGTTAACTTCATTAAATTGTGCACATGCCTGACATGCTTCTTGTGGGTAACACCAGTATATTGAAGAAGCACTCGAACTCATTTATTTGTTTACTACTACACATTTCCAATGCAAGTTTCATCTCTCTTGTAGATTTTCCATATAAAGCAGCCCAGTGAGAGCAGTCCCGTCTTCAAAATATAGAACCAAATAATACATGACTTCAGACCTTCCCAGACTGGATTAATTAATGGTACAAATTCTGTCAACCTTTGAAGTGATGTGCACATTTCTTGTTTGAGGAAGTAAAAAGTAATATACTGCTTTAGTTGTGGCAAGTTGCTATGAGCTCACAACTTCCCTGTATAACTAAACATATATTTTTCTAGTTGCAACTCAAAGTATTATTTATGATAAAAAAAAAGACAGATGCTGCTGGGAGCTTGGCAAAACCCTTCAGGAAAATCCCTCTGGCATCTTCTGTCATCAAACGATGTCACCCCTTTCAGGGAGTACAGGTGTTTCCTCTTCCTGGCAGTCAAAGAAACACCTAACCAGCTTCAGAATATAAGCCTCTTGCAACACCATAACCTATTTCCAGGAGTTATTCAGAGCTAATTAACTGCTTCAGGAGTCAGCTGCTGCAGCTTTTTCATGCCACAGAAATAAACAAAACAGTCTTCTCAGTGAGTTTGAAGTGCCATTAAAACTGCAACAACCCCAAAAGGCATCTGTTAAGTCAGAAGGGCTACAAATCACTTCTGTCCAAGACCCCACCAGAAGTCATGCTTCTTGGTCGCCATCCTCAACAGTGAGCACGTGAAAAACTAGACCTAGGATTCATTACATAAGGCAATATGCACTATTACACAATGGGTGTCATGGCTAGAAAAACAACAACAAAAGCCCTTCAGTTTTCAGCATGCTATATTTCTTTTTAGTAAGTAATCTGTAACATGTAATGACATACTAAAATGTGATCTAGAAAATGCAGCACCAACAGAAAACACGGATCACGTCTTTACTAAAGAACTCTCAAACCAGAGCTGCAGTAAAGGCTAGTATGAAGTCCCTTCCCCACCTCCTCACCTGGGCCATCGCTAAAGAGTCCTCTGAAAGGCAGTGCTAGTCCAATGAAACATGGAAGAGTTGTTTTTGTATCAGGCACAGAAAAGGAATTTAAGAAACTGTTCCTGAATAATTTGGATTTTTTTTTTATATAAAATGAGTGAAAAATGTTTACATAACTGATAACCCCATTGAAACTTTAGAAATAAATGCAGGTAAACAGACTATTGCTAGAATTTAAAAAATTATTAAATAAATCTGGATTACAAACACTGAGCAAATAATTTCATACTCTTGAAACACTTCATCCTTCATAATCTAGTTTGTACCTTTCAAGATAATACAGATTTTGTCAGAATTACATAAAGGGACTTTTCTTAAATATAGTTCTCTTAGGTTGCTATTTTGTCTAGAAAGAGGAATTGGTTCTCAGTTGATTGGAAAGGATTTGAGTAGTATTTCAATTTTTTGTAATTCACCACTTCATAAAATATTTAGCTATGCATTAAATAAATTCCAGCAAAATATTATTTTAATTACAATTGCTATTACCGTAGACTCACAGAGCATGGCAGGTGTGACAGTAAAGCTACTGTAAAAACATACCATTGTTTCAAACCATATGGTTTGGTTTTTTTAACAGATATACAGGTCTTTTTATACAAAAATATTTTGTTCTTATAAGCTCTGGTACCATAAGCTAACATCTTAGCAAATAGGAATTTTTAGTAAATAGTTCAACATACAGAGTGTAACCCAAGCAAACACTTTGATTCTGTCAGAATGCTCCCTACAGAACCTCCTTTGTACTTCTAACTAACAATAACAAAACTGACAATGAGTGAAAATTATAACAGAGAAGGAAAAAAATACATGTACTAATATTTAGTACCCAATAACAACAATGTAATCAGTGCAGTATGAATTTATAGACACAGAATGTGACAGATCACATAAATTAAATTCACAGAACTTTCAAGTCTCATCTCCAACCCTTCTGTTGTGAAAGGATGAAAAGTAAATGTTAACTCTGATTAATGGTAAATAACCACACCATTCAATGACAGCAATCAGAACCAAAAACTGTTTTGACTCAAAGCATATAGGAAGTTTACACTGCTCATCTGCAAGCACACTCTCACTATTTAAGTGCTGTAGTGTTAACGTTTTATGTTCTGCTCAGAGACATATTCCACTGACCACAGAGGAGGAGTAAGTTTAGCTACATACAAAGAACAATATAGTAAGCACAGATTATTTATTAACACACATATAAAATAGGTATTAATGCACTTGATATAACCTGGTTAAAATGGCATACAACTAAACCCTTAAGATAAAATCTCAAGAAAATACATTGGTCCACTCACCAGTAAAGCTGTCTGAAGATCCACAGTGGACGTAGCCTGTAGGCAGATGACCAACTTCCTGAAAATTAGGGTTCTTTGCCATTCTGAACAACTGACAGATTGAACGGCAAGTTCATAAAAACGCTATTCAACAACATGCAGCTGCACCGCAACAACTGTACCATTTCCTGAAACAATGCATGAAATATACGCCATCAGAAACAGAGGCATGTAACCTATGGCAAAAGTGAGTGAGATGCATATTTCTCAGTTAAATTTTTTGTGGAAATAGGTTTTTAAAAAATCCCTCCACTCTATGGGAAAATTTCTAATAACATTAGAACATAATATGAGATTTTCTTTTTTTGAGCCATCGTAAGCTAATTTTGATTTTCCATTTTTTTAACCATCAAAAAAGATGGTAACATACTGCCATTCACTTGTTCATTATAAGCTACAAAAATTTCATCCTGACATTCTTGATACAGCATTAATGTCCCTGAGATGTCCTAATTAAACCAGGTCTATACAAACTGTATCACACACATTTTATTCCCAACACGTATAAAGTTCCCTAAACGTTCTTGCCAGCTAAAGGTTTTAGGCATTTTGTTTGGGTTTTGGTGGCTGATTTTTTTTGCAACACTTCAGGCAGTTGCAGATCTTTCTCCTGTGCAAGCCTTTAATTTTACAAACAAGAAAACAAAACAAAACTGTAGGGTGAGGAAATACAAAAATATAGAGGTTTTATTTGTTTAAATACATAACCAACATAATGAGTCTCTCTCAACAAGTATAAATTATTGTTATTCTTCCCATCATACCTGCCAGCAGGAAAAATAAACTGTATTTAATTTGCTAAACAGATGATACCTTGATCTACGAATTCTCTCATAAGAGACACTCTAATCTTCTTTAAAGTGTATGTTTAAGGAGGCAAGGGAGGAATAGGAAGAAAAAATATTTTCAGGTAGTCTCATGAAATGGAAAGTAACCACGCCTTAACCAGCAAATTGAAAACAGGTGTTTGACAAAGAAGATCTCCTGGTTTTGGAAAGTGACATGTAATATGTAAATATTTATTTCCACAGGTACTGTGTATTATGAAATTGGCGTGTATTATGAAATTGGCGTGTATTATCAAAACGTATTCAAAAGCTTTTTATGAAAATGTTTGTGATGGTCTTTTTAGATAAATGTAAGTGAATAGACCACAAGAGAACAGTATTTGTCAAGCATCTGACTTACACATTTGTAACAGAAGATATGTCAAACACACCTGCATCGTGAGCAGGCTCAAATTAAATCTTAAAACACGGAAAAAGATTAAGCGATCCCAGCACAGAGCTTTGGGAGAGGTCCATGTGCTCTGTGTTAAAAATGCAAGCACACAGTGTTGCTGGGCGAGCAATATCACAGGCAGACTGCTAAAAAGTTAACATCAAGTTGGCTTTTTTAAGAGCCTGATACTACGACAGCTTCCTCTAAGTCAAAAAAGCAACTTAAATGAATCACAGCAGTGCGCAACTTGCAAGTTCAATACTAAGACCCCAGGAGAACCTGCGAAAATATTGCGTGTCCTATCGAAGCCTCAAAACACTGACCTTCTATAAAGGCCACAACAGGGTCTTGCAAAGCGCAGGGGCTGGCAAAGGGGAAGGCAGGTGAAGCAGGCGCATCGCGCCCACGGCCGGGAGCCAGCGACCCGCCCAAGGTCGCGCCCGCCAGAGGCACCCAGGGCCGCCGCCTCCCCACACACCGCCTTCCGCGCCTGGAGGCGCCGGGGAGGCCACCCCCGCCCGCCCGGCCTCCCTCCACCTTCCCCTCCGCGCCTCAGGTGAAACCCCTTCATCGCCCGCCGCCTCCTGCGGCCGAGCGCTTCCTCGGCCCGCAGTCGCCCCACCGCCCGCCCGCTCCCGCGGCGACCCGTCCCCGCCCCGTGGGAGCCACCGGAAGCAGGTCG